>NW_010581994.1:199844-243212 GCF_000705375.1 Tinamus guttatus
CGGGACGAGCGGGAGCGGGCAGGTGACATCGCCCTCCTGTCGCAGGTAGGGAAGCAGGGATGCTGCGGAGGGGCTGGCCCGAGGTCACGCAGGGATCCGTGACGGACGGAGACCGAATCCCGGGCTGCCGGTTCCTGATTTCCAGCTCTTCTTTAGTGGTGACGCTGCCCTTCCTGCCTTGCCCGGGGAGGGTGGTTTAATCAAATGCCCTTGGGCTGCGGGTTAAAGTCCCACCACGTACCGGGACGCGTGGTGCCAGCCGCCCGCGGCCTCCTCGCGAGCGCCTCGCCAAGCGGGATGCGCATCCCGCGGGATGCGGGGATGCCGCTGGTGCATCCCCCGGCACCCCTGCGGAGGGACCACGCACGATCCCGCTCCGGGGTTCAGCTCCCTTCTCCGGTTCGGAGCGTGGGAGGGACTCATTGCTCATGGGCTCTTGGAAAACTCAAGCAACAGATATTTTTGTAAAGGATTCTCTCCTTCCCCAGCTCTTGGGGAGAGGTCAGACTCATTAAACTACACCCAGAAAACACCCCTGCGGGCTGCTGTTCAGATGCACTTTTTCATTTTCTGCCCCAAACGGAGAAGGCGCCCGCCTCGCCGCGAGCTCTCCTCATCCGTCCAGCGCGGGGCGGCCGCTCCGGCGGGGCAGGGATCTAGCTCAGCCCCGTTCCTCCCGGCCACCTCCTCTTCCTGCAGCCCCAACCGAGGATCTCCGTGTCCAAAGACATTTTAAGAAGCAATTTGCCATGGGTATCAAGCCAGAAGTTTACTTCATTATCTGGAACAGCTTCTTTGAAGCCAATTTCTCTTTAAGAGATGGAGAGGGAGGAGAAATAAAAACAAAACAAGATCAGAAGCAAACAAACTGGAGATTACATTTTATTTACCGTAGAGGAAAACTGCAATTTAGTGATAACTTATATAAACTCAGTTGGGTCTACGACCTTGGTGTATTGTAAAACTTGGGATCCGTAGCTCAGAAAAGAGAGCCGTCCATCTCAGCCTGTTATTATTTCCTTTTAATTCCTTGCACTAACTTGCACCGTGTCTGTGCCCGCACATTTGAAGAGCCCTGACCCACCTTTGGGGTGGGATTGTGTTTTATTTCAGCTATTTTCTCCAAGGCTGCATGCAGCCTGATCTCTAGCTTGTCTGAATTACATTATAGAGGCATTGGAGCTTAGCACAGGTTTCTCTGGCAGGGCTCAGCTGCACCGTCCCGGACGCAGCCAGGGAGCTGCGGCAGATCCAAGCCCCAAAGTCGCTCCTGGTAACTCGTCTCTATCCGTAAAGCACTTGGGCTTCTGTCTTTCATCAGCACCCTGCAGAGGTTGGTATCGGGTCTCTGAGAACCTGCCCTGGGCAAACCCAGAACCGGCAGCGGGTGAGAGGGAGGGAGTTAAGCAGCCCCGGGTCACACATTCTCCTTTGTACAAATATTGCCCTCCAAACCTGGCTGTCTACATAGTGGGAAGGTTTGTCTTTCCCTAGTTAGAGCTCCTCTTCTTCCCCTCCAAAAACGAGGCGCCCGTGTGTATACAAGCTATGCTCGATGCATTATCCTCTGCCTTGGTTACTATGGTGTTACTATGTAAAAGCAGCTCCCTCTGCTAGTCTCGTAGCTACTGAAATACCAAAAACTTGGGTTTGCAGTTGCTATTGAAGGTGTAACCTGAAGATGTGGGCCTGAAGCCACCTCTCATCACGGCCTCTGCCTCTTTGCTCGTGGAGCAGGTCGGGATTGTGCATTGTGCTTCACATCAGGGTGTCAGGCAGAGTTCAGTCCTCTGGGAGCCTTTTCCCGTGTTACCAGCAGAGAAAAAATAAGGAGGATGCTGCTGCTCAGAGCAAGGTAGGGGTTTAAATGTGGGGTTTGCAGTTTCCTCAGAGGTGGTGAGCCCTTCAAGACCTGTTTCTATTCAGCGAGAGCTGTGGCTGCTCGGCCCCTCTGGGGACCGGGCTGCTTGTTTGCTGTCAGACACAGGCAGGGCTCTAGCGCTCAGGAGGCTGTTGGGAATGGCCACAAATAATTCAGAGTCTGTGGAAAACCATGCAAACAAAAGGCAGAAGATGGGAACAGACATTTCCCCCCCGCTCATGACCATCATCCTGTTCTGCCTTTTCAGCTTGTGTAACTGCGAGCGAACTTGGGGACGCTGGTTGCTTTTTGCTACAGCCTCCTGTCTCCCATCCCATGTTATTCTTGTTATCTTTTCTACCTGGTTTGTGTGCAAAAAGGCACGAGGGGGATTCGTCCTGTGCAGAGCGCAAGTTGTTGTCACCCTTGTGCTGGGAGCTGGCATGGCCCTGGAACACGGGATGGTGCTTGGATGGCCAGGAGCCATGGCAGATCTGTTACTGCAGGGAATGGCCCGTCCCACGCAGGCTCCGAATCACTCCCGGATGTCCTTCTCTCTCTGCACGAACCAAATAGGAGGCTTAGCGTGGCTCAGCTTGTAACATTGGCACTAGTTCTAGGTGGAGTGAATCTAGGTCCTTCTGGGGAGGCGAATTTGGAGGAGACCCTGCTCTCTGGTGCTTGCAGGACCGACAGGCTTCGTGGTGCTGAGCTGCAGCATCTCTCTTCCTCTTGCAGCTGTGATGACTTCGTTTGC
Organism: Tinamus guttatus; assembly: GCF_000705375.1. Next base: position 202,463 of record NW_010581994.1, read on the forward strand.
TTTGTTGGGTAGGAGACGGGCGATGTTTCTAATTAAAAAAAAAAAAAGTCTTGTCCCCTTCTTTGTTTGTTTGTTTTTTCTTTTTTTTTTCTTTCTTTTTTTTCTGGACAAATGTTCGAAATAACAATGCAAACTCACTCCATTTGTGTTTTAAGCATGAAGCAAAAATCGCTTGAGAAGCCTTGCTTGGAGGAGGACTCGGCTGGATTTAGAGGAGCTGGTGATGACACATGGCACAAGAGTAGAGCCAAAGTGGTTGGTTTGTCACCAGATGTAGTTACAGTAATTGCAGTATGGCTCATCCTTGCGTGGAGGACATTTACACTCTTACATTTAAAAAAAAATCCATGTTTTTTCCTCTTTCCAGAGTGACACTGAATGTGGATGTCCTCTCTTTTACCTACATACATGATAGCTGTGCATTTAACTCAACTCCCTTTTCATCTGTCTCTTCTTTCCCTCCTCCTACTGCATATTTTTTTTTGCAGAAATAGAAACCACTTGAAAAACGAACCTCCTAAAGTGTGTTCCTGTAGTGATGGCGCTTATAATGCTCCACATACTGAGCGATAGCTCTGCTCTTAATGCAGTGCCAGACCCCCCCCCATGTGTGTTAGTGCTTGCTTGGAAAAAACAGCTTGTAGTTAAGGTTGCAAAAGTTTCCGTTATTGCTCCACCCAAATGCTCCCATCCAGTAATGCCCAGAAAAATCAGCCTGGCCATGGGGCATCCCTCAATTCTTTTCTCCAAGCAGTGAGTTTTTTGGAGGAGCTGCTAGGGATGCATGTTCTGGCTGTTTCAGGAGGGATGCCGTTTGTTGGTTTTATCTTACTTGTTTTTTTTTTTTTGTTTTTTTTGTTTGTTTGTATGTTTTAATATAGGGATTCGTGAGAGGGCCATGTGAGAAACAGGGTAGAGGAGTTTGGAATTTGACTTATGGATTGTGCTTAGTGAAGAGCAGCACCAAGGCAGGATAAGCTTAATAAAGAGCACTTACATATTCAATGAGGCAAGGGGCAGATGGATTAGTTAGGATGGGTTTCCTGCGAGTTGAGGATGCTCCAACCTGTTGCTCCGTCAGTATATTTTAATTCTTCCTTTCCTAAATAGGTGCCTTGAGGTTATTTTCAGTCTCTTTCCTCCTATAAGGCACCAAAGCATCAGTTTGCTCCTGTGAGAAGGATGAGGATGGTTGTTCATGGACCTCTGGATTTGCTTGAGGGCCACCTTAAGCCAGGCTCACACATTCTCTGATATGATATTTATTTTTTTATAATAATAATGATATTTATTGTTATATTTGATAAATAAATGAAGTTTTCATGAAATGTCTCTCTTGAAAACATAGCAAGCAAATATTTATTTCCCTAAGGTGCCAGGCAAATATTGTACTAACACTTCAATGGGTAACCATTCTATTCCTCACCCTCTCACTGTGTTTTTTTTAAGCATTTCAGTGTTATTTCCTATTATATATAAAGATATATTATTTCCTATTATATATAAAGATATATTACATACAATAGTAATTGTATGTAATCAGTCAAAAAGTAAGTCTGTCTTTTCTGCTGGAATTCTGTGCATCTCCCGTGGATACATGCTCTGCAATTGTAGCATTGTAAATCAGGAGCTTATTTTTAATATATATACATTCAGCACCTTGAGTATGACAGTTTTTCCCTGACCCTCGAGACCTTGACCAGCCACATGTGGCATGAATGCATCTTCATGATGGCATGAACCCTTTTTTGGAATGTGCCTTTTTGTTGTTGTTTTGTTTTGGTGTTTTTGTTACAGTCCAGGCACAATGAGTGTGTTTACTCTTTGCATTAAGGTTAATTGGCTGTTACGTGTGTTATTAGTTGTAGGTTAGTCACTGGGTGTGAATATTGGAAGCGTGTCTTCTTGAAACACGTGCGGTGCATTATCTGAGCCTGATGTGTGCTGTGCTTTAAGCGGGTTATAAACGTATATATGGAGACTTCTCTTCTGAAGTTTATCTTTTATATATATATATATTTTGTTAAGAATCAGTTGCATGTAGGAAAATATTTAAGAAAATGGCTGTGTCTCTGTTTAAAAGAGGTGAGCTAATTGAAATAAAATAAAAGCAAAAAACCCCAGTTGCATCGGCAGAGAGGAAGCAGCCTTGTGGTCTGGATTCAGAGCTAGCAAATTAATGTGAATATTTTATCAAGACCATAATCCACCTCTTCTCCCCGGTCACTTGTGCTGCGTGAAGGGCGCTGGATGTTTTAAATAACTGCGCTCAGGACTCCAGGTATCTGGCATGTCCATATTGCTTTATGAGCAGGGAAGAAACTGGGGTCGATGCCGTAACTGCTGCAGGTTTGCAGGGCCCTTGCTGTGGGCTTTCGTCTTGGGAGCAAATTGCTGTCTCTCCTTTGGGAAGATTTAGAGATTTGGTTCTGGGAATCACCGTAGATGTCCCAAAGTGCTGCTTTGGCAGGAGGGAGAATATGGAGGCTGCATTCCCCTGCATCCAGGTTTATCTCTGTGCCTGCAAGTTAAGCTGTTGGTTCTAATGTGCTCCGTGGATCTGGTGCTGATCACTCCTACACTCCCTTTGCCCTGCCCGTTCTTTCCTCTTGCTTTAACTGGCCACTGGCTTCCTCGAGCTCCTCCGTTCCCTTGAAGCTGGTGCTGGTCAGCACAGCAGCCCTGGCCACCAAGGGTGGCAGCGCTTAGGCTGTGCATTTCGGACCCAAAACTCCTGCCTGCTGAAAAAAAACACTCAAAGCGCCTGGTTATTGGCAGTGAGATATCAGTTAGGGCTTGTTCTTTCTCAGGTGAGAGGCTCTTGGTTTATGTAGCTTCTGTTTGTTTGAAATGGTCCTACCCACCCGGTGAGGGGTAACCCAAGTGTCCCCAGGGAACGTGAAACCCATCAACAAGACAGGGATGTCTGTGGCTGTAAAAGACTGTGGAAACATAAGCTTCACCCAAAAGGCTCCAATACTGTCCCTGGCCCTGTTGCAAGAAGTCCTGCCTGTTGTTCGGATGCTGTTTTCAATCTTCTTTCCTGATCTGAGGACACCTACGTGTCTTCCGGGGGGTGTTGATTCCCTTAGGTGTTTCATGTCTGCAGGTTGTAGAGCAGTAACTGGCTTTTCTTCATCACCTGCAGTGGATGGCACGGAGCTGCTTGTGCATCCGCAGGGACCACTGTGGAGCAGGAGGAAAACTGCTGCTTCGGAGGCAGAACGGAGTGAGTTGTTCAAAGGAAGCCTTAAAGTTTTCCTGCCGCTACTTTGATCATCTCTGGCACCTCGGAGAGCTGCAGTTTGTTTGGTTGCTTGTTTTTCAATTGCAGTTTTTCATGTGCTTGTCAGGGTGGTGGGAGTTGGGAGGATGGGGACGGCCCGTGAGGGGCAGTCACCCTGTAAACAGTGCTGCAAGGCCGCACCGCAGGCCCTCGGGCGCGGGGAGCCCCGTGTGGCAACACCAGCGCTCTGGGACGCGTACCTGGCTAGAAACTGGTACCTGGTAGCTAGAAATTGAAATCCACGGAGCCAGAACAGGGATATTTCTGCTCCGAGCAGAGCAGCCGTGTGGGATGTTGCTGCCCGCGTCGCTTGCGCTCCCTGCTCGGGGCCGTCAGTGTTTCTAGCTCAGCAGTGACATTTCAGCACTTCCAGCCTCCTCCTCTTGCAAACGGAGGCTTATTTCCATACATGAGGAGTTCCTCCTTCTTAATTACCATCGTTGCTCGAGTGGAAAAGGGTGAAATTAGTGTGAAGCAACAGAGGATGCTCTGAACAAGCGTGAAAATGGGTAAACAAGATAGCCTTGCGTCGCCTTTCCCAAGTGTTTCCTTCGGAGAGATAATTCCTGTTCCGCCTCTAAACACGCGGACACACAACCTTGAGCATGTTTGCTGCTGAGCTGCATCTCGCAGTTCCTGGCGGGCCTGAGATGCAAATAAAATCCAAAAATGTTATGTTGATTTTAAAAGGTCTTTGATTCTTTTTCCCCTTCTAATTTAGTCATTTCCCTACAGTGTTGAAAATTTCCGATATGAATGGGAAATAATCACACCAGTGCCATAATTAGCATGTTACTATCGGATGAAAAAACCCAAATTGCTGAGCCGATTGGTGAATACCGGCCACCTTCTGGATTTTCCGTAATTGCATTTGATATTAATAAGATATTGGGGAGAAGGCAGTCCTAACATTTTCTAGAGCTGAATGGAATGATCTTTATGGTGAAAAATAGTATGTGCAGCATAACCATTTTTCTCTTCATTAAAAAAAAAGAGATGGCGAATATTCTTTGAATTGAATCACAGATATAAAGTATTGCTGGTCTTGCAGCCAGCTAACTAAATTGTTATTATTTTAAAAACATGAGAAATTGTGAGTCAGACAGTCTTACAGACAAAGCAGTGCTTTGGAGACCCTGTCATAAAGGGCTCATGCCTGTTTCCTCAGCAGAAAGTCAAATGACGTGAAAATACTCATTCCATTTCAGCATTGCTTGTTTTTTGGGGAGGAAAGCAGGTCCTCCAGCATTTCTACTTGTGGAAATAATGGAACATAAATAGACATTTTTGCCTTTCTGATCTGCCTACAGCATATCCCACTGTTTGCCATCCCAGTTGCTTCTATAGCAGTGCATTTCGATATCAAGTACTTTGCATGAGGACACTGAATCGAGTAGGCTGTATGAAAAAGCGACTTTCTATTCATAACTGTGTGTCTGAGGCAGTAAATAATATATTGAGTGAAGAAAACATTGTGCTTCAGTGGTGCTTTGCTGCCATATGCAAAAATAATAAAGTTCCCTGGTGTCCATTAATACTTAAATTAATGTCCATGTTTGCCATGCATCCATCCAGCTTCCAAATATTTTACTTCTGTTTTCTGAAGGAATCAGCGCAATGAGCTTAGGAAGGGCTGTTTTCAGAGCACCCAAGAGCTGGACACACTCTTACTACTGAGGTCCACGACTGGTTTGGGTTGTTTGGCTTGTTTAGGTGTTTCTTCCCTTAAAGGAGGAGGGTCAGACAAGGCATCACTTCCCTTTAACACCTAAATGGTGTCTGGTCCACTATGAAAGTGAGGCCTGAAGAGTATTCCACCTGATAGCTTGTGTCCTGGAGACCTTGAGTTCATGTTCGATGTTACCGGGTGTTATCTGATAATTCATGTTTTTGCCCTCCCAGAACAGCCCCAGTCAACTTCTACCAGTAGCACTTTGACCTTCGTGACTCATTCTGCAGGGACAAAAAAGATGCACCAAGTGACACTTATACCAGGCGTTCAGCTGTTCTAGAGGTGTTTTCATTCTGTTTTAAATTAATTTTATCAACATTTGCTAAGTTGTCATATGTTTCAGTGCGCAGAGGCCTAACACTGTTTTGTTGAGAACTGCTGGAGGTAGCACTTGCCTTTCTAAGCTTGAACCCTACGGCCATTAAATACGAGTCCGAAAGGCAAGAAATCCCAGTGAATCAGTGCAGCAGCCTGTGTTAGCAGAGCTTTTTATTAAAGGTGTTTCCAGGATGAGGGCAAATGGAGCCCCCTGCAATGTGACATGATCCCTCCACCAGAAAACCAGCAAGTCTGTTCTGTTCCCCGTTTCTATATAGAGAAGTTGAGGTGTGGAATTGTGAGCCAGAGCAGAGACCAGGTCTCTTGCTCACAAACCCTCTCCCTCCTAAGTCTCAGGATACGGTGACGCCCGCGTTGTCAGAGGTTGTTTAAAACAGAAAAAAAAAATCAGGCCCAACTGCTTTGAAAACTATTTATTATTTTATAAATGCAAGCCCTGCGTTCTGTGGGAAGGTATGCGGATGGATAACGACGGTATTTTCTTTGCGTGTTTTCCTAAAGTTAGAGACTGTCTCAAAGAAGTATCTCGCATTGTTTCATTTCCCCTCAACGCTTCGTGTTTTTCTAAAAATAAAAACCAATGTCAACAACCGTGCAACAATGAATGAGTGAATGTGCACGTCTCGCACCCGATTAATTTTTTTTTTGCAAAATAGAAGGATTGAGCTGGTAATCGCATTATGAGTTATGGATAAAAAATCATCTTTTAAACCAACTCACTGATGGCTTTTATTTTTTTCCTTTTTAAAACGGCATTAATCAATTTAGAAGCTGAAAACGCTCTCACAAAACAAGAGAACCAGAAAGGTCACCTGAGGTGAGTAAACGAGTTGGCCTCTATAAATGCCAAAAAAATGGGCTGCCGCCGCTACGTGCGTTCAGGGTAGCTCATACACAAAGTCTCCTTCAGTTCTGGAGCTCTGTTGACAGGCATCACAAGCACCTTTTATAAGAAACCGCTAATTATAGCGTACTGACTCCTTAGGTTCCCCAGATCAGCTTGGGAATACTGCACCAAAAACCAGGGAGAATATTTATACTTTTTGTGAGTGATGGGGGAGCCAGATTTAGACTGGGACCTGATTAACAGGGTACATAGCAGCGTATTTATAGTGGTGTTCTGGTCTTTGCATAATGTAGCTTAGGGGTTAAACGCCGCATTTAGGAGGAGAATTACAGAATCCATTGGCATCGGCCACGCTGTGACCAGCTGCTCCGGAGCAGATCCTGGTTGAGCTGGTTGGAAAATGCATCTGCTGCTTGCCAGCCCTTGCAGCTTGACGCTATCTCACGGTATTTGATACTTTGCTTTAAAGCCCAGCAAACCAGGGACATAAGAAAAAAAGCTCAGTTTTTAAAGAAAAAGACCTTCTGAGTTTTGTGGATATGTAGAAAAGCTGTAAAATATAAATATTCAGGCAGAGAGGGGCGTATTGAGATGCCCTCCTCACTCCATTTCGTATTAGCTGGTTTTCTTGTTATTTTTTTTTTCTTCTTCTTTTTTTCTTTCTTTCTTTTAAGCATCTCCTGACTTGGAGCCATTCCCATGGTATCTGGGGCTTGACTTACTGCTTTAGGAGTTGGCAGCGCTGATTACTGACAAGTTGATTCTTCTCTCCTCCGTTTATTTATTTCTTCCCCCCTTCGTTTTAATGCTGCCTCTTGGGAGAGTTCAGTTAAAATCTATTCATTGCTGAAATATTTCTTTTCCCTTGTGTTAGGGATGCCCGGTTTGGTTTGATCATGCGGTTTGTTTCTGGCGCAGAAGGAAAAGAGCAGAAGGACAGAATAAGAGCTGTGGGGGTGTGTGTGTGTATGTACATGTGTAAAGGTATCATACAGATATTACACATGTGGTATGAAGTGGAGAACACGCACAGAAATGCTCTGGCTCATCTGGCTTAACCAAATCCTTGGAAACGGTGCGGCTCACACTGTTAATCAAGGTACTGCGTATCCCAGGGCTGCTGGAAACTCGCACTGGAAAAAAAATGCTGCGAGCTCAGGCTGTCTTCGGTAGGAATAGCTTTTTATCCATGTTATCCCAGCCTACCCTTTCCTTCCGCAGCGAAGCATCCCCCAGACTTTAATAGACCTACTTCATGGCCCCGCTGGGAATGAGTATGGGATTTTTATATCCATTTATATTTCCCCAGCTCTGCTTCAAATTTAAGTTACTTTTGTGAGGCGGCTCATCTGGTCTCATGTTTGGGATAAAAGCAGGCTGCTTTCTGCTGGTTTGCAGTTGAATTGGCTCTTAGAAGGGGCTGGCATGCGAAGGGATAGAAAGGGAAGGGAAGGCAAGGAAAGGGAAAAATGGGGTGGGGGAGAGAAAGACCTCTATTTTTTATTATTTTTAAAAATATTTTTTTTAGTTAAACACCTGCCAAAGAGCCCCGGAGCACCCGCATCCCCAGCAGCCACCTCCAAATCATAGGAAATCACCGGGGAGACCCTGCAAAATTCCTAAGAGTGGTAAAATCATGGGATGACGCTCCAAAAGTTCTTCCTGCTTGTCCTTGAAAATCTGGCTCGTGTCACCCTCATGCTGCAGAGTTTTTCTCCAGAATCAGGGTGTCTAGACACTTATCTCCTTTCCCCACATGAAATCTGAGATTCTTGTGACCTCGGGAGCTGAGGCTTTTCCTAGCTGCTGCTCCCGGCAAGAGCATCTTTTATTTCCCCAAATATTATGAAGCTTGTGATAAAATTGCATGGCTTGGCTGTGCTGGGTTAGGCGCTATTCATGTGCCAAACCCTGCTGAATAAGTCCTTTTATCACGGATTCGTAACAGTAGCTGCTGGAAAGGGGAGCTTTGCAGGAGAAGCGCTTGCGGAAAAATGCTTTTATAAAGAAACACTGCCCTGCAAAGAAGTGCCTTGCAGGGGGAGAAAAACAAACCCAACATTTTTCTTGTGTTAGGATTGTAAAAATTGCCCATTAATTTGGGCAAATAAGAGTTTGCTTCCATTTCTAGACATTTTTGTTTGTCCTCTTTGTGCTAGCAAGCACTGTTATGCTGCAGGCATTTTGGGGGGGGTGAAAAAAAAAAAAGATGTCTAAATTCTGACTAACTAATGCCAAAATATTTGTTTTGTGTAACTCTCCCTAATATCCTCTAAGCAGAAGCTGGCCAGCCCTGGCCCTGTAGGAGACGGGATCAGGACCCAGCTAATAATTTGCTGGGCTGGTAGTGGAGCCGCTGGTTTGTAGCATGATGAGGAAAGTGGCTGAGTCTGAACTCCCGAGACCAAAGATGGGTCAGTTCATCCAGTTCCAAGAAGAAACGGAGTTTAAAGCAAAGCCAAGATGATTTCTGAATAGTAAATGTACTGTTGTAACAGCAAAGGATAGGTGAACTTGGGGAAGGGGACCTTGTGTAAACTTGTGCAAGCTTTAAAATTACACTGATGTCTGAAAATGTTTGGGCTGCTGCTTTACAACCCCCTCCTAGATCTGCTCTTCCCAAAAGACTTCCCTAAAGAGGAGGGAAGGGAGTGGAATTTTGCTCTATTTTCAGTTCTGTTTTGGATTGTCATATATTTTTCTTAAATGCTCAGTTTCCTATGCTGCTTGCCTGCCTCTTTGGCACAGAAGCAAGAGAAGAAAACATTAAAAAAGGGATATGATTATAATCCCATACAAATTGACAGGGGAATTTGGCAGGGGTTGCAGCCTGCGAATGTAATATATAATATTTTATTCGTTCTCTAAAATGATTAGATTTCAAGCTGACAGTTTTAAATGACAAATCACCTTTAAAAGATATTACGCACAGTGTGAGAACTGTCAGCGTGGTTTGCCTTTGCTCACTGCGGGTTTTCAAGCTCGGTGTGCAGAAAACAGGATCATTTGGGCTTTAAGAGAGCCGAGGGTGAGGAGCTCGGGGCTTGCAGTGTTAGTAACTTGGATCGGGTGCCCATGTGAATGACGGGGCTGCCCGTCCCTGCGCTTGTGCTGGGATGGGCACCTGGCTCAGACCTGCACCCGATGGCACATCTTGGTGTAAGGGAAGCATTTTGGGGCAGATAAACTCCTTGTCCCTCAATGTTGCTTTGGTTGCCCCGTTGCTCCTCCAAACTGTGTGCGAACCGGGCCAAAAATCAGCTGGAAAAAAATGGAGAAAGGGAAGAGGAAGCTGTCTGGGCTCAGCAGAGGAGTGAAGGAAAGTGCCGGTGCTGGTTCCCTGTGCCGGAGGGGTCTGGATCTGCATCTGCTCCCTCCTAGCAGCGCTTCAGACACGGAGCCTTGGGTGCATCGTGCAGGAAATTCTGCTCCTGATGCCCCATTTCTTGTGCACGGGCACCCACCAGAGCAGGGAACGGTGCCCTGTGCTCCTGGTGACTGCTGTGAGGAAGCCTCTCTGTCCCTCTGCTTTTCCGACTGCTTAGATGCTTTATCCGGGATGCAATGCCAAAGACATCCTGGAATATCCCAAAGGAGCTGAGCTGATGAGGCAAACCCCTTCAGGCAGTGCAGGGATGGAGTTTGTTTCCCACATCCTGGGGATGCTGCAAATGTAGGATTTGGGGACAAAAGGGACACAGGGACTCTTGTGTGTCAGCAGAATTGAATAATTGCCCGGCCCTGATCCAGACAGCTGATCAGGGCTCCACTGTGCCGTATGTAGAACATACAGCCCAGTGATCATTTCTGCCTCCATATAATTTATGGCTGTAAGTGGAAATTAGACATTTGTGTCCCTGTTATAAGCCTTTTTTTGTGTAAGAGAATTTTCCGTGCTGTCTCCTTGCACATCTCTGTGCTATCTCCCTGTTCTGGGAGCTCAGCTGCACGAAGGAGAAGATTTTCTAGCTTTGGCCTGTGCCCCTAAGAGCATCTTTATGGGCCATCAAAAGAAAATGAGAGGAGTGGGAACTTGCTGCCCTTTTTTCATTTTCTCATTTAGAGTGAGAAGCTGACTATACTCTGCTGAACTTTAATGCATGATGCTGGGTGGACCCCCCAGTCTAATCCAATCTGAATAGGGTTTGAAATTTTTAAAACACTGCAGTAGGAATTTTCAGTTTGACAAGAATAAATCTGTTAATTCCTTCCCTTTGTGATGAAAAAAATAATTAAGGGAGACATAAGTTAGTCTGGGTCTGGGTCTGCTTGCAACTTTCTGTGGACTGGGCATAACAGCAGACCCTCATTAGCTGAAAATAAACATCCTGGAGAAAGCAGTTGAGTGTTGGCAGGATGCTGTGGAAGGGTGTCCTCTTAACATGTAGGCACAAGCAAAGTGATCAATTAGAGGCAGCCCATAGGACAGTAATGAGGTTGACATGAGGTCTAGAAACATAGTTTTAAAAAAGCCTGAGCTGTTTGGCTTAGAGAAGAAAATAAGGAGGGAAAGAAGGGATGAAGGAAATAAGATTTCATATACCTAAAAGTGCATAAAAAGGAAAGGGTTGTTTTATTTTCCATCTTGCAGTGGATAGGACAAGAAGCCACAAGTTTAAATAGCAATTATATATTGGGAAATATTCTTCGTAAAGAACACCACCTTTGGGAAGAACCACCTTTAGGCAGCAGTTGTTGAAGCACTGAATTTGATGGTCTGAAGAGTCTGCGGAGCATCAGCCATGGGAAGATTCAAGCTGACCAGAAGGAGCTTTCAGAAGCACGATGCAGGTGGAGTTAATTCCCCTGTATGTGAGATTTTCTAAATGTTTTGTTGTGGTCCTTGTACGCAGCACTGTCAAGGAAAGGTAGGGCTGGAAAGGGCTGGTTTTGATCTAAGAGAAGCAAGAGATGACAAATTGCATTCTGTGGCTTAAATTTTCAGGCACTTTAAAAGACTGAAGTGACTACAAATGATACAAGCTTGCACCCTTCCTGGAAAAAGCAGATGGTGGCTAGAAATACTTTATGCACCTTGATTTTTAAATTTTATGGTGGTTAAGTTGTATGACTTGGCTTTCTTGACGAACCAGCCTTTCCAGGACACCGGTTCACTTGAGTTGGAAATGAGACTGAAAGAGAGATGTGCGAATGATGTGGCCTGAAGCTATTATAGACACTTCTCTTTAAAGAAGTAGCTGCAAAGACAAGTCCCTCTCTCTGTGTAAAAAATGCAGAAATAGAAGCAGTCACTTTAGAGATGCACAATGGTAACTCTTTGGTCCCTGGTTGTGCCTTGGGAATTGGAGTGTTTTTAAGACACCATCCCTGTATGGCCTCAGGAGAGGGCTGGAAGCAGCCAGTAGCCGAAAAGCAGAGCAATTGGGCTGCGTGTATGTTGAAAAACAGATTTTCCAAAGAAATCTTTTCCAGGTCAGGACAACGTTTTGTCGTGTCTCCTTCCCACGCTCTTTCCTGCAGGAGTCTTATCAAAGATGCCGGTCTGATGCCAATGTCTCTTTTGTCTGGAGGATACAACTGTTTTACAAACAAGAGCAAGACCTACATTTGCACTTAGAAGCCTGGATCAGAGCTTCCTTGTTTTCACAGCAGTCAGGTAACTCACTTTATTAAACCGGAGGGGAAGAGATGAGCTCCCCTGGGAGGCTGATGCTCCCGAGCCTGTAGCTGCTTGCATGTGGATACCCTGCTCGTGCAGGGACCAGATGGGCCAGCACAGCCTGGCCTGGTGGAAACACGCAGCCGTGGAGAGCAGCATCCTCACCGGTCAACTCGGGACATGCAACGTTCAAGACCACCTTTGAAAGCTACTAAATCAACACCATCCCAAAATGGACTGACACAGTGTTTGAAAGAGACTGAAAGAGCTTTGAACAGGGCTGGTTTTGTTGTGGATATTGAGAAGCAGAGCTGCTTAACAAGAAAACCTTGCCATGTCCTCTTGGGAGTAGAAGGTACCTTGGTTTTCATGGGAAGGCATTTGGTGAAGCAGGAATCTTGAAAAAAAAAAGTGTTTGAGTTGTTTCCCAGTCCTGGAAATACTAGTCACCATGAAAAAGTTAAAGCATACGATGCTCTTTTGGGGACAATCAGATAGCAGAGTTGTTTCCTTTCTTAAGCATCAGTTTGCTTGACCTCCTGCGGGGCACACTGCATTTCTTTGCTGAGGAGGCTTTGCTCTGGACCGTATCATGCCGTTTGCAAAGGGGGGAAGGCAAGAAGAGGTCTAACAGCCATTTAAAACTATCTCAGATCAGGTTGCCATGTGAAAGCAAACCAGAATAATACCTATTTCTGAGGCTTTACAGGAGTTTTGACTTTAAATGTCTAGCCATTATGTTCTCCAGTATAGCAGTGGATCTCTGTGCAGGAATTTAAGCCTGTTGCTGTTAGACTTGCTTTTCTTACTTACTTTTTACCAGCCCATTGACCCACATGGTTCAGGGCATTATGAATTTAAAACCACAGGTATATTAGGATGATTAATTATCTGTGTCAAGACTAATATTTTAAAAACATGTTCTGTTTTCTTGAACAGCTGCTGTGTTTAGTTCTGAGCCCCTTAGTTGATCCTGAGGAAACTGTGGTATTTGGAAAGACTGGCAAAAGTGATGTTGGCTTTTATGATCTGTGCAAATAGCTCTGTGTCCAGCGGAAATTCCTAATATAGAACGACCTGATCAACCTTCTGAATGCACTACTGTTGTCACATATTCCTGGGATTTTAATATCTGAAAAGAATTAAGAAAAAAAGTCACTGATAATCCTTGCTGCTACAGTTTGTGATAAGCAGTTGAACTGTTTTCATGTGCTGCCCTAAGGAAGCCCCAGCTCCCTTACCCCAAGCTCTCCAATATTTCCTTTTACTTGCAGCAGCAGCTTCAGGCAATTCAAGGAGCTAGATAAGCTCACAGTGGCTCATATTGCCACATGCACAATTGTTAGCTCTGTATTTTCAGAGAAGGCTTTATACAAAACTCAGATTTTTCCCTTCCTCCAATTTGAATTTCTACTTAAAAACACCTTTAATTTCAGGAAATACAAAGACTCCCTCAAGACTGTTATGGGCAGGTCTTTCTTCCTAACTGAGGGTTCTTCAAGGATCAAGAAAGCCTTAGGCATATGTTTAATCCTGAGATGAGTGTGCGCAGGGTATCAGACCCACCGTAGCCGTGACAGCTTTGGAATAAAGTGAGAGGAACAGCAAGTGCGGAGACTTCAGAGCCGTGAGGCTGCTCTAGCCGCCATTATCAAAGAAAGGAAGATAAGCAGCCGGGGCTGCTCGTTATCGCGTGCTTTTGGAGGCTGTAATGTTGTGCTGGTTGTTGCTGGACATTTACTCAAGCTGCTGGACTACAAAACACTTAATCAGCAGTCTAATATTTGTTTCGTATTATATGTTAAACTTTTCCTGGCCTGTTAAACGTTGTCACCTGTTGTGTCAAGGTCCCAGCACTCAACACTGGACTCATTCCCAGCGTGTTGAAACCGAACTGGTTAAGAATAAACCTCTCTTCATTCTCCGGGGGGGTGAGGAGGGGCTATTGCCTCTCGTGGGCATCTGAACCTTTGGAACTCGTCACGTTCATGGCTGAGCTTTCCCCGTGACCTGCTGTTGGCTTTGCACGGCCCCGGCCTCCTGCCTACATCTCGGGAGGACCCGAGGCCCAAAGCCCAGCCCAGGAAGGGCTGCGCCGTGGTGAAGCTCGCGGCGGCACGGGGAGCGCCCGGGGCCCGGCGGGCCGGGGATACGGCGCATCCAGCGTCCGGGCCCAGTCACAGGCCTGCTCGGGTGAAGAAAGAGGGTGTAAGTTGTCCCCGGCGAAGGGCGCGTGGCAGGGGACGCAGGCGTGCGGCAGACAGGCCTCGCTCGTGCGAGTCCATCCCTCTGCGCTCCGGCGATGCCTTGGAAAGCTGGGAATCATATTGGGAAAACAGCGCACAGCAAATAACGCTGCGATCCGCAGGGAAGCGACGCCGCGGGAGAGGCTTTGTGGAAAGACTGTGCTGTGCTCCAGGCCCAGAGTGCCGAACACCCAGTGCTTAGCAAGGCAAAATCTTTATACGTCCCTCAACACTTGTGCAATTTATTTGCCTTTTTTCCCCCCTTTTTTTTTAGAAAAAAACTCCTGCTAGGAATTCAGATTTGGATGCTGTAGCCGTAGTGGAAGCTTCTTTATAGTACTTGGGAGGGGGTGGGGGGGAGCCTTCCCACGTTGTCGTATGTCTGTGTTAATTATTTTAATAAGACTCTCAGTGCTATTTTCTTCTGTTTTTTCTTCTTTTTCTTTTCTCCAAAGAAACAGTTGTCAGCAAAGTGTATCATCAGCAGAATGTAACCTGAAAGAAGCAATTTAGTGAGCAGTAGGGTTTTGGCAAAAGACTTTTGACTGAGAACATATGTTGGCTGAAGCAAGCACAGATACTTTGGACTTGTTGCTGGGGGATGTGACGCATGTGAGATGAAGCAAATTTGTCATTGACAAAGCTCTAGCACAGAGCGATTAACAAATGTGATTTTTCCTTTGCTTAAGAATCACAGCATAGTTTTCCTATTTTTCATCTTTGTTAGAAGTTCTGGCTCACCTTTTTCCAGGGTGACTTTTTTTTTAAATACATATTTCTCCCTCTGTCTGAACTTAGTCCCAGAAATCTACTTGGCTGCTTATCCCTTTATACAGTTAAGTTTAGAAATTATGAAATACACGGGGCTGGCTTTACGGCTCTTACCGGGTTGAGGGAATGGGGATTGGACAGCAGCTGAGGAAAATGGAGGAGAGAGAGGAAGCACATAGCTAAAAGTAAAACTGCAGGTTATATATAGATGCCGGCTGCAGCAGTATTGGTCAGGTTGCTGTGATAGCTTCCTTAAATATGTTCTCATCTAGTTGAGGTTTCCAGTCCTCAGCCTATTTAATGAGTCAAGCAAGAAGTACCGATAGCTGGAGAACTCTCTGTAGCTACTAAGGTACCAGGGCTGGTGTGTTTTTACTTTTATGGGGTTGAGAACACCATGGTTGGGTGCCTGGCAATTAATTCGGCTTACTGGGTTAACCTCTGATAAAGAGGAGTTTTCACTCCTTAAATTAGTGAAAAAAATCAGTACTTTGGGGAATGCTTTCCTGAAGATTAACTACAGCTTCTCCGTGGTGAGAAGGTGGGACAAATGGAGTGATTTGGGAGACTGCATACATTGAATGTTGTTTTATTTTTCCTTTAGTATTTACTAACCCAGGGTCACCTTGTCTTTCACAAGTGCAGCTGTAAATTGTGCTTTAATGTGTTCTCTTCCAGCCCTGAATCTCAACACAACTGAAGCAACCACTGCCACTTTAAAGATGCGTGCAAGCAAGGAAGAAGAGCTGGAAAGCGACACATTAAGGAAACGTTCAATTTTGAAGGTATGTAGCAGCCATACTTTTAGCTTCAGCGCACAATATATGCAATGCATGTTTCTGTATTACATAGTTTGAACAGAGAAATCTGACCTATTTCAGTGTAAATTCTTATTCTTAAGTTGGTAGAATCATGTAGGACTGTATTAATTTGGAGAAGGTACCTGTAAGTATGAAGAACAATAAAATGCATGAGAATAAAATGCTTAAGAACTAGAAGTGAATCACTGATTTCAGGGATTGGTCATGATTAGTGACTGCAGATTGTTGAGAAAGAGGAAGAGTGGTGAAGGGTGGGGAAGGAAAAGGAGGGAAATTCCTTCTCGAAGGCTTCAGAGGGATTTAAGGAATTCTGCTATGAAGACTCTTCTAGTTGGTGGCTGAAATAAATGGTCATGTTAACCCAGAGGAAGTCAAACCACACTCTGCTCCAGGTTTGGTATAGATTTTGGGTTATACTTGCCATGAATATTTGAGAAAATGAGCTTTATTTTTTTTCTGTTTTGGAATGTTTTGCTTAGGACAGGGCAGAGCCTAGGTGTTCTGAACGTTTGTGCCCTTTGCCTGACTCGTATGTTTGTGCTGTGCCATTGGCATTTTATTTTTCCCAACTGTAAGAATCCATAAAGCTTAATATACACATATCTCCTGTATTGGGAGCGAGGAGGATTCGTGAAGGTGATGTGTTTCCCCCTTGGCTTTTACCAAGCTCTAGATAGAAGCTGCGTGTTTGGAAATAACACTCCATTATTTCATTATGCCATTCCAGAGCTTTGAAGAAGGAACTGGGTCTCCTGCCAGAGCAAAGCCATTTAATTTGTAAGCCGAAACTCTGTGGCTTTAAGCCTTTGTGAGTGACCATTAGCTGGTGGGGAATTCGTTCACCCTGTTCATGATTGCCTAATAAATGACAATGTCCCCGTGGAAATGGTGTTTTTCAAAGCCTAGAAAAATTTCTACCCTATTTGTGCCATGCATGGACACTGCTGGCTGTCAGACTTTATTAAACAGTCAGTGACCCTGTTGGGGCTGCAGCAACTGCCTGATACTGCTTATTGGAACTAATTTCCTGACACACTCCCAGGTTCACAGACTACATCTAGTCTGTTAAACTCATGGAAACAAATGGACAGTGCTATAGCAAATAATATACTTGGATCCCTGTGCACCTCTTAGTCTTCTGAGAATTTTTTCTCTTGAAAGTTGCCTAGATTTTTGATTCATTGCATACCAAATGCCTCTTCAAATATGTCAAATTATCAAATATATTAGTAATCCTGCAAGCACAGTGAATGTTGTTGCTCTCATGCAGCTTGGAGTTGTCCCACCATTATAAATAAAGAATTTGGAGAGAGGAGTGGGGTAAAACTCTTTTGTAGCTCCACTCAGCCACTCTGCCTTGTCTTGGTAAATTGAGTGGGGACTTTTGGGGGAGAAAATAGGGAGAAGCGAATTACGTTTTATAACCCTTAGTATTTGTCGCTGAAAAATAGTAATAATGGGTTTGAATGATTTGTGTGGAAGGTCACTGGGTGACTGGAATAGATTCCTTTGTGTTACATCTGCAGAAAATAATGTAGTTTATTACTCAAGGGTTTGCACACAGAGACAGATCACAGCATTATAGCAACATGTGTCATCCTCTCTGCATGCTCACAGTCCGGCTCTGGCGCATGGAGGGTTTCCAGTATCTGGAATTCCAATTTGGTTCTGAAGAGCTTTAAGAACCAAACGCTCAGGGTCTCTGCTCTTAGAGCTTGGTGAAATTTTCCCAAATTTTTCTTTTCTCCCACCCTTCTCGATGGTCTCTTCCTCCTAATTCGTTTGTTTTTAAAATGATTGTGCTATTGTGTGCATCAATATGCACATAGTCTGTCTTGTTTTTCTCTTGGACTAAGAGTGCGAAGAAAATCTGTTTATGGTTTTGTTGAGCTAATTCTTCCCCACCCTAAATTTTTAAATAGACTCCTTCTCTACCAAGCTTGCAAAGCTTGCAGGATGTATTGAAGTAATGGGAAAAATATGTTGTGCGCTAACCTTCCTTTTTTGTAAAACTTTGTTTACAACACACTATTCCTAGCAGTACATTTGGGAAGTGCAGGGCTGCACGATGAAGCAAGTAGATGACTTTGAAATAAGAAAATGATACTTCATTGCATTTGGGGAGGAAATCTTTTTTTCAGCTTTCAGCACTTGAATTGTGGCACAAGATCTACTGAGCTATGCTTAAATGTCCCTTCAGTTATTTAACGCTCCTTCCCCCTCTGCTAATCCCAGTTTTTGTGCGTTGCTGTTCGCTTGGGTGGTGGTTGCTGCTGGTTAGACCTGCCCCTTTGAAAGGCAGAAGGTCCCAAGGGGCTGTGTGAGCAGCCTGGCTCTCCTCGTGGCAGCAGCAGTGAAAAACGCTCTTGGCGCTTGATATTCCATTGGATGAAGGGTTTGACATTTCACTGGTGTGCAGGACCTCTTATTTGACCCCTTGATTTCATCCTTCCCAAGAGTCGATCCTAGGTCTGTCCGTCCAAGTGAACAACCCTTTCTCCATACTCATGGGGCTTAGCACCACGGTCCTGCTCCGGGCACAGGGGTTTTGGCTGCTGGGAGGTAAAGCTCAGCACAGCAAAATGCCAACTTGGCTTGAAGGACTGGTGCAGGAGCCCTCCTATGGCTGGCATAGGTCTCACCTACGCTATGAGTCTGTCTGTCCTGCTGTCGTACCTTCCCACCTCGAGTCTAGGCCGTGGGCATTATTTATTTCTATGGTAAAACTGTGTTGCTTGTTCCTGGCCACAGGGCATGAGCTGTATATGGAGGTGGGAGTTACACGAGCAAACACAGTGCCCCTGTCAGCACACAGCAAAGAGAGCTTTGGAGGGCAGGTGTTGGTTTGGTTGAGGCCTCCAGGTAACATAAATAAGTAGGAGTAGGATTTCAAAGCAAGTAAATTTTTGACATGGTTGATCTCACGCCTCTTCAGAGCTGCATTTTAGAGCCTAAGCATCAGCTGCTAGTTCAGTCTTGTTACTAACAAAATATCCGAGGCATTTGTGCAGAACTGTGTTGAACTAATTTGGGCGAATGGCTGATGTGTTCATCCTTAGCAGGCAGTGTAGCAGCAATGAAAACAGGACTCATGACATGCAAAGCTTGCTGCATTTCCAAACTGTGAGCTCTGACTGAAATGTCTGGTTCCAGCTGCAGCGTTGGACTTACTGGGTTTATGGTCAGGTGCTGGGGACATGAGTGACAACAAGGTCTTTTGGTGAGTAACAGTAATTCACATAAGGAATAGGGTAGGGTTGTTGTGCTTGTGCGGCTGTTACCTGGTGTTCTGCTGCAGCTACCCCTGCTCTTCCAGTGAAGCTGAGATAGGAAAAAGATGCACTTGATTTCCCCAGCCCTCTACCCTCAGAGGGATTTGTCCATGTGCAAATCTGCAGCAGAGCATGAAGTAACAAACTCCCCACGTAAAGGCTGCTAAGCAGAGGTTTTGCAAATAGAATTGTTCTTTATCCATTTAGCTTGTTTGGGCTTGATTTCTCTTCTGTAACGCGCTCTCTGTTGAGCCAACACATTTTGGTGCTCATTAGGAAGGTAATGGCTGGGGTCAGTGCTGAGTAAAGCTGCTTTCTGCCAAGGTGGCCGCAGCTGAGTGTGGAGCTGTGAGGCTGTTCTGAGAAATGAGCACAGAGTGTTACGGACCTCCCTATTTTCCTTTTTAGCTGCTCATTCAGGATATGTAATTGTAAACACTTCCCAACTAGCAACTCCAGCATTGCTTTCCTGATGGATATACATCCCTTTCTCTCACCCCTCCCTTCCCACTCCACCAGGAACAAATCCGTTCTTAGTGACATATCTTGCTTGCGATATGTATACAGTATCACTTTGCCAAATGAAATGGCTTGTGCAAAGAAAGATGAAGGCCACTGGCTGCTTAATGCAAAAGCTTCTTAGCTAGACCCAAACTAACTGTTTTGACTTATTTTCCCCCTATGTAGGCTGCATTGTATTGTGCTAGAAGAGAATTCCTCTTGTGTGGCCCTTTCCAAACCTATTGCCTAACACTTTTACTATTTGTCATCAGCTGAAAATTATCTGAGCGCTGTAGATATCCACAGGCGTGGCTGGATTGTCTGTTGCATTAAAATTGCATCTGTCTATTGGAAAGTTTGGGTTTTGCCGTTTCTGTTTTTCCTTCTTTCTTGTTTTTGAAAAATGTCTCTGTGCCGGATGGTTACACCAGCTTTAGACACAGGCAGAAACAAGAGCCGTGGTCTGCGGCGATGCCGTCTGGTTTGTCTCAGCCAGTGCTGTGTGAGAGACACGAGCTGTTCCGGAGGATCCGCATCGGGATCCGTGGGAAGGCGGCTGCTGCCGGAAGGGAGGACGTCAGAGCAGTGCTCAGCACCCGAGGGCTGCAGGAGCCGCTGTCCTGCCCCCTGCCCCTCTCCCCTCCTAATGCAGGAGCTGCCTGGGCTCAGCCGCTCGTCCGGGGTGGGAATACGCAGTTTCCGCAGTGCTGCCAGGCTGCCTTGAGCCAGCGCTGCTTAATGATGTTTCTCTGAGAGTTTGGAAGCCCTTAGCAAATGTTTTCCAATTTCTCTGAATGAACGAGGGGGTTCTTAGAGCCCTGGGGCTGCGGGGGGTTGTAGCTTGCAGGCGGATTTCCTTTGGGAAGGCAGAGGGTGGTGGCTGTGGCTGGTAAACGCCTGGATGAAGCGCGTTGAGGTGCTTTGCAGCCGCGCAGACGGAGCGCACGCAGGTTCAAGGGGAGCCCTCCGTGTTTTGTGTCGGACGAGCACAAGGGCTGGAATACTCCGTGTCATACGGAGGCACACACGTACTTATGAATGAAAGTGCAGCTCCAAGGTATGACTTATTAACCCATAAGCTCTTACTGGAGGCCACCCTTCAAAACAAGGCAATTAACTCCAAGCAAACACCACCTTATCTCACCATTTGATCTCGAGTTTTACAAGCACTTTGGTGTTGCTCCTGTGTGCGCGCTGAGGGAGGTGTCTGTCTCGGCACACTGAGCACGCTGACGTTTTTGTTTTATTTTTCTCCAAAACAACACCTTCAGCACGTAGGACTGGGAGGGAAACTCGCTACGAATCTTCTGTGCCAACGTATTTCCGCCTCGTCTCTTGGCACCACCTTTGTGGGCACGAGGGGAGGGTTTCCCACAGGAGATGATACAGTAGGAGGAGGATATCTGATAAATAACTAGACTGGGACTCACAAGACCTGGCCTCAGCTCCTTGATTTGTTACGAGCTTCCTGTGACGTTGGCCTAGGCATTTAATTGCACAGTGCCTCATTTCACAGCGCAGGAGTGTTGGAACAGTGGGAGGGCACCCGGCTACCTTTTCCAATACCAACTGTATAAGCACCCCAGATACATAACCATCTTACGGCCTTTCTTTTGTTCTTTTGGGTAAAATGGAGCAAGGTGATCCATTTAAACACTTGTGTAGGTGTCTGGAGAATATCCACTCACTCTGTGAGCTCCTGTGACACCCCACACCACTGCAGACGTGCACCAGCAAGTTGCTGGCCTTTCTTCGAGCCGAGAAGCATTCCTCAGCACTACAGGCAATTTTTTATTTAGTTTTAAACTAATGGCCGCTGTGAGTACAGCAGGTTTCCGATGCTCCTGTGGCCTCCTCCTAAAGTTTTCTTTGAAGCTGTTCTGCTTTTGCTCCTATTCTGCCTCTCTCGTTTAAACCTTAGTGGATGCGAGGGAGAAGCGATGACTTTGTGGATGAAGTTGCTGACCTGGCTCTGGGCACATGGAGTCATTTCCCACTGGAACATGCAGACGTACCTTGGATGGGTTGTTTCATCTCCCTGTGCTTCAGTGTGTTTGTTCCAACGTGAGGGTAATGATGTGTTTTTAACCACTTCCCAAATGTGTCAGGAGAGTTAGGCTTTCTAGCATCATTAAATCATGTTAGAACCTCCTGTTTGAGGACACAGGCTCCTGATGGAGGCAGGGAGCTTGTTGGCTCTCATGTTGTGCTCTGGGGACCACTTGCTGTTTCCGTGGGATAATCCTTGGGCGCGGAAGAAGCTTCCACGTGGCAGACACGTCTGGGCGCTGGCAGGAGTTCCCTTGAGATGGCTTCATTTCAGCTGCCCTTCCGTGCAACAGCGCTGCAGATGAGTTAAAGCAAATTTATTTGGTGCTCATGGCACCCCTCTCTGCTAGAGCCTGGTAGACATGAGGGCGATCACCAGAGATCTGTGACTCGAGAGATTCCACCATGTGCCGAGAGCCCTGCGAGCAACTGAGCTTTGGAGGCCTCGTATGCTGTTGAATAAATGGAAAGCGTGATCTTTACAATATGTTGTGGAAAATCAGGCCTCATGGTATTTGTGGGTGGGTAAAGATGCTTCTGGGGATACGTGACTATGTAGAAATAATGAAAATATCAGCGTTTAGTCAGACGGTAGGGTTAGGGTTAGTCAGACCTTGTAGGGTACAATGGCTTGCAGCAAAGCAACCTAACATCAGACTTTCAGAAGTGGAAATGGGGGCCAACTCTTCCACCTCTTCCACCCCCAACTCTTCCACAGTGTGAGGATTTACCATGTGAAAGTCTTACAGTGCATGAAAAGGGCATGGCTCAATAGTTGGGAAAATCCATCCATTTGGGGAAAAAAAGGAAAGTTTGCTTAAATCTCTACTCTGCCTTATCACTGGAAGAGCAATCTGCAGTCCGTGCTTCTGCGTGTCACTGTCAGTGTAAGCTGTGTGCTATATTCAACCCTCCTCCTGTCTAGTAACTGTTTTTTTTCTGGATTGAAGTGCATCACTCTCACCTTGGGACAATGCACGTTTAAGGCTGTAGACCTCTCATTAAGTTGTGGGTCTTCTAATAGTTGAAACCACTTTGTGCACTGAGGAAGGAGAATTTAAAATCGATTTGCAGATTTATGAAGCAAGATTACCCAGATGTGTGATTTGTGCCTTCAGGGTTTTTTCTTGGAGGATCCTCAAGGAAGTGCTTTGGGGAGAGGATAAGCACCTATCCCTGGGGAAAATATAAAAATCCAGGAAAATAACTGATGGCAGAGAAAGGGAAGGATAAAGAGAAGGTGCAAGGCAAGCAGGGAGGTGGTGAGCAGCAATTTCCCTAACCTAGATGGATCCTTAGCCTGCTAGTTCACTGCAAGTGGAGTGCTGTTTGCCATAACTTAAATATCATTTTACAAGTCAGGCTTGATGAGTAGGGAAGTGGAATCCACCAGCACTCGCGAGATGGTGATGACACTTGTGCCCAAATTTAGAAGGAGGAAGAGGATGAAGGGTGCAGATAGGAGCAGCTGGCCCTGAATTTTTAGGGCTGCACCTAGTGCTTGCTAAGTCTTTTGATGTGAAGGCAGATGAGTTATAATGCCTGTTTCTGAGGCTCTTCTAGCTTCTCAGTGCTTTGGATAGTGCTGCAAATCCCTTTCCCAGCTGCCTGTGCAGGGTACATACAATTTTATGAGATTATCCTGGGGACAGTTCACTTAATGAAGCCTCCTCTCCTCCTAGGAGCTCAGCTACTCTGCCTAATAGCAGCCACTTGAGTAACCAGCTTGACGTAAGGATTCGTGTGATTGATCCTAAGAATATTATCCTTGTGGGATTTTACTGTGATTTGCAGCTACCTTTTGTGTTTCTGAGTTGATTGGAGATGAGTCCTGCAGACTGTTAACATTTCTTCCCCTTGTTCTCCTGATATTGTAGACATCAATTCGCTTAATCTTTTCCTGGCAGGTGATTATGGGCTTGTATATGGAGGGAATGCCTGCTGTCCTGAGCTTTATCCAGCTTGACATGCTGTCATTTTAGTGCAATATCATCAAGACATTTCCAAGCCTGCTCCTCTCCCAGCTTGAAGACAAAAGCCCAGAGAACAGGGGTGGGTTGTGGATCTCTCTTTTGCCTTCAGAGTCTTGATTTTTATTTATACATTTATTTATTTATTTTCCTCTGGCTCCCAACTGGCAATAGCTAAATAACATCAAACCGTGGTTTCTATCTCTAAGCAGAATTAAATAATACTAAACAGCTTTGGGACTATTAATTGAGAAGGTGACCTGTTCTTGTAAAACACAACGCCACAGTGCATTATTTTGTAGTACAACAGTGTATCTCGTTTGCTGTTGATTTTTAGGGATACCTTCATTTGTCCCCCCACTGCCTGTCATGTTGGTTCAGCCAGATACTACCAGGAAATCCAACTTTTCTTTGATTTTTTTTTTAAGAAAAAACAATCCTCTTGCACTGGAACTAACCCCAAGAAGAAGCCCCCAAATACTGAGAGATCTGAAATGTTTCACTTTGGGCTCCTCACTGCAGAGCTGGACCTGGGGCTTCTCGGCCTGCTCACGGGGTTGCAATGTGACTCCAGCAACCTCTTCTCTGGAGTTCCTGGAAGCAGACACTTCCATAAGACATTTCAGTCCTGATGAATTGGTGCTTCCAGATGAAAACTTGTCCTCTGTGTCGGGTAATTCCTGAGTCTAGTCTCAACAAGTGCTTCTGGTCCCACTGCTAAGACTGAGAAGTGATGGGTTACATGCTGTAGTAGAGGGACATGTGCCAGGAATTGGAATGAGCTTATAAATTTATCTTCTCTAGATGCGTTTCTTGGTTTCTGTTAACCAGGCTAGGATTTGAACTGCTGACCTAGAAACGAAAGGCTCCATAATTCCATTACCAAGCCCCTGAGCCATCCACTCATCCTCATTCTGTTATGTGCAGACTGCCTGCTGACACAGCATAAACATTATTTTTACATTATTTACATTACATTTACAATATATTTTACATTATTTTACATCCTGTGCTGAATTGTCCTGAAGTTTAGTTTACTGTGCTGTTTTTTATGTTAAATAATTTATATTGGGCTTTTCACCCTAAAGATGATGATGAATGTTTTAGACTGGTCTAATGAGACCCCCTTCCCCTTCCTTTCTTGCTGAAAAGAAAAAGACAGTCTTTTGATTTCTGTTTCTATGAAGGTACAAACAGGTTATGATGCTTTTGATGGTGTAAATCAGGAATACTGTGATTATAAGTGGTACAGGTCACCGATTTGCAATGAGAACTTTTTGACTTTCCATTTAAGAGCTTGAGAAATTTAGAAAGAAAGCTTTCCTCCAAGAGTTCTAGTAAAATAGATTCTAAAGAAATGACAGATTTCAAATAGTCAATAAAAATAATTTTGCATTTCATTTTGTTCCTTGGTCCTTCCCCTGGCAAGATGCTGCTAGTTTCCTGCTAGCCCTGCATCCAGCCTAGTCTAGTTTGCACAATGGGGAGGATGGGATGATTT
Organism: Tinamus guttatus; assembly: GCF_000705375.1. Next base: position 227,418 of record NW_010581994.1, read on the forward strand.
CAAGAGGTCAAAATGCAGCAGTCCGCTCTCCTTTATGCAGCATAAAGAAACAGATCTGGCAAAAACCCTTTCCCCTTTTTCTCCTATCAATCCCTTTTATATCACCTGTCTGCATATTTATTCGGGCAAGTAAACCAGAGATACTAGTAATCTCCAGCTTGGTGTTGTCACTGGGAGGGGCGAGAAGTCCTGAAACTTGCTTAACTGCATGTTTTGTTTTCACTTTGGGAGCAGTTCATCTGGATGTTAAAAAGAAGAATTACTCAATGGACTTTTAAAATCACACCAATAGCCAAAAAATAAATGTTCTGTGTCCACGCAGTAGGAAATGGGAACTTGGTCCTGATAGGAAGCTTTGCCTCCCTGGTCAAGAACTGTTAGAAACTCTTCACTTCGAGGTGCTACCAGACATCCCCCAGCTGTGTGTGAACCGTGTATAAAACACCAGGTATTTAAAAATATGCGAATATTGCAAGAGATGTACGAATAGCTTCACACCTGGCTGCACCTACAGAAAGTGGGGATTTATTTTTATTGTAATTTGGGCATGTATATTTTTGAAACCTATAGCAAAGAGCAGAAGGTAGGTTCTATATGGCTTGGAAGTAATTGGGCAGTGTTTGCATAGTGACAGTGATTTCCTTGGTCTTATTTCCCCAATTAGGTTTGCAAGCCCATGCTGAAATTTGCCTTGGACCTTTAAGTATTTGTCTGTGTTGGCAGTTGGAAATATAGCATTAGCTCTGACTCTTTGCAGAAATTAAATTGTTCCATATTGGAGCTAAATTGAATAATATGGTGGTGTTCATATCTTAATCTTCCAAATAGCACTCTTAAGTTCACCACATTGGTGTCTGAAAAGCTTAAAAATAATAAACTCTATTGTATAGAGTTTTGAATACAAAGTGGAGGCTTAGTAATTGCTGGCAGTCATGGGGATACCCATCAGTAAATGGTAAGGAAACAATTCTCCTAGCATGCTGCATTTTTGTTTTGTTTTCATTAAATTCCTAATATTAAGGACTTCAGATCCACAAATCAATTAGTACATCCATAATTTGAATTAAGGGTTGCAGGAAACCTCAGTCCAAAAAAACAAAACCCTTTAGCGGGGCCCGTCACAGTGCTTTGAAGTATCTCTCATCTCTCCCATGTATCTGCCAAAATCTGTTTCTATCCAACAGCCATTCAGCAGCTTATGTGAGGCTGTTTGGTTGGGGAGCTCCTATTCCCTCCAGCCAGAAACACCCCCAGCTGATTTTCAGCAGAGAGCTGAAGGACTGAGACCTTCAGCATCCAATTTAGCCCCTGTTGCCTGTACTGAGGTAGAAGCCAACTCCAAACCTTTCCCTGTCCATGGAAATGTAATAGCTTGTTTTTTTTGATAGTATTATGAGTTGCCAAGTTGACTTTCTGGGGAAAACAGAGTTGAAGGGATAACTTTGAAAGCAAAGTCCAGTTCTGGGGATTTTTCTCAGAAGACAGCTGTAGTCCTGCTTTGTTCCCCTGCATCTCCGTGAGTTAATTTTTAAACGTGGGGTTGCAGAAGGCAGCGAGGGAAAAGGCCCGTTAGATCAGAAAGAGTGATTTAAAAAAAAAAAAAAAGAAGGGAAGAAGGAGAAGGTTTGTTTATCGCAACAGTACTTGAAACTGATTTTAAATGTCTGTCTTCAGAGAGTAAGGAAATTCCTGAATTCCTTTAGCTTCCAGCAGTAAATAACTGGGAGGCTTTTAGCTCACAGCTGATCACTAGAAGATGATGAGTTTTTAGTTAAAAAAGATAACTGAATCTCCATTATGTGGATAATACCTTCCAAGTGTCACTGGGAAAATCCAGAGGGAGAGGGGAACTTGGACAAGCCAGGTTGGTATCACAAATAACCCTGGAACTTTGTTCTGTTTCTCTGCCTCCCATTAGAGTGGCCGGATGTGGTTTCACAAAAGCAAGTTTGATCCCAAGTGCCTGTATCTTCCCCCTGAGATCTAGAATGAAATTCCAGATCCATTATTTTCCTTTTAATATCAATCCTAAGAGAATTAGTGATCATTTTAAAGAAGGGCAGAGACTTGTCCCTTGAGCTCGCTGTGGTCAGCGAAGGAGGGTTTGGCGGTGGCGACTGTAGCGCGCAGCGGGGCTAGTTGCAGCCTCGGTGTGCGCGTTCAGGCGATCGTTTCAAAGAAAGGCAGAGACTAGTTGCAGCCTCGGTGTGCGCGTTCACTTGCTCGTCGCTCTCACTGGTTGTGGCTGCCTCGGTTGTGTTCCCTTGGTGGTACGTGCAGGTGTGGTTCATTACTGCTAGTATCTGTGTAACACCTCTACCTGAGTCCCCCTGGGTTCATCACACCTCCTCATGCGGAATCGGTGTGTCTGGTCCACAGGAATGAGCGTTTATTGACAGCAGCACCAGCGTGTGCCCCAGTGATCCCAGCTAAAAAGGACTCACTGGGCCAGTGACCAGGAGACCTCAAGGGTACCTTGGTGCTGCTGGCTGAGTGGGTGACTTGTGGGTGACTTGTCCTCCCGGCTGCTCTTCTCTGTGATTGAGTGGTGCGATGAGACAGACTGCTGGTCCTCAGCTCGTCTCCCAGGAACCTCAGCAAGGGTTTGGCCGATAGGATGCTGAGGTCTCTTAATGATCTGCCCTTCCATATTGCAACAGGAACTGTTGGGAAGTGGGCGCTCTTATTCCTTACATAGGTATTAAAAGGGAGCTGGACTTCTTTGGAAAACCATGTTCCAGTTGAGGGAGTTGAAAACTTGCCAGTCTGACCATGTGCTTCCGAAGTTCCTGTGGTTCAGCGCTTTAGTCCAGGATATTGTCTATTTAAGGCAAAGGAGGAAAAACCCTGTGCCACTCTTGAGGAGTAGGTATGTGAACTCAAAGCATTAGGACCAAATGGTACTTCTAGAATTAGACCGTGTCCCTAATTTCCCTCTCCAGTTCTAAGTGGATGCAGCATTCTTCACTTACAGTCCCAACTGTTGTGTTGCATTGTTGTGTGGGGTTGAACATCTGCCCCTTGCAGCCACAAAAGTGGCTGTGTTCCAGAGACGGGTGGTTTCTTTCTATTCAGGGATCCTCGGAGGCCTGGAAACGCTGAAGCATTAGGCATGACATAGTGTCAACTGCCGCAGATCGCCTCGGCTCCCCGGCTTTCAACATCTGCAAGGCCCGAGATGGCCATCCCGTTCTGTGTGTGCCCCGTGCACGGCACACAATGATCCTGGCCCTGCCTGCTGCGTGTGCCACTGCTGAGCAGTGACCGGGGCACGGCAGAGACCTGTCTGTCCAACACTGAAAACACCCCAAGCTGGAGTTTTAAGACTGACTTAAAGCAGATAGGTTGACCTTGTTACCTTCCTATATGGTAGGAAGGTAACTGTCCTGCACTCCCAGCACTTGCAAACTCATTGCTCATGACCAGATGAAAATGTGGCTTGAAGACGAGGGTGCCCGTGTTGGGGACACGGCGATGGCGCCCTGTCCCCCACGTCTTCCCCTTGCAGTGGCCCTGAGCTCACGGCCTTGCGCTGTTCAGGCCCAGGGACTGGGTCTCGGCAGAAATACTCTGCCCCACGTTAGCAATGACTGGGGTGCTGGAGAGGGGCAGGGGACAAGGCCCCTGTCCCACACACGTTTCTCCTCATAGTATTTTTCCCCCAGCACCATGCTGGTGATTGCCGGATGTTTGCTTGGCAAATACCCTTTTAATATTCAGTTGGCTGGAAGCAGAGAAGAGCGCAGTAGCTCTTGAAATCAGCTTGGAGAGGAGAAGCAGGCAATAAGACTGCCTTTTGCTTTTTACTGTTGCTACTTGAACTGTATCAAATGTATACTTGAAATGGGGAAATGATTGCAGAGAGCTCAGCCTATCTAGTGAGATTGCCCTTGCAGAGTAGGAATGATAGGGCCTGCATACTTGCCATCCTCATTCAAAAGCCTATTCTTCATTATATCTCTTTATACATATTATTTCGGCTCAAAATGTCATTCCCCTTCTCCCCACCCATTTCCTTTACTGGCTGTGACATACAGGAACTACACCCATTGCTTGACTAGCCTCTGCTGACCTTTTGTAACTTGGCTCCAAACTCATTTTTGGGTCTTTTGCAAAACACTGTCAGAAGGGAAAAATCCTTTGTTAAAACACAGCCAACTCCTGCCTCAACGTGGAACAGTTTGTTCTGCTAAAAGAATGAGCCAGTTCAGTGAGCAGAAAAACATTGCCATAAACCAGCGGATTCAATACGCTGCAAAAGCGGGCGGCTGCAGTCAAGGTCTAACAGGACGATTCTGAAGCAGGGTCCGTGGGGGAGAAAAACCCACAATTCTGACCCGCCAACCCTGTTTCCTTGCTTTCGGCTTAACTACTTTGCAGTTGTCTCTTTGGTTATAGCAACTGTAAGTGGGAAATGGGAGCTGCCAGAACGCAACACAGCTTTCGAAGCTAACATATTGCAAAAGGGCACGGGGGATGAAGTAATCCAAAAATGCTCAGCTGGGAAGGGGATACAGCACTGTAATAGACTTCAGTCTGTGCTGCAGATGATCGGCTTTGGTGTCTGGTACTGTTTAGTAGCCAGTTTAGTCCTTCCTACCCACAGCCCACATCTCCTTTTAAAACTCAGGACCTTGGTGTTCTTTATTCCACACACTAATTTCCTTGGATTTGCTGCGGGTCTTTCCCATATGTGGCTGCTCAGTAGCTGGGATCAGCCTGTCTTTGACAAGCTTTTCCTCACTGCACAAGAGAATTGGATGCTCGGTGAGAAAATGTTGTGACCCCAGAGCGTGGTTTTGTTTCTGTGGTTCTCCAGTGAGATCGTTTCATGGCTGGTGTAAAAGCTGATGCTGGTTGTCTTTTAGCAGTAAGTATTGCAATAGCACCTAGAGCTGCAGTTCCTAAATTTGGGATGCTGACTCCAAGCAGGGTCACCCATCTGGAAGCTGTGCTGCTCCAGAACTGCTCCAGAATCACAGGTTAAGCAGCTGCCAGCTAAATGACTCTCCTCGGTGCTGGCCAGCCTGCAGTTGTGCTGAGAACCTGATTTTCTTGCAGGCTCTGGGTGGGCTCTGCTGCCACAGACAGAAACTTAACATAGACCAAGGTCTAACTCTGCTTCCCGTTTTCCTTTGGGAGCTGGAAATCCCGACTCTGGGCCCTTCCGGGTAGTTCTTGGCTTGCAGCCAGCTCAGTGACTCCAGAGAGTCAAAACGCAAAGCAGTATGTTTTAAGTGTAATCTATTGCTTTTCCCATGCATCCCAAAGCCCCGAATCTGGCAGAGCTGATCTCGCTAGCTAAGGGGGGTACTCGATACCAAGCTCTAAGCCTGGAATTGCAAGGCATTTTGCAAGCTTTGAATGTAGTGTAGCAAAATATTTGACTTGTGCGTGGCCATTCAGGCTCAGCGATCAAGCTGGAATCCCAACTAGATCCATCTGAAAATAGAGGCAAAATGAAACCAAGTAGAGCACAAGGGGCTGAAATCAGAGCCCCTGTGCATGTATAAGCACGACCGATGTTCTCACCGTGTCCTGTCGTGCTTGGTGCTGCTCATGAGCTGGGTGCTAGGTGAGATGGAAATGCGGATAGATACTGATGAGCTGAGGGACTTCTTCAAGGTTCGTTAATGCTGTCTGGTGTCCTCTGCTGGCAGCACTGATCTCCGAGCTGGCTGTGTAGATAGATGATTATCTGTCTGCAGGACCTTTTCGTTCTGGGGGAATGCCAGGAATGTTTTGCCACATGGGAAAATGTGGGGATTAAAGCAGTGCACGGTGCTGGGTCCCTGGAACAAGGCGACCGTGAGCCTTGCTGAAGTACTGTAACTCACAGCAAATCTGCAGTAAAGCCCGTATGGTAAAAGATATTTATATTTTTGGAGGAGCCGAAGGTACCGTTGCACCACATTTATTTTGTACTAGATCAAATGAATGAGGGCAAGAGGGGAAGGAGTGAGTGAATTAATGTTAGCAATGTTCAAACAGAAGCAGGCAAAGCTCCGAGGGATGATCAGTGGTTTTGTTTTGATGTGTGCTGGGCTTTTTTATTCCTGACGTCCTATTGAAATATAGCACACAGGCTTGTCTCTAAGGGGGGCACATTGCCAATAGTCTAAAGGTTATATTATCCTAGTGACCTATTTTTATACTCTAATCACAGTCTGTCTCAGCCACCCCTTTCTGGCCTTCCATCTCGCTTCGTTTTGTGCTTGTCTGAAAAAAAAGCAGAGATAATTACAATTAGTCCCTGAGTGCTAATAGTGCCAGCCAGCCTCTACCTAGGTAAGGAAGACAAGGCAGGTTGCTGATGCTTCACAAGTGCGAGACCTATCCAAAAAAACAGCTTCTGAATTGGTGATGGCTTGAAAGAGGTCGATGGAAAATCATTCTATGGGGTGAAGGGGAGAAGTCTTTTCTTAAAGGCACATTTTAAATGGAAAAGTATGCCAGAATGTAGAAGAGCAAAATTTTAATGAATAGCGCCGTTTAACTAGCCTAAATGAAACTGATGCTTTTCTGCCTTAGGCTTCCAAGTAAAGGAGGATGAATACGGCTGTTCTACCAACCAGCTCCCCTTGCCTTTACACTGTACGTGTGTTTTCAAAGCCAGGCTTAATCTACAAATCAGCCTGAACAGTAGGCATAAAGAGAAATTGTTCCTTAGCACAAATGTTGATTATGGGATGCTGCTTGGAGATGGAAACTGCTGAAATTCGCGTGTGTGTTTGTACATCTGCGCGGTGCAAAATAATAAAATATGGAGAGGCTTTTCTTGCCAGCGTGGCTTGTCTTGGGCTGCTGGTATTTTATAGCTGGTTGCTTTTTTGGCTATTCTGAGAGCACCTGAGTGTTGGGTGTTAGCACAGCCCCGCGCTTGCCTCGCCGCCGGCCGCGTCCTTGCGGTTCTTCTCTGCTGCAGAGCGGTGCCGGCGGCTGGAGGGGAGATGCCCTCTGCGCCCAGGAGATCTGCCCTGGAGAGCTGGGCTGCACGTTCGGGCGTTGTGTGTCTGTCCTGAGCCCTAGGAAAGCAGCAGGGAAGGTCTTTGCCGGGTCTTCGTAGTGTGTCCCGCCGTCCCCAGCAATGATGGATGATGGTTGGTGCCTTGCTGGCAGGGGACATTGTTCTCAAGGCGCTTTGGTGATGTTCCACATGCCTTTTCCAGGCACTTTGCAGCATGTGCAACCAAAGCCAAGCACTCAAGGTGAAACCCTGGGGTAGGGTGCCCTCGGGGCAGCCTCCGGCGGTGGAACAGACCCCTACGCCTGTCCGTGCGGGTCTGGGAATGCCGTGAGTCCCCAGCCACCCTCTCCCTGCTAGCCCAACTGGGGCATGTTTTGGCAATAAGCTGGATAATTAACGTGACTGGTGAACTCCTACATGAGCGCTCGTGAAGGGACTCCAAATACAAAACAAATGTTAATGACTAACCAAGGAGGCTGAGCGCTGGGGCGGCCGCGCGGGCCGCAGGAGGGGACGCGCCACGCGGTGCCCGCGCGCTGCCCCCGACCCGAGGGCTTTCCAGCACTCCCTGTGCCGCGGTAAATAAACTTAAATAAACAGAAATAAAAAGTAAATTTTGCTGAGCTGACAGCCCGGGACGTGCAGAGCAGGCTGGTAACCCACTCCAGAGCCAGGGGAGACTTCTCTGTCATGACCGCTTCGTTTCAGGACCATGAACACGACAACCCCCTCAGTTCTGGGCATGTCCGAGAGCCCTGGCTCTTTGCTGCTGACCACAGGCGTCGTTTATTTGCTGCCCTTTATTTGCTAAGGACTGATGGACAGTGGCAAAATCACCTGTCGACTCCTCAGAGAAAGCAGTGGGTCTCGTGGGCCTTGCAGGAGGTAGAGAAAAGAGAAGGAAAAAACCTCAAATGGCAACTCATTGTTACCCCATGTTATGATATCAACTAGGGCCTTCAGAGGTTCAGTTTAAAAACAAACTGCTATTATTTGAAGTGCCAATATTGTGCTTGGCTTTGTATGAGACAAAAACATCAACTTTGTCCCTGACCTGGGGAGTGTGTCTGCCTGCCTAGCAGGCACAGAAAACTGTTGAGAAAACTGTTATTTTACTTCTATTTTGGAGTGGGGATTTCTCTATTTTTTATTTTTACTTGCATTTACCCTTCAGCAGAGCAGCACTGAACACTGGAGTCCAAATTATGGTACCTAATCATGCTAAAATGTTAGTGTAGAGAATTAGAGCTCGTATGAGAGCTGCTGGAGCCGGGGGGAGGCTGTTTTGGGGCAGAGAAATGTGTCTCTCTCGTGGTCCCTGTTGCAGGGGGACGAGGTGGGAGCTGCTGGGTATTGCTGGGCACGGGGTGTCCAGCGATGCTGCACGGAGGGGGTTCTGCTGTTGTTCCTAGGCGAGGTTTGCGAAAGGTCACAAAATTAATCTTCTAACTGGGGACCTTGGCACCGCATAGAATGAATGTTTTGCATTAACAACCTAACTCATTAATTCACTGAAACATTTAAAACCAAACCAGTTATATCCAGCCAAGCTGGAAAAAGCTGAAAGTTCATACTCAGCAGTGCGGATTTCGAAACCTCCCTTTGTTAATCTCTGCAGAAGTAAATTTTCTGAAATTGTTAGGCTCACTTTGACCAGTCTCGCAGCATCGTTTTCCTGCGAGGGGACAGATCCGCCGTGCCGCGCGGTAGCAGAGCGCACCTGGGCCCGGAGGGGTACGCAGGAAGGAAGGTTGGTATGGAAAGAGCTGCCAGAGGGAGCGTTTAAAGCCGCGTTTGAGTTTTAGGGCTGTCTTTGATGAAAGTGCTGTGCTGTTTTCATTGCCCAGGAGCCGGGGTTTAGCGGTTTCTGTCTGCCTCCCCTATTACCTTGATCCGAACCACAGGGCTGGTTTAAATCGTGGGCTTATTAGCACATTTGTGCTGCTCCTTCTGCATGGTTTTAAGCCGGTCTGGCTGGATGCGGGGCCTCGGTGGCCTCGTACGGGCCACGTTCCTGGGGCCGGGCACAGGCCTCGAGAACCCGATCGATGACAAGCGACGTGGCTGTGCCTGTGGTGCCGGCCTGGGGAGCGCTGCAGAAAACTGCAGAAAATGCAGCAGGTGCCTCCAACACTGCTTTGTTTTTCTTCACTTTGTGATTAGGAGCTGCGCAGGCCCAAGACGCGCGTGTGCCTCACGGCTGCGGTTGGGCCCGCGTCGCGCGGCGGCGTCACCAGCCGAGACCCGAGCGCTGCTGGCTCCGTTCTGCAGTGAAGAGGCACCTGCCAGTTCTGGAGATGCTGGTGCTGAAGAAAACGTGTTTCCAGCCAGGTGCTGGGGTAGGATCAAACAGTGCTAGACCCAGGCCGAAACGCCCTTGAGGCTGCTCCTCCTCCTGTCTTTAGCCTCGCCGTGAGCACCGTTGGGCCCCCAGCTGTTTGACCCTGCTTTAAGGCACTTTTCCTTTGAATTTCCAGTGACAGGTTTAAGTACCCAGGTAATTTCAGAGTGGTGGCTTCTGCGTGCAGTTTTATTTCACTGTTGAGTTAGCAGCTGTGGGTTAAACAGGAGCCATCAATTTTAGCATAATTCCATGGTCTTCCTGGCTGCCAGGCAGACATCTGTCATTCAGCTCCGGCTCCTTGCGTTAGTCAGGCACAGGGTGAGTCCTGTTCTCCACACATTACTATACAAATTGGTTTTAAACCCTTACTGTGGTGGTATACGGGGCTGATTTTTAATTGAATACTTTTTCTGCCCTTAAATTAACCCATCCATTAAGACAGCCCTGCTTATTCTAACGACAGCAAAAGGGACGAATTATACGTTCTGTTACATATTAGCGGTGCATTAAAGTATTAGTACATTCCAGGAGCTGAACAGTGAATAAAACATGCTCTTAACATGCGGTTATGTAACTGTTCCATGGAAATGAAATGGACAAACAGTTCACTTGATTAATTTTTTTTTCCTAGTAAATTGACACAGTGATTCACTTCCAGCTAAATTGGCAATCTGTGTTCTGAGGTGGCATTAATATTGGATCCCCAGCAGGGGAGCTGTGCGGGCTGGTGCGACTTGGAGTGCATTTTTAGCCAGCCTTGCTGGGCAAAGCACGGAGCTTGCTGCAAACGTGTTGGAAAACGCGGAGCTTTTGGAGCCCCTGTAGGTGGGTCAGGCCATTCGGATTCACCCAAGGCCGTCGTGGCTGCAGGCTCGGGGAGGCACCTGTGCAAATGGCACGGGGGGTCTCGGTGAATCTCGATTGCTCTGCGTCGAGTTTGCTCAGTTGAGAGATAAAAATCGTGGGTTTTGATCGTGGGGACGATCCAGCCGGGACTTGAGCTGCCTCCAGCAACGGAGGTTCTGGAGCTGGATCTCTATTAATAGCTCTGCTGGAAAGGCAACACTTGCAGAGGGCCCAGCAGTTTCTCCCTGACCTGTTTTAGAGCTGCCGAAGGAAATCAAACAAGTATCCGTGAAAGCTGCGAGCTGCAGAGGAGGTGAACGTAACTCCGGAGAGCTCTGTGCAGTAACAGAACCCCCTGTTACTGCTGCTTCCATGACACTGAGCTCCCTTCGGCTTTCGGAGCTGTATTTTGTAGCCTCGAGGCTGTTCTTATTGTTTTTTTCCTAATTGATTCGGCTTGGAAAGGTCAGCGTACCCTGCTAGGTTGTGTAATATTTAACTTAGAATCGCAAATGAGAATCTTGGGGTTGGTGTCAAAGGGATGCAGTTCCCTCCTGAATAGCAAAGCCCATTCATAGTCATCCAAATCTTCTGCTGGCTAATGGTGATGAGTGACTCTGTGGCCCTCTGCAGATGGAAAGGCTAAGCACAAAAAGGTGGGATAAAGTGGCATAATGCAGGTATTGAGAGCACCAAGTTCACACCATCTAAATCCAGATCACCTCAGTAATACTTTCTTATTTCTAGATTTTTTTAAGTTATAATCTCTAGCTGTTCATGAAGGTTTTGCATAGCAAACAGTCTTTTCCGATGCCAAGTTCAGTGATGACTAACACTATTTACAGGATTATTTTGTAATCTCAGATCAGCCCACATTAACGGGAAGTTACGTTTTCCCATCAGTCTTTTAAATTGTGCCTGAAAATTGCTGAGACCAGAATTGGCCATCCCGGCTCTTCTATTTTTAAAACTATTTTTTTTTCCTGACCATATTTTTTTATTAATTTCTAATGCATTTCTAGTTAATTTCCTAATGTTCAGATTTACTTAGTTTGATTTTTGGATCTTTCATTCTTTTTAAAGAAAAAAGAAAAAGAAAAAAAAAGGCAGAGTAAATATTGCAAAAGCGCTACCAAGTTATTTGCCTGATCTGCATTTTTTTATGCATGAGATCAGCTCAGAAGATACACTATAAGAAAACTATTGGTGCACAACTGCTTTAACTGATAGGAGTTATCTCTGTGGGTTGTCTAGTAGGATGGTAAGTTGTTTTTTTAATACTTTTTTTAGTTCAGATTTTTATTAGTGTTTTAGGAGTTATCTTTGTGGGTTGTCTAGTAGGATGGTAAGTTGTTTTTTTAATACTTTTTTTAGTTCAGATTTTTATTAGTGTTTTTATAAAGCTCCATCTCTGTTACTGTAAATCCCAGGAAAGTCTGGCACAGAAGGTTTGTAATATGAATAAGTGTGTCCATATGCTTCCAAGTGACCTTGCAGTCTGGAAAAACTACAGTTTTATCCATGTGTTTAAAGGGGGAAAAAAAAAGGGTTCCTGTAAAAGATTAAAGACGGAGATGTTTCTCCATCAGATTTGCTGCCTTCCCCGTCACCAGGACCCATTTGGGCAAGTGAGTCCCGGTGCCGGCTGCAGCAGGCAGTTCTGGTGCCCTCGGGTCGCGCTCTCAGCCTTGGGGCATCGCGGTGCAGGTTGCAGAACTGCAGCGACCAGAAACAGCGTTTTGGCAAAGCCCCATCCAGCCCCAGCCTTCGCAGGCTGCTGCAGTTGGGCAGTCAATTCGGCTTCAGAGTAAAACCGGAGCCTTTTTAAGCAGATCTCTGGTCACCTCAAGCCCAGAAAAAATGGACTTGTGTTAGGGAGAAATGGCACTTTCTCAGGAAATAGCCACCCTTGCCTAAGTTATGTGAATGTTGACAGTCCTAAGTGTTGCAGGATGGGGAAGGCTGGAGAACCCGAGATAAGTGGGTGCTGCCGAACCGTGCTTGGCGTTGGGGGCCCGACCTCCTGCAAGCAAGTCCAGCCCAAAACTCAAAGATACTGTTAAAACAATAACAAAGGGTGTGTGTGGTGGCAGGGGGCAAGCTCACAAATGATTTGCCTGCTTCCCGAGTAAGGATGGCCAAAATACATGGCTGCAACAGCAACCGTCTGCTCTCTGCAGGCGTTTCTGCACGCAAAGGCCTTTGGCACGGGCATGGTGCTTGGAGCTGGCACGAAAGTTTCTGACAGGACGTCTGGAAAATGGCAGTTTTGAAGAAATCGAAACACTCTGCGGGAACGTGTTGATTTTCGTCAGGTTTTCTGATGGAAACCAGGCAGGTGGCCCAGGGTGACCTGCCTGGCGCTGCCTCCGCGTGCTGGTGCAGAGACGCTGAGCGCAGAGCCTGGAGCCCGGGCATCTCCTCTGCTTTTGGCCTCTCACTGCATGGGAGCAAGTGAATCCCAGCAGCAGATGAGAATTGTGGTGCACATAATACACCACAAATACCCACCGTTCTTTTAAAAGTAATGCATTTGGGGGAAAAAAGCTCTTGGATCCACCTCACATCGAATGCTGGTTGTGCGTAGAACTGGATGCTTCAAGGCTTTGGGGGAAAAGGCTCAAGTTATGGGCAAGGAAAGAAAACAGGTGGCAGAGCAGGCTCCAGGAGGCACCTGGGAGGGAAGTTCTGTGGTCAGCTTCCCCTTGGGAAATCTGCTCCGCTGCCAAATCACAGATTGGCACAGGTTGGCTTTGTGTTTTTGGTTTTTAAACAGATAATTCACTGCTTGTACTTATGAAAGTATGGTAAATCGAAGGTCAAGTTAAAATTTTCCAGTGTAGCAGGCTGAAAATGATTTATTGAGTGCAACAGTTAAATACCAGGACAGTTGTGCTATGTCTAGTGCCAAGGGAACTAACCCTTCCTCTCTCTCCTTGTCCTCAGGTTCAGTGGCAAATATGAACATTTGTCAACATTCGACAACAGCTCCTTGGGACACCATGAATTTGCTGGAATCTAGACCACAGAACATTTGCAATAGCACTTTTAAATTTTAATTTAATTTAATTTTTTTAAAAAAATCATCTGGATTAATTACAGTCATGGCTAGCAAAAGAAAATCCACGACTCCCTGCATGATACCAGTAAAAACACTGGTGCTTCAGGAGACCGAACTGGATGCTGTAAAAGATGATCATAAAGGAACTCAACAGGATGTTCCTCCTGAGGTGCCAGCAGTCAGCGATGCAGGTGCAAGCAACAGTAATAACAGAGCATTATCCAACGGGCACCGTGGTATTGCTGACAGCGATACTTATGTGTGCAAGTACTGTAACTTTGGATCTCAAGAGCTTCATCCTTTCATTGGTCACCTGGACTCTGAGCACTTAGATTTTAGCCAAGATCCTGTGTTCGTGTGTGTTGCATGCAGCTTTCTGGCAAAAAGCCACGAAGGGCTCTCTCAGCACAACGCAGAGTCCCACGCTGGTGAAACAAGCTTGGTGTGGAGCGTGGCTAAGCAGGATAAGCAAACAACCGTGGAACAAAGTCTCTGTGAGGCCGTCGGCAGCCACGACCCTCCTGGAGAGGTCCCCGAAGAAGCGGCGGATGGTCAGTCTGAAATTATCATCACCAAAACCCCCATCATGAAGATCATGAAAGGCAAGCCCGAGGCCAAAAAAATCCACACGCTGAAAGAGAACCCGTCGAACCAACTGAGCGGCGAGTCGGAGGGGAAGGACACAGAGCATTCGTTCACAAACGGGTCCGCGCCGGCCAGCCAGCCCCCGGCAAGCTCAGCAAAATCATCTCATGTTGTGAACGGCTCCATCATAGGAAACGTGCCTGTTCTGCAGGCTGGTGTTGCACAGCTTGTGTCACTACCACAGCAACCACCAATGCACCAGCAGCTCCCTACATCCAAATCCCTTCCCAAGGTGATGATTCCCTTGAGTAGCATTCCGACATACAACGCAGCCATGGACTCTAACAGCTTCCTGAAAAACTCTTTCCACAAGTTCCCTTACCCCACGAAAGCTGAGCTCTGCTACTTGACTGTGGTGACAAAATACCCAGAAGAGCAGCTGAAGATCTGGTTTACCGCGCAGAGGTTGAAGCAAGGCATCAGCTGGTCACCAGAGGAGATAGAAGATGCCAGGAAAAAGATGTTTAACACAGTTATTCAGTCTGTGCCACAACCCACAATTACGGTTTTAAACACACCGTTAGTTGCAAACCCTGGCAACGTCCCGCACCTTATTCAGGCCACTTTACCTGGCCATGTGGTTGGGCAGCCCGAAGGAACAGGGGGCCTGCTCGTTACCCAGCCCATAATGACCAATGGGTTGAAAGGAACCGGTTCCTCCTTCTCGTTAGCAGTGACCTCGGTTGCCAAGCCCCAGCCCGCGACGCAGCACAGCACCGTGAGCTCCAATAACGCATCGACCGTCAAAGTGGTCAACAGCGCCCAGGCCCTGCTCACCGCGTGTCCCGCCATCTCCTCACAAGCCTTCCTGGACCCCAACATTTACAAAAACAAGAAGTCCCACGAGCAGCTGTCCGCACTGAAAGGCAGCTTCTACAGAAATCAGTTCCCTGGCCAGGTCGAAGTGGAGCGGCTGTCAAAAATTACAGGCCTTTCCGTGAAGGAAATTCGAAAATGGTTTAGTGATAGAAGGTACCATTACAGGAACGTAAAAGGCGGCAGAGCTGCGTTTGCCGGAGATACTCTGGATTCTCTGCCTGAAATGGCCTTTGACGTGCCACCCAAAGGAGCAGAGCTGGCTTCTACAACAGCAGTGACACCCGTCACTCATCACCAAACGAGACGGCAAGCCTGGCATCAAACACCCGACTTCACCCCGACCAAATACAAGGAGCGAGCGCCAGAGCAGCTGAAGGCACTAGAGAGCAGTTTTGCACAAAATCCTCTTCCCCCGGAGGAAGAGGTGAATCGCCTGCGGGGCGAGACCAAAATGACGCGTAGAGAAATTGATAGCTGGTTCTCTGAAAGGAGGAAAAAAAAGGTGGCGGAAGAAAGTAAAAAAAAGGAGGAGGAAGAGGCTGAAAATGGTTGTGGAGAGGAAGACTCTTCAGATGACCTGAGGGCCTCAAGTGAAAACGGCTCCATCGATGCATCTACCAACAACCCAAATTCAGCGGAGCGCAAAGTGAGTCCCATCAAAATCAACCTGAAAAATCTCCGGGTGACGGAGTCCAACGGCAAAGGTGAAGTACCAGGGATTAGTGCAAACGAGAAAGGGGACGGCAGCCCCAGCCGGCCCCCCACTCCTCCAAAAACCAAACTGAACTTTAAAAAGACCGCCCAGCAGCGGCACTTGCTTAAACAAATGTTTGTGCAGACGCAACGGCCAACAAACCAGGAATACGATGCCATCGTGTCGCAGACGGGCCTGCCGCGGGCGGAGGTGATCCGCTGGTTTGGAGACAGCCGTTATGGCTACAAGAACGGGCAGCTGAAATGGTATGAGAACTACAGGCGGGGCATTTTCCCTCCAGGCGTGGTAGACGTCAGCCCTGCCGGCAGAGAGGTCTTGGAGGACTATTACAAACAGCACAAGGCGCTGCAGGAGGACGACCTGCCGGGCCTGTGCGAGCGCTCGCAGCTCGGCGCCCC
>NW_010581994.1:243561-268480 GCF_000705375.1 Tinamus guttatus
CTGTAAGGGGCTTCTGGTGACGCCCTGATTCAAACCCGGCTGTTCCATCCCCTGCGGAGAGCCGAGCCCTTCCCCTGCTGCCGCCCCTTGCGAGCCGCCCTGGGCAAGGCTCGAATGGAGCCTGCAACGAGGGAGAGGACGGGAGAGGACGTGGAGGGCTGGAGCGGCGCCCACAGCTGCCGGCCCTACCCCTCCTCCCGGCCTCGCTTTTGAAAGGCCTGTGTGTGTGTAGGAGAGGAGAGGTGGTTTCCAAGGCCTCCGTGGGCTCTTTAGCAATGCAGCTGGGGGCTGTTTCCTCCTGGCCGGGCTCCCAGCAGATGGGGAAGGCCGTGCGCGGTGCCGGCCCCGTCCCGCTGAGCGCCCAAGGCTCCTCGCACCGGGCTCTCCCGCTGAGCCCCTTTGGAGCCTCTGCCCTGTCTGCAGGCCTGGAGCTAAAACAATCACCCCCAAATCCTTGGTTCCTTACCTCCTCTAATTCAGCAGCGATGGAGTGTGGGCTTGCATGGGGCTGCATCATTACTGCAGCTGGATACTGCATCAGGCACTGTCCTGTGCCCCTTGGGAAGCGGCTGGGAAGCAGGAGGAAGATGGGGCTGTCTGCCAGCTCGATGGGCTGGGGGCACAGGCTGGTGCAGAGGCAGCTGTCTCCAAGTTGCTGATTTTGCCTTCCACGAGCTCCACCTGCATCCCCGCTCCCCCAGCCAGCACCTCCACTTGTGCTCAGGTGCCTGCGGGGTGATGTGGAGTCTGACACATGTGTTTCCTTTCCAGAAACAGATTGAACTCAAATCAGCTGCCCTGGAGGATCTGCTCTTACCCTTGAGAAGACATTTTTGCTCTTTTAAGAAATCCATGGGCCGGCCTGATGCACGCTTCAGGAGCAGGACGAGGTGTTGAAGCACTGCCGTAGATGGGACCTTTGAGTAGAGCACGTCGGCGTGGGCGCCGTGCGAACGCAGGGCGCTCTGCACCGGGCCCAGGAGGGGCTGCGAGAGGCAGGGGCTGCGAGCGCGGCCCGCGCCCTGGAAATCAGATGTTCGTGAGTGCTTTCCAGTGGACAGACTTTGAGATTTCATATTCATATACCGATGCCTACAGCTGCCTATACAAGCATAATGAATCTCAGACCTTGTGTAAACAAGGTCATTGCTTTAGATATGGACTATCATGGCACAGTACTTTTTTTGTTGTTGTTTTTCATCTGTCCATAAGGTGTTTGTTCTCTAAAGGCTGGCATGGCTGCATACGTGCTCTCTACCCTTTGGTCCTTAAGTGCTGATAATGAAGGGTTTTGTGTGGGTGAGTGAGCGCACCTGTGTGCACTTGCACATATGTGTGTGGGTTAGGAAAGGTGTCTAAGAAAACTGCCAATCTTGCATTAAAGTGGAAGTTCAGGGAGATTTCATCCCTAGAGATGAGGTTAGATTTAGCATTGTCTACCCTCCAGAATGCAGCAGGTCTGAAACCCAGACTGAGTTTGGTGTCACTTGCCCCTTGCTGGCTAGAGTACATTTTTCTTGTCTGCTCTGGAGCCTCACTGTAGCAGCCTGTTAAATCTCCAAGTCTCCCTTTAATCACTGAGAACTAGTACATAATAATTTTTCCATCCTGACCTGGAATCCTTTTCATTGTTTGGAGGGAACAAGCTGTTCTTCAGAGAACAAATGCAGAGAAGACGCCGTGTTGCTGCTAATGGCTCGAGCCATTGTTGTCTCCAAGGGATCTGCTCGTCAGGCAGCTCCTCTGCAGGCAGGAATTTGGCCTGTTACAGCCCTGCGCGACAGATCCCGCTGCAGCCACGCTGGTAGCTTCAGGTATTTGCCCCAGTCTTTTTCTTCAGTCCATCTACAGGAGTTCTGGCCTCATGCGAAAGAGCAAAATAACTTTCCCAGTTACTCTTCAGTTATCTGCTTCTTAGTACCTGTTCCTTCTTAACATGCCCATGTTGCCTTGGGTGGTTGCTGTCCACTTGAAGATTTTTTTCATGTATATATTCCTTTCTAATAGAAACCAGGATCTAGAAGGGAACTCTCGAGTCCAACCAAATGCAGTGTCAGACTATCCTGTCATAAACTAATCAAACCCCCACTCCAAATTGGTTCCATGCCTTGCCTTCACTTTTGCTCTCGGAAGGCTATTCCAGAACTTCACTGCCTTTGAATGGTTAGAAACTTTATTTAAATTTCTAGTTTGAATTATTCGTGGCCGGTTCATTCCTGGTTTGTTTTCAAGCCAACATTGTCCTTTAACTTAAATAGTTTTTGGTGTTTATCCACTGATGTATTTATGGAGAGTAGTCATAGCTCCTCATTTTTGCCAAGCTAACCCAGCCAAGCTTTCTCAGTAGAAGGTTTTTATTTAGTGAGAGCTTTTCATGTGGGAGACTTTATTGTTGGTGGTAAATGATATTTATTAGAAGGGTGGGTAGCAAGCCCCAGAGGATCGGATCCAGAGACTTACAAAAAAAAATCTGTTTAAAAACAAAAAGCTCTTCCAGAACCTCATTCAAACGTGGTGTCTGATTTCTACCTTTAATTGCCTTTGCTTTTCTGATTCTTCCTTCATCCCCTGCTGAGAAGGCCGCCTTACCCAGGCACGAGGAGGTCAGTGCTTGGTGTGCCCGGGGCTGCCTCTCGCCCAGCCGTTGGTGCCCATGGGGCACCTGAGCCCGCACCGGCTGCCTCTGCGGTCAGCGGAGAGCTCGCCGCGCAGCACAAGGTGCAGGAGCAGCTCCTTGTAAAGAAGATGCCCTGCACCCTAAACGGAGCCGGGGCGTCCTGCTCAGGTGCAGACAAATCCTCCCGCAGATGCCACGAGCACGGGCAGTGCCTCGCGCTGACACGAAGCTCCCCAAATTCCTTCTTCCTCAGAAGCTATTGCAGGTCGTGCCTTGGCTTAAGGCACAAGTAGCAGCCCTCCCACCTCTGCCGTGCGAGCTGCACCGCTCTCATCGCGAGGAGCGGAGCTGGGGATGATGTGCAGGCTGCCAGGTCCCAAGGATGGACCCGCGCAGCTGTCATCAGTCCTGTGTAACCTGTGACTTCGCGGGTGACGGGGGGCTGGGTGTTCCTAGAGCTGAAGACACCAGTTCTAGGAGTCCTGAGAGTGTGAGTGTCTGCACAGTGTTACCTTCAGAGAACAAATACAGGTAGGTAATTTACTCTATTGTCTATGTACATGCAGGTTTATTTAAGTACACATATATACAGTTCAGATATGCCATTGATTCTTTATTGCATTAAGATGTACATTAAAAATGTACACTTTTACTAACTAACTGCTATATAAATACGTTGGAAATGTAGTTTGCCCATTCAAGGTGATTTTCTGTGGAATTTTTGGTGTACACTTAAAGGCTTATGCTAATTGCAAGAGTGATCCCCACTCCATCTACAGAAATGCTTAAGGATTATGGTATGAACTGGTCCCTTCAAACCAGTTTGTCAGGCATTAGCTGTTTTTTTTTTTTTTTTTTTTTTTTTTTTTTTTTTTTTGTGGCATTTGGATTGTATTTGGCCTGTTTTCCAGAGAGAGGGGGGAAAAAAAAGAGAAATCTTGTGAGCTAGGGGGAGAATTTCCCGGTGTACACAGAAAACACAGCCTTGAGGGTTGGAGGCTGCTGAGGTTTTGAGCTTTGTCTCCATGCATTCATACAAGCACAGCAGGAGTTTTCTTTCTTTTGGGTCAGAGGAATTTTAAAAAGTGGTTCCATGCAGGCTCCCCTCATGCACCGCGGCCGGGGAACAGGCTGGCAAGCCCTGCTGCATGGGCAGGGTAAGATCGAAAGAGGACTGCCAATATACAGCTTTTGAAGCAGAAATCGATAAGTGAGGTCCCTTTCTAACTACCCCACTGTTATCTGCATTTTTAGTTGACTTGATACTTCCTTGAAAACTTAAGCTAAAGATCTGAGGGTTTAGCTCTGTAGTCCTTTGTTTCCCTATAACTTCATTTTTGAAGCTGAAGAGAAGCAGGTGTCATTTCTGGATATACTCAGGTTTTGGTGCAGGACTTCAGAAATGTGTTTGCATCTGAAACTGAAAGAAATGAGAGGTGGCTTGACAGTCCCAGCAGCAGCTCTTCTGGTGTTGAGAGGAAGCGTCACCACAATTCGACTCAGTGTGACTATTTATCATCGTTAATCAAAGATGACTATGATGACCTAAAGAGCTTAAGGTAGAAGTCATGCAGCCAGCATCAGTAGGGAAGGGAAATTAATTTCTTCACCTCCATCAGCTATGTGTGAGCTTGGGTTTGATAGACACAGGAGTAAGCATCAATTTTAATCCATGTGAATCCTGTTACTTATTTCTCTGAGGCTGCTTAGATTAAGGTCGCAATCCAATTACTTAACAAGCTGAAACCCTGGTTTGTGCTGCACCTGCCTCACTCATGTAAGGGCTGCTGCTCCTCCTGGTGCGAGGAGCAGCATTAGTAATAGCAACAGGGCCCAGATGAGATTTTTTTTTTTTTCAACACAGCTCTGTGTTTCGTATGGGTGGCTTATTTTTCTGTTCCTTGACTGATATCCTGGAAGTCCTTTTATTATTATTATTATATTTTTAGCAGCACATTAAACAAACAGTGATGCACAGGAACCTATTTCCATTTGCCTGAGATCCAAGTGCTGCTGCACGTCGGGCCTGCAGCCAGACCATGGACACAAGCGTTTGCTTCAGCTTCAGGTGGTTGACGCGGTCCCTGTCCCCTCCCTGCTGGGGCCTTGCCCTGGTCACTGTGAGCAGCCATCAGCCGATGGCAGCTGTGACTAGAAATCCTGCAGACGGGCACACAGCTTGATGCAGAGCCCTAACGTGACAGTGACACTTGCCCAGAAGCTGGAGGTGCAAAACATCCGCTTGGTTTAGTCTTGCTACTCATCCCCTGTCTGTTCAGGAGGATGTGGGAGGTTAAGTGTTTGCGGGTCTTATTCCTATTTATTATTTTTTTTAATTGAAAAAGCAACAGTTTCGGTTAGAGGGAGAAGTCTGTACTCTCCCCCTTGTGATCAATAGCCTCTCAAGAGACATTATGCAGGAAAGCTGATCAGATGGTGATGGTCAGAAGCTGGGGTAAATGGTAATCAGAAGGGAAGGTGTTTTTCAGCACTTTAGGCACAAATGGGCAGGGTAAGATGATACTGCACCTTCCCCACAGTATTTCTGGTATTTTACAATCAAGTTGATTTAAAAATCCTTTAAACTGTTCTTCTCGGCTTCCCAGATAATTTTGGCTTCGCTTTTTGAATCGCTCTATGGCCTGATGTGATTCTGTTCACAGGGATGTCCAGTGGGGACAGATTAGGCAAAGTTATAAACAGGGAGCAGAATGGACTTGTTTTTTTTTTTTTTTAACAAGTTTAATTTCTGCTGTATTTTTGTTTTCTGGCACTGGTCTCTGCCAGGAATGCTGAATCAGAACCACAAACCTTACTTTAAAGCGGAGCAAGTGACCTCTGTTATCTAAGCAGTGATTTCTTTTTCTTTGCTTGTTCCAGTAGAGAGTGCTCTCTTGGCTCAAGTTGGCCATTTTTTGATGGTGTTAAAGCCTGTTTTTCCTGTACTGATGGAGGTGGTGTTAGGAGGACTCTTGCTTATTGGTGCTAGCGAAGGTTGGGATAGGAATCCACGGCATAGAAAACTTCTTGCTAAAACGTTGCACTTTTTCTCTGTGCCCCATCTGACTCGTGGTATCGTAATGGGTACGTGGCTGTGTTTCCCCTTGCACATACTAGCATTGCACTAAAAGAGAAACTTTGGGAACAGCGTGTTGATCACTTTGTTTCTCACCAGACCACAAAGTCAGCCTAATGGGGTCGTTTGTTTGTTTGTTTGTTTAATTAATATTATTTCAAAATCATGCTGGTGCTGAATGACCTGGAATTTTTGCTTGGATTTATCCAAAGGAAAATGTAATTGTAGCTGCAACGGGACCTTTCATAAGGGTGGCCGTGTAGCCAGGGGCAGAGCAAAGTCTCTGCCGCGTAACCGTCTTTGTACCGGGGAGAGGCGGCGGGGGGGTCCGGTGGGGGTGTTATTGTGTTTTTTAAGACCACAATTTTCGATGGTCACCTTGGAAATGTGTGAGGCAGGAACTAGTTTTTACTTTTGGTAAAGGTTTTAAAGAGAAGAGGGGGGGAAAAAAAAAAGGAGGAAAAAAAAAAAAAAAAAGTGAAGCTGCCTGTGACTGTGGGCTGTGGCTATTACTAGGGCTAGGGTAGCTTGTACCTGCTATGGACTTTACCTGCTCTTATTCTGAGGGCAAGAACTCCCTGTAGTGACAATGCCACTTCTGCGAAGTGAATGGCAAGTTTCCCTTCCTTTTGTATATGTGGATGTGAGGGTGGGAGAGGGGAAGAGCTTGCTTGTACAGTTTGTTGAAATGAAACCAGACATTTTTGGTTGTTCCTAAATAAAGAGCGTAAAATATGAACAAGAATTGACTGGTGATTGGAACTGGGGTTGGGTGAGCCCACGGGCCTGGGTGCTTCGCTATGTCCTGCACTGCCGCCCTGGACCTCAGGTGCTGCTTTGGTGCAGGGTGTCCCATAGGGAGCCACTCAGTCCAGACTGGGGAAAGCTGCTCCTTGTGTTGGGCCCTGGCCTAAATTAGTGGGTGTTTTTTTCCATTTTGCTGGGCATCGCCATGGAAATTTTCACCTGCAGCCTCTCTGGGGCCATGCAAAGCCCCAGTTTTGCAGGGAGATGGAGATGGAAAAATACAAAGATGAAACAAAACAGATAAATCTTTCCTACGAGCCCTTCCGCAGTCTGCAGTCCCTGCCTGGCTCTGGTCCTGGTCAAAACGGCACGGCCGGCCATCGCTTACGTGAACACAGTAATTTTTTGCCCTTTTGAGTGAACAGTTTCAAAGCTGGGGTTGTGCCCAGCTATCATTTTTTCCCCATGGCTGCAGTGGTCCCCAAGGCACAAAAACAACTCACACCCGAGTCCTCATCGCAAGCAAGGGCGGGCAAAGGCACCAGCGAGCCGAGACGCCACATGCTTAATACTGACACATTTATTGTCGATTAAAGCTAGAGCGGCCTGTAAACGTCGACTGTCACTACTGGACCCATCGGCAGTGGCTATACAGGTAGGCAGACGGAATCCTGCCCGCGCCGAGGCCTCGCGCGGGCAGCACGGGGCGGCCTCGCGGGTGCCCCCGGCGGCGCCGAGTCGCGACCGCTGTCAGCGCTGAGGCGGCCCCGGCTTCCTGGCTCTTGTCCTCGCCATTATAGACAGTTTCGTCTCTCACCTCGGCGGCTGGCAGGCTCCGCACATCCATACACTTGAAAGTAGGCCATAGCAGTGCCGTTTCCATAGAAACCAGTTCACAGCGTGCCGTGACAATCACAAGCACTGGAGGTGCTTTCAGCCGCCCGCCGTGGGCTACAGCCGGTTGTCCCCGTTGACCCTGGTCCGTCGCAGGAGCCTGCAGGGGGCACAGAGAGGGGCGCAGCGCTGAGCGGGTGTCCCAGCAGGACGGGACGTGGCCCTGCGCCCGCGGAAACAAAATGGCTTCGGCAGCAGGGAGGTTGGAGCCGGCTCCGGCGGCGAATGCCAGGGCGCAGGCAGCGCTGGCTTCCCCCTAGCGCTGCGTCCGCGCCAGGCCTGGCCAGGACCGCATGGGTCAACAAACCCGGGAGGAGCAGCTAACCCCCTGCTCCCTGGCGGGCCACGTTCGCCTCAGGACACGGGTTTCATCTCCCTCTGAGGAAGAACTTTACTGTGAGGGTGACAGGGCACTGGAACAGGCTGCCCCGAGAGGTGGTGGAGTCTCCTTCCCTGGAGATCTTCCAAAACCCCCTGGACCCTGTGCCCTGGGTGTCCCTGCTGGAGCAGGGGGTTGGACTGGATCATCTCTAGAGGTTCCTTCCAACCTCAACCCTTCTGTGACTCTGTGTGTTTCAACCCCGCATGTGCCCCAGCAGCAGCTTCATCCAGCCTAGCTCTCTGGCCAACACTGGTGCCTCCCTGCTGCCCAAAGAGCCAGGAGGGAACAGGCCCAGCCTGGGGGAACGCGGAATCGGCCAGCGCTTCCTGCTGCTGCAGCCAGGTCCGGCCTCCTCAGCCTCCGACCACCACCTCCCCCTCATCCCTCCCGCAGGCCTTAGGTCAAACGGAGCTCGAGCAGCCTCCGAGCGGCTGCAGTACCTTCGCTCGCGGCTCTCGATGTGATCCGTGAGCTGCTCCTGCGATACGCGGAAGTCCTCAAAGGGCTGCTGGTAGCGGGACTCGAAGGAGCCCTCCCTGGCTCTGCCCGCCAGGAGCTGGCTGGAGGCGTCCCCCGCTCGCTCCCGCAGCGCCGAGCCGCTGAAGAGGTGAATTTCGCCGTTCTCCTGCTTGAATGGGACACAGGCGGCACTGAAGGCCTGGGGGTTTCCAAGTCTGCACGGCAGGACCTGCCTTTTCTGCAGGCCGTGCGAGCAGAGCGCGGGGCCTGGCTGCACACGGAGCCAACGCGCCCGGGCGGCCCAGGGCTGACAGGGGCTCTGGGTGGGCACCGTGCAGCTGCTCTGCCTTTTACAACCATCAGCAGCTCCCAGCAACTGAACTTTTTAATATGGAAATAAAAGAAACATTTTTCTCAAGAGAACCCTACCCAGCTGGCCCTGTATCACCACACTCCATGACACTAAGCTAGATGGGATGCTGCAGATCTGCCTCCTTCAGCATTTAGAGAAGGGATTTATAGGGAAGCCAAGGCAGGAATGTGCCTGAAATACCTCTGGCTCAGTGCAATAACTGAAACTGGTAGGACCAGGATATCCTATCCCTTCAGCCCTCTATGACGGCAGAGCTCAAAACACCCCTGGTCCACAGGAAGGAGCAAGGCGAAAGGGAACAACTCTTGCATTTAAGAACATGACCCCAACTGCAGCCATGACCAGGGCTCTGTGGGACTCGGTTGCCTGGTGTGCGTTCAGCTAATGCTGCGCTCCAACCAGCAGCCCTCACGTGAGCAGAAGAAGAGGGTGTGAAAGGAACTGTGCGAGGTGGGGAGGAAGGCCGGCAGCGCCGCGCTGCCCAGCAAGGAGGGATGGGGAGGGCTCTCTGGCTTTGCCCCAAGCCAGGTGGCCTGCACACCTCTCGTGTGAGCCACTCTTACCTTGCTAGGGAAGATGTCTATCTTGACAAGCAGAGATGCTAACTCCAGGCTCTCACTGTAGTTGTTCTTCAAGGGTACCGCTCGGAAACCTAGTGCAGAGACAGCCTTGGCGTTACTCGCAGTACATGCGATGTGTTAGTCCCCAAGGCACACATCTCAGGGAGGCATTTTCCAATTCCCCTCCCCTCCTCTGGTGGCCCCGAAGCACCAGTGAGCCAAAGGATGTTAGCAAAAGTGCATCCTGCTTCCTTCTCCTATGAAATTTCCCATCTCCCTGACCAAATATTTGATCAGTAGATTGGTGAGGACCAACATGACACACACATGCACGGTCCCCGAGCTCTCTACCTGTCTTCAAGCCTTTCACCAGGAAGGTAGCCTGAGCCAAGAAGTTCTCATCACTGAACATGTCCTCTTCATACACCACGAAGCGGAGGAAGGCAAATTCGGGATTGCTGACCTGGAAGTGGAACTGCTTCGGGGTCCAGACAGGGTTGAGGCCGTTGTCCGCTGTTCACAAAACACCACAATTACAGAGCAGCCCCGGCATCGCCCCTGCGCTCCCGCTGCTCCCCGCTCCTGCCTATTCAGAGCCCAAAATGAGGAGCTGGAGGGGGCAGCACTCCTGCTTTTCAGCAATGCCCATGGTTTATGGAGCAGCTCGGAAAACACAGCAGCCTCCTCCCTACCCCTCACCTGTGCCCTGCTAGGGGTGTTTCCAAGCATGTGAATACGATCCTCCATGACCCCTCTGCTTCAGTATCAAGAATCCCTGTCACCACCGTGTCCAGGACACCGGCCGAGTTCCAGGGGGAAACCCAGCACTCCGGTGCCACCTCTGCCTCCAGACACGCAGCCACCAGGGCCTGGCACTGCAGCAGCACCAGCTCCTTGCAGCTGCCCAGGCTCAGCCCAGGCCCCGGGGGGGGCACGGGGTGCCACCACAGCCCCTAGTGCCCAGTGCCCGGGCACAGGCAGTCGCCCAGGGCCTTGCTGCAAGCAAAGCTTCACCTCTCTACGGGCTCCCCAGGGCCACTAATGGGCCCGGCAGCATCATCCCATGGGGGATGAATCCCCCAAAACTGCTGAGAGCAGCTGGGAGGGCAGCAGACAGCACCCCCGGCGGGGGAGGGGTTAAAAGCAGCTCACCCACAATCTCTGTCTTCTGTTTCGTGTTGTCGTACTCGGCCCCGGACACCTCCACCTCCACAAACGGACAAACGATTCCCCTCCCGTTTTTGGGAAGGTGCCGGGCGCCCAGGACCTAGGGAAGAGAGGAGCAGAAAAGCTTTGCCACACACAGAAGCCAAGGAAAAGGCCTTGTTTGCACACTGAGGAATTTTCTTTCCAAACAAATCACCCCAGCTCTGCTAAACGGAGGGACAAGGGACAGGGCCAGCCAGGCCAGCCCCAAGAAAAAAAGAGCTCCAAACCCTGCAGGCTGCCGTTACTGATCTCCCTTCAACTTGCAAGATTATAAAAGGCAGCTGAACCGTTACAGGCTCCCACCATCCCTGCGGGAGGGCTGAGCCTGTGGCGACAGCACCTTCCCGAGCCAGCCAAGCAGGATCAGCACCTGCTCGGGGCCAGGCCACCAGGCTGGGACTCCTTTCCCTGGCCAATCTCCGGCAACTCGGAGATTTCCACGGAGCCGCTTCTTGTGCAGCGCTCCGAGCGGATGTCGTCCCCGCTGCTGTCCCCCTTCCTGTTGGCAGCACGGCCTGTGCTCGATGCCAGGGACAACCTGCTTCCTCGCAGGAGGAAGAAACCCCAGCTCCCTCTTGCCGGTGGCCATCTGGCCCCGCGCGGCTGCTGCGGGGGCGACGCGCTGCCAGGGCTGCACCGGGCGCTCCGAGTCCCGCTGGCCTCGGGGTGGCTTTTCCATCCCGAAAGCTGCCTTTGCTGGGGACATGGGGCACTTCTGCCAGAGGACAACAGCTGAGACAACCTCTTAAAGGAGATGGTGGCTGCAGCTTTACCCCAAGACACAGGAAGAATTTACAGAGCGCTGCTGTGCAGACGGTGCACGGAGCCAGCATTACCTCGGGAGACACCGAGTGCAAGGTTAACATGCTGTCAGCAAATTGCAAGCCCCTAACAGCAAGATCTCTGCTGCCTCGTCCCCAAGGCCTCTGTGACATGAAGGGGGCTTGCAGAGATGACTGCCAGGCCACAGACACAGAGCCAGCCTGACCCTGGGCCCACCAGGGATCCCTGTACAGGCTGCTGTGACAGCCAGGTCCAAGCATGGAAGCCACCTGGCCTGGCAGAGCCGTGGCCTCCGCATCGAGCAGCTGTGAGCAAAGGGACCCCTAAAGGCAGGCAAGGAAGGACCTGCCTGGCACGTGTGTTTCAAGTCAGGAGGATCTACGATCTCACATGGTGCTCATGTTGCCCCTTCCCTCCTTCCAGGTGGAGAGGGGACTATGGGGGCAAGAAGCAGCTGTGGTTCCCTTCCAACTACGTGGAGGAGATCTCCAGCCCCAGCAGCCTGGAGCCGGAGCGCGAGGTGAGCGGGTGGCTGCGCGCGCGGGCGCTGGGAGGGCTGCAGCTCCCTGCGCGAGGGCTCGCGGCCGGGCCTGCTCCCGTGTCCGACGCAACCGGCCTGTGCTGTCCTTCCCAGGGAGGGCAGCGCGGCCTGGTGCTCCTGCTCCAGCACTCGGGTATGTTCACACAGCCCTCGGGAAGCTCAGGACGAGGCCGCCCACCCAGTCCCCTCCTCTCCTGCTGCCTCCCTGGGGCCAGCCCTGCTAGCGGAGCGGGGGCTGGCAGAGCCCCGTGCCACAGCTCACGATTGCCACCTGCCGGCACCGGCCCCTTGGCCCGGGCCCTCTGTCCAGCGCTGCCTTCACGTCCTGTCTTTGGGCTCCAGGGCTGCAATTCGCTTCTGCGAGGCCACAATGAAAGCAGCAAAACAGACAACCGCTTTCCTGCTTTCTTCCACGCAGAGACACAGCGGGGTCCCTCCATGCTCCAAACAGGAGGCTCCCCGAAAGCAGCTCCCGCTGCTCCTCTACGGGCACCCGGGGAATCCGGTGGCACTTTCTGCCTGCAGAAGCACCCCCAGCCCTCCCCTTCCAGCTATTGCTCTCCAATCCAACCCTGGTGGGACAGCTCTTAAACAGGGGCTGAAGCAGGGAGTCAGATGAAGAACAGCAGCAAACACAGGTCAGAAACCCGTGCAAAAATGTTACTTCACCACACCGGCCCCAGCTCACTAGAAATGCCTGGGCTGAGCCCACCTTCCTCCCCCACAGGGATAACCTGCCCCATCCACCCAAGGGGGCACATGGTGCTGCCCCGGCGTGAGGCCCTCTGTACCCAGCGAGGGCCCCGGGAACTGCCCTGCCCGCGCTGGGGAGGAGGGGAGGGACGGGCGCAGGGGAGGCACCCACCTCGATGGAGATGGAGAGCGGCTCGACGCCGCGCAGCGTGCTCTTGTCGAAGGGGTCGAAGAAGTCATCCCGCATGTTGGGCGGCTGCAGGACGTACCCGCACTGGCCGCTGGACAGGAACAAGGCCTGGTTCATCTGCATGGGCTTGTCTGGGGAGCAGGAGGAGATGGGTAGAGGTGGCCCTTCCACCACAAGCCAGACCCTCCAGGCTCTCTGTGCTGTGCAGGAAACTCTTTGCCCCTTACCAGCTTATTCCCCTGGACCTCTCGAGCACCATGTGCTCACCGCAGCTCCTGCAGGCACCTGGGCCAGGGGACCTCCCCAACCAGATCACCCTCCTTTTTTTCTCCTCCCTTCTCTTCCTACTTTCCTGGTGTTGACTCTAGCACTCATCAAACCCTTCTGCGAGATGCTTTAATTCACAAAAGGGTTGGAAAACCCAGAAAAGAAAGGAAGACAAAGGAGTTTCCAGCAGGTTAGAGAGCTGAAGCAGCTCGTAGAAGGGTTCGGCAACAGCCAGGGCAAGGGAAAGGCTGGAGTGACTGTGCTGCAGGCCGAGCCTGCCCGGCTGCTCTCACCTGGCGTCTGGAAGTTGAGGGCTACCAGCTGGCTGCCGCAGATCCACATGGGCAGGGGGTCGTAGTTGGAGGAGTCGAGGCGCTGGCCCTTGGGGTAGATGCGGGAGAGCTGCAGGCGGTTGTACTGCAGGAACTTCTTGCCCTTGATCTTGTTGACGTACTTCTCCGCTTTGGTCTCGGGGAAAGAGGACATATCCCGGTAACAGGCCCTTTCTGTGCCGATCTCTGCGAGAAGAGAACACGCAGCTAAGACATGAATGCTCATGGAGGCCTCACAGGGTGGTACCTGGAATGGGAAAACAGCTTCCTCCAAGAGGTCTGGCTGCTCCAGCATTCTCCATTCCCACTCCAGCCACCGCAGGCCCCTTCCTAACACTGCCCTCTCCCGCCCTAGCTCCAATATTATCGGTCTCACACGCTCCACTCTACTCTGAACTGGTTTGCTGGTAGCACAGCAAGAGCAGGTTGGAAGCATCAGCACAGCTGTGTGAGGAGGGCCCCGACGCGCTGCTCCCGGCCCTGCTCCCCGGCAGCTCGGGTTGGTGCCAGATTCCAGCTATGGCAGGGACAGGGAAAGGAACTTCTACCTTCTAGAGAAGGAAATTTTCAGTTCTCCAATGTAAACTGGTTCCAATTTGCTTTGGACACCGGTTCCCCATGGCCAAAGGCGAAGAGACCATGCTTGGGGATGCACAGGAGGGTCAGTAACCCCATGTTACTGCCTGCTACAGCCACGAGATCACAAGGGCCACCAGGAAACTGATGCTCACTCTCTTCGTCGAAGGGCACGGGCCGGCAATAGACGACCAGCTCTGAAAGCTCCAGGGCAATCTTCTTCCTCCTCTCCATCATCTTGCCTTCAGAGAGCTGCCGAGGGGAGAAGAGAGGCTTCAGGGCCAGCTCGTGAGCTGCAGGCAGGGGCACTCCGTGGCCGCCCCGCTGCAGGGTGCCACGAGCCGGCAGGTCGGGCAGGCCATCGCCGAGGGGAGCACAGGAGCACACGAAGGAGGAACCCGCGGTGGCTCCAGCTCCCTGCTCAAGCACAGGGCAGCTGCAGCTTTGCCTGGGAGTTGCAGGCAGCCGTTTGCCCACCCTCTCCCTCAGCCTAAACCTGCTCCCTCCAACTCTCCTCATCCCCCTCGGGAAAGCCCAGGGCTTTGCTACAAGACGCCTCCCCCGTTCAGGGCTGTCCGGACTCACGCGGGCATCAGCCGTCTGCGCTGCCTCCCGGATCTTCTTCACCCAGTCCAGCAGGTCCTCGTGCGTGTCGGCCGCCACGTCGAGGGAGAGGCGCGACACCGAGGCCATGCTGATGGAGAACACGAACAGGCGGTTGTTCTTCCCCTCGGGGCGGATGGCTGTGCGGGGAGAGGGAGCAGAGCGGGAGGTCACCGGCAATGCTGGGTTTGGGGGAGGCAGCGAGGAGGGGACCAAGGCTGAGACCCCCTCGTGACTGTCTAGGTCTCCACAGCTAAGAGAAGCTGCCATTTCTGGCGAGCGAAGGCAGGAGAAGTCACCCAGGGAGCAATAGGTGATGATACAAAGTGCATCCTGAGGTCCTGAAAAGATCCCCACAGCCTTTGCACCACCCTTTTCCTCCCATTTCTGAATATTCCTCGCTCCTTGCCCTGAAATGCCCTTGCTCTCTGGGAACAGTTCTAGAATAAGGTGCCCTCTGGGCCCAGGGGGACAGTGACAGGATGGGGGGAGCTGCAAGGCAGATCCAGCTCTCCGGAAGCCCTGCAGCAGGCTGGCAGCAAGGTCTGGGCACACATACACAGGGATCATCACAGAAAACGTGTAGGAGCTCTACAAAGCCAGCGTGCCCTTGCGGTGGTTGGGATTGACTCCTGCTGCTGCCCTCTGAGAGGACAGATTCAAGATGTCCTGGAGTGGCTCCTCACCAGACACCAAGGATTGCTCCTTCCTACCCCAATATGCTCCTAGGCTGCACCCTGACATGCAGACATGCCCAGACCCAGCATGCAGAGGAGTGCATCACTGCACAGGAACAGGCACTGCAGACCTGCCTCCACTCGCAGCAGGCACGGGGTCACTTACAGACAGTCCCCAGGGGGCCCACAAACAGACCATGCACTAACATCCCCCTGTCCTCCATCCCTCTCTGGCACTCACCAATCTGACAGGACGGCACGTCGAGGACCCCTCCGAGCAGGTCTCCCAGGGGGCTGTTCTCATCCAGCTGCTGCTGGGGAGGAAGCACAGGATGGTTGCACTGGACACGGGAGCAGGCCCGGCCGCGAGCCCTCGCGCAGGGAGCTGCAGCCCTCCCAGCGCCCGCGCGCGCAGCCACCCGCTCACCTCGCGCTCCGGCTCCAGGCTGCTGGGGCTGGAGATCTCCTCCACGTAGTTGGAAGGGAACCACAGCTGCTTCTTGCCCCCATAGTCCCCTCTCCACCTGGAAGGAGGGAAGGGGCAACATGAGCACCACGTGAGATCCCAGATCCTCCTGACTTGAAAAACACGTGCCAGGCAGGTCCTTCCTTGCCTGGCTTTAGGGGTCACGAGAACACAGTGGGCTTTGGACTATTCCTAAAAGAATCCCCCTGTATGTCGACACCTCACTGTATGGAATGATCCCTAGGGAAAAGGGAGGGCATGATCAACTCACCAGCCTCCTTCCTGCTTCTCCACGTTCTGGATGATGGCGTTCTTGGTGAAGGTGAGCTCATCCTCCCGCTGCGCCTTGTAGTCAAACAGGGCTTTGACGGCACACTGCAAGGAGGAGGGCGACCCACACGGTCACCTTCTGATGTGGCCGCAGCTGAGAGACCAGCTCCCACCACGATGCGAGCGGGGCAGCAGGAGCCAGCAGCCAGCCTGGCTGCCAGGCCCCAGCGACCCCTTAAAAAACAAATCAAGGTCCCCGTTTATGGCAACCTGCTGAGGCCAGAAGTCTGGCATGGCCCTGCACAAGTGCCATCTTTGTGCTGAAGAGGAGCAGCTGTGATGCAGGGAAGATCCCAAGTGCAAAGGAACTGCTACTAATGGCAGGACTTTGCATCCCAGACAGTTTCTACAAGAAACCTGCAGACCAGAGCAGGCAGCAGCACCCAGGCTGGCACAAGAAACTGTGAGGAAGAACTTACGCTTGTTCGTTTTTCTCTAGGAAGTAATAAACTCAGCCTGACCCAGATACTCAGCCTGGCTGGCTGGGCCAGAGAAAAAAAACTGACCTAGAGCTCAGGAAAGGATGAGGAAAGTCCAACAGAAGGTTGTGAACCAGATTCAGCAGCTTTGAGAGAGAAATGGAAGGTGGTGGAAAGCGATGGGTCTTATCTAACCCTGCAGAAGGTCCTCCCTTGTCCCTGTCTTCCTCAGCTGGGCTCAGGAAACCAGGCAGAGGGGGTTGACGGAAGCTGCACGGCGCAGGGCTGGCACTGCAGAGTGTGACACGCCGGGCGGGGAGAACGTACCTTGAAGGTGGGCATGGGGTTGGCTTCCACGTAGAAGCCGGGATGGCGCCCCTCGTACAGGGCTCCGTAGTCCGGCTCCTGTGAAACAAAGGCAGGTGGTGAATGTGGTGACTCTACAAGAGAACAAGCCTTTCCCTTGGGGAAGGGGAAAACACGCCAGGGAAGCCAAGCTTCCTGAAGAAAGGCTGCACACTGCAAACAGCACAAAGCCCACGCTCCCTGCTGCCACGGGTCAGAGGGGCAGCCACAAACCTCGCTCAAGACATGTTCCCAACAGCTTATGGCACGAGGGGGAGGCACCCAGGGGTGTGGGCTGTGAAACAGAGAACTGCCTCGGGGCATTAGCTCAGAACAGACCCGTCCCTTCTCCTTCGGCTCCCCGTGCCAGCCCACACTCACCGCTGTCCCGATCTTCTCCAGCGTCTCCTCGTTGATGGGATACCTCAGCTTCATCTTGCGGTACAGCGGGTGCTTCTCATAGTAGCTGATCAAGTCCACCAGGCTCTCAAACTCAGAGTTGCCGAGCAGCACGGTCTGGCCCTCCTGCTGCACCCGGCAGTGTTTGATCTTCCCTTCCGCCCTGGCAGGTCGAGAGAGACAGAGAAGCTGCTTGATACGTGGCAAGAGAGGGCTTCTCCCCTCTCAAAAGCTGCCCTTCACGCTGGCTGCGGGGCAAAGTGGTGGACATTGGGCAAAGTGACCTATGTGCAGAGGCACAGTCACCTGCCACCGCAGCCGTGTCACCTCAGGAAGGTGCCTGCATGGCTGCAACACGCCACTGTCCCCAGGCATCCCACCAAGGATGCCCCACAGAGCACAGGGCAACGCAGGCAACGTTTCCTTGTGGAAATGGGAACATTAGGCAGGAAGAGAAGAATAAAATGCTGTGGACCCCAGGTTGATCACACCACCATGGCCAAGGACGAGCAGGGTCCTATAGGCTCTTACAGTGCCTAAAGCCTATAGTGGGTCATTTGGGAGAGACTAGAAGCTCTGGAAAGGCTCATGTTAGGCCAGAAACG
This sequence comes from Tinamus guttatus, assembly GCF_000705375.1. The sequence continues at coordinate 261,105 of NW_010581994.1, forward strand.
CTCCATCAGCCGCGTGCCCATTGCCATGTGACACACCCCACGGGGAGCAAACAGCCCCATGGGCACCACGGAAGAGGAGGCACGAAAGGGGAAAAGCAGAGAAGAGCAACGATTCCCCAGGCCCCGTGCAAATCCCTCAGCACCATCCCACTGCCATTCCCAACTCCTGCACACTCATCCCTTCCCGGGGAGCCTTCCTGGCTCTCTGCACGGCGGCTCTGCTGCTCCCGCCCGTCTGCCGGGACGCACCGGAAGGAGATGGCGTAGGAGCTGGGCTCGCTCCTCTTGCGCACCAGGAAGGCCCCGTCGCGCGGCACCCGCATCAGCATGTGCTCGGCCTGGGCTCGGGTGAGGCTGGCGTGGTACCACCTGCAGGGAAGGACAGGGCACGGTGAGCGCGGCTCTGCGGCGCGGCCACGCAATCCCGTTTCCCCTTGCATGCAAAAGGTTAACCAAATCCTTGGGAAAAGCAAGGCAGCAAGGAGCACCATCATGGCTGTCCACTGCCACAGGGCAGTGTCCTCTCCTCAGGGGAACAGCCAGGGGATGCACCAGGAACAGAGCAGGCTGGTGACATGTGGCACCACCAAGGGAACTGCAAGGCCAATACCTCCTTTCTTGCAGCAGAGCTCCCAGGACAGCCAGCTCCAAAAGCAAAAAAGCTCCGAAGTGACCAAACTGCTGCCCGGGGAGCTGTGCTGCCCTGCAGGGAGCCCGTGGGACCAGAGAGCCCCAGCAGAGCCTGCAGGGAGGCTTGGAAGGGTTTCCCACCAGCCTCCCAGTCCCTATAGGACACAAGGCACCTGCCTCTAGCACACACTCACTCTTTGCTCTCATGGGCATTGGTCTGAGGCACTGGCTCTGTGAGCCTCATCTCAAACTCGTTGCACCTCAGCGGCACCTCCTGGTAGTGGGTGATGAGGTCGTAGAGGCTGTCGAACACCAGGTTGTCGGTCAGGAAGAACTTGGGGCTGCCAGCATCCTGCCGGGAGTGGATCCGGCAGTGCTGCACCTTCCCGTTGCGCCTGCGGGAAGGGGACAGGGTAAACCAGGGTCTGTGGAGAACATTCACATTTATCCACAGCCTCCTAAGACACTGCTGCAGCTGGGGTCAGCTGAGGAGGATGTGATGTTCCTGGCCCACAGGAGGAAGTTGCAAAAGGGTCTCCAGGGACTTTACCCTCCTGCAGCGACACAGTGAGCTGATGGAGCAGGGAGGCACAGAAAGATGGAGAAATTTGCTCGCAGATCAGCGGCAGAGGAGGGAATGGGACTTCACTTCGGACACAGTGTCCCCTGCTGCAGCTGGGGTCAGCTGAGGAGGATGTGATGTTCCTGGCCCACAGGAGGAAGTTGCAAAAGGGTCTCCAGGGACTTTACCCTCCTGCAGCGACACAGTGAGCTGATGGAGCAGGGAGGCACAGAAAGATGGAGAAATTTGCTCGCAGATCAGCGGCAGAGGAGGGAATGGGACTTCACTTCGGACACAGTGACAAAGACAGCACAAAGATGAAGACCACCCCAGGAGTGACATGCAGAGCAGTGAGCAGGCTGGCACCTGCAGACCCTTACCAGAAGGAGAGGGTGTAGTCTCCAACGAAGGTCTCGCTTTCTCGCACAAGGAAGGAGCCGTCAGGGGCTCCCGTCTCAATGCAGTACTCGGTAAGCAGCCTCTCGGCGATGTGGCGCCCGTCACGTCCTGCCCCCAGTTTGCCATGAAACCACTTCTCCGTGGAGTGAAGCTCGGTGCTGTTGCTTGCCTGGCAGGGCACAACACACAGCCAAGGGTCACCGAGGGTGGGCTCATGGGGCCTGGACCTGCTCTGCTCATGGTCTCTCTGACCAGGACCAAGAGAATTCTGCATTGGATCTCACCTTTCCCACCACAGCTTGTCCCTCTGAAGTCAGGCTGCAGTGGAGATGACCCAGTGAAATGCAGCCTTGTACTTCATACAAGGGAGTATTAGAGCCCTTACCTCTTTTTGCTCTTCCTCATCCTCATTTCCTTGGTTGCTGCTTGTCTCCCCAGAGTAATAGATCTTGCTGCTGGTCAGGACAAAGTAATGTGGGTTCCACTCCTGCAAGGAAATGAGCTTTGGGCAAAGAGATCCCTTGAGGAAGCACCAAGTTGCCCAGCACCAACCAGCGGGATTTTCACTTTATGATTAGCACAAGCAGTGAGAAGTGATTGGGTTTGTGAAGGATGATCATCAACAACAGTGATTTAAGTGAACGGTCAGAGAAACTTCCAAGATATCTCCCATATCCAAAGCAGGGATTTATCAGTAGCAAAAAAACATGTGACAGAGCTCACATACAAACTGACTGCAGATCATGCTGCAAACTCCCCAGGACATGTTAAGGGAAGCCAGAGGAAGGGCAAACCAATGCAGAAACAAAACACTAAGCATGGATTCAGCTCAAGGGATATCAGAGACGGGAACAGTTTTTGCATTTTACTATATTTTCCAAAACCCTGCTTCTTTCCCATATGATCTTGCCTCAAGGATCCTCACCAAAGCAAAGGCAGCTAAAAAAGTGGACTGTGTATAAGCAAATGCACATAGGGAAATGAATGCTCAACACTTTCCAAAGCATGGTGCTCACTTAGTTGTGTTATTAAGTGTTTAGGCACTTGATAAGCAGCCAGGTCTAAAATGCAGGCCATCACTAGAACTTACTGCAGCAACAGACAACACTACATGGATTACACAGGGGCAGAAGCAGCTGCAGCACATGAGCCCAGAGCTCCCTCTAGCCCAACCTTCTGCCTCTGCCAAGGCCCAGCAGGAGATACCTAGGGAAGAGCACAGGAGAGAGCCAGCATAAAAACTCTCCCAGCCTTCAGCTACCTGTGGGACTCCCAAGCAGCAGGACAGGCCAACAGCCCTTAGCTCGTTCATATGACAGATCTTCCTTGCAGCACACCCTGTCTTACTGAGTTCTTACATAATTCACAGAGTCTGGATTAGTGGCGGGGCCCTACGTGGCTCACAGAAGTAGCAGGGTGACCGTGGCAGACGTACGTGATTGATGGGGTCTTCCAAGTAGAGGATCCCGTTCTTGATGGAATTGCTGATGTCATTCTCGGAATACATCACAGATGTGGGGAGCTCCTCATAAGCACTGCCCTCCGCCAGCTTCTTGTGCTGCAGAACAGGAAAGCAGCCAGGCATGAGGAGAGCTGCAGGACTCCCCAAAAGGCAGAGCAAGTTTCCCAGTTAGATGTGAACCACCCTAAAACTGCAGGTCAGCTGCAGTGGCTTTCCCCCAGACTAAAAGAACTAAGACAAGATTCATGCTACAGAGATCACTAAACGGCACTGAAGTCCCACTTTCTTCTCAGGAGTCATTTCTGCAGGACAAATACCAATATCTTAACCAAGCTCCTGAGAACAGCTTCTAATCAGGGTCCCAAACTCTTGACTCATCCACTCCTATTTTCTCCATTTAAATACCTGGTAGGGTGAGGAACTCACCTTTATCAGAATCTTCCTCTTGAGCTGGTTTGGAGAGGGGAGCCCATCAGCAGAAATATCTACTGGTTTGGTCAGGAGCATATCCCCAAAGACCTTCTTGAAGTTCTGAGCCATGTTCCTCTGCTGAGCAATGCTGCAGTGGTCCTCAATGGACAAGATGACAGGGAAACTGGGAGGAGGAAATCAGCTGTCATTACCAGAGCAGTGTCTGGATGGGATTTAACAATTCCAAGCCTGGTTTCAGAATGTAGCCTCTGTGCCCTCAAAAAGTGTTTCTCAGCAAGAGCTATCTGTGCCACAGCTGTGCTGCCCCGAGCCCTCAGCACAGCCACCCCTACCGCTGCTGGCGATGCAGAGTACAGAGGGAGAAAGAAACTAACACAGTCCCCCAAGCCTTCCCTTCCACAAGATGTTTTCTGGGGTGAACTTGCCCGGAAGGCACAAAAGCATGCTTCCTTCCCCGAATGCCAGATACACGTTTTCTTTTTTTTTTTTTTTTTTTTTTTTTTTTTTTTTTTTTTTTTTTTTTGCCAAGTCTCTGGATAAAGGTTCTGCTACAGCCTCAGCTCCAGCATCTTGCCTTTCTGACCACTCTGCTAGGTGAGCTTTAGGTCCCTGCTGTACTCACTCGGATGTGACAAACGCATGCTCCTTGATAGTGACCAAGACATCGGAAAACTTGATCTTGGTGGTTAAGGTGTGTCCGTGGTAGATCACTGGCATCCCATCAGGACCATCCCAGCAATCCACTGAAAGAGACCCACGGGTCAAACTCAGCCCAAGGGCCAAAAGAGCAGAGCAGGACCCAGACAGGAGACAGACGCGAGCGCAGCAGGGAACTCCCATTGGATGGCAGTAAAGGACAGAGGGGAAAAAATCAAAATCTTTCCAGGGGAGAGGAGGCTCAGGCATGTACCAAACAACCTCAGCTCTTTCCTGTGATAATGCTGCCATCAGGAATTCACCCTTCAGCCCTGCCTTCTATGGCCAGACTTTACCCCCCGCTGTCAACTGCCGGAACAGTGGGGACAAAGCTGGGACAGAGGCAGCTGCCTGGGTACTCACGCTCGATGCAGCGGCAGCCCATGCGCAGGCAGCGGGCGTACGCTTCCAGCGAGGACTCGCTCGAGAACTGATCTCCCGTCAGGTACCTGGCACACGAGAAAAGGCATCAGAAGAAGCCAGACATGCACTGCAGGCAGGGATAACTCCTGGGACACCACGGACCTGTCTCTGTGTTTTCAGGAAAGGTGAGAGGGACTCTCTTGCCCAGGACAAGTATGGCTCTAGCCCTACTCCAAGGTGCTCCAAGCATCACCTTACTGAGGCATGGTCTTGTTGCAGGCCCTTGAGATGAGCCTTCAAGAGTGCTATCAATATTGGTGCCACAAATGTGCCAGCTAAATGAAGAGTGAGCCATTCCCCTGGGCCAGGTTACCCCAGCAGCTCCCTGACTATGCTCCAGCTCAGCTATCAGCCGTCTTGGGAGATCCCACATTCCAGTTTTTATATCAGGATTAATGTGTTGCGACTGCCCCACACCAGCCGTGAGCACAGAGCGGGTGTCTGCCTGCTAGGACTGAAAGTCCTACAAGACTCTTCCGTAAAGATTACAGGTACGGGGCCATCTTCAGCCTGCCAGAGTTTTTTCACATCCATTCCTAAAGGCTAAGATAGATGGTACTGCTGATAGGAAGACACTGCCAAGGTGGCAGCCTGGGACCTGAAAGCACAGTCTGAGCAGATGTTCGCTGCTGACACAGCAAAACCCTGATGATAAAGCCAAGGGGGGAAAACTGAGGTACTAACAGGAAAGCCTCTTACAAACTCATGTGCTTGTCATGTCACTGCACTCAGGCAAAGTGGTTAGGGGAGAATTTCACCCTGCCACAGCAGAACATGATGCTGGGAACAGACATCTCCCTCGTCCTTACGTGTTGTGCGAGGAAGAGATCCAGTAATGAGAGAGAGGGTTGTTCATGTTCTCCAGACACACCATGTCCAGCTGCGAGTCCCAGATGCTGTTCTCTTTGGAAAACAGGAAGGTGAGAAACTGCTCAAGAGAAAAAACAGAAGAGTGTTAATGACGAGGGTAGTTTTATACACACAGCTGCTCCTCAGAGGCAGCAGCTCCCAAGAGGGCAGCTGTTTTGTAAGCCCCGCACAGACTGTATCATGTGTGGGGAGGCTGCCTGTCCACTCCACCAGCACCAGGCAGCCAGGAGCCCAATTCTGTCCTGGCCAGAGGCAACCGAGACTTGGTGCACAGCTATCTGACCCAGTGTGCTCAAGTGATCTCAGTTCCACGTGTAACCACCCATCTCCCAAGCCACAGCAGGACTGTGATCCTTACACTGGACACACAGATGCTTATGTTGGCCCAACTGGACTCAAGTAAAAAGAATCACTCTGTATTTTATTTTGCAAGTCGGGTACACAGTCAGCTCACATGGCAGGCAAGTGCTCATTAGGGCCATGTTGTTATCTCCAGTCATTTTTATTCTTTTGTTTTCAACAGTTTGGGCTAGTAACTTCCTTGCTTTGGAGAGGCATGCTGCAAAGGGACATTAAGGATGGTCAGGGGCGTGGAGCATCTGCCCTGCGAGGAAAGGCTGAGAGAGCTGGGCCTGTTCAGCCTGAACAAAAGAAGGCTGAGAGGAGACCTGATTAGCGTCCAAGTACCCCAAAGGGGGCAGTGAGGAGGATGGTGCTGGCCTCTTTTCAGTGGTGGCCACCGACAGGACTAGAGGAAACAGCCACAAATGAAAGCATGAAAAGTTCCACAGGAACTTAAGGAAAAATTTCTTAACTGTGAGGGTGCCAGAGCACTGGAACAGGCTGCCCAGAGAGGTTGTGGAGTCTCCTTCTTTGGAGATCTTCCAAACCCACTTGGATGCAGTCCTGTGCCACGTGCTCTAGGTGACCCTGCGTGTGCAGGGGGGGTTGGACTAGATGATCTCCAAAGGTCCCTTCCAACCTTGATGATTCTACGATTAAGCCAAACACGACCTCTTTTTGTCTTGCAACTGCATCACATGCAACCATCCATTCCCCAAATGAAACTGCCTGATGAGGGCTCCTGACTGCACACACTCAGCACGAGAGCAGGGCCCAGAAACCATTTCCTCTATCAGAGGGAAGAGCCACCTGCTCTTGTGCAACCCGGTGGCCACCCGGACCGCAAAGCTCGCCTTGCGCAGAGGACACGGTGAACCTCTGACCACCGTGACCACAGAACAAAGACACACCAGGAGGAGCAGGCAGCCGCTCACATCGCGGCGATGTCGCACCCCATGCCCCCCAGGCCACGCACACGCGAGCGGTCGGGGTGCCTTACTTCATCCAGGGAGAAATACGGTTCATCGATCTCCCGCAAAGGGTCTCGCAGAAAGCTAAACATGAATTCCTGCACCTGAAGGATATCTGTAGCCCAGAGCTCCTGCAAACCCACAAAGACATAAGAGAGAAGCAATTTCAGAAAGTGTTATTCAAAACCACATGCAGCACATCCAGCTAGAAGCCTTAACCATTAGGGAGGCAGCTGTAAACACGAGGCCATCCCGCCTGGGGATTCGGCGATCCGCACAAACCCTGGCTAGCAGGCGACTGCAGAAACCCGACCTGCTCTTAAGTGGCCCTTGTTTTCCTGGGTTCATGTATCTCTCTCTCTCTGCCGCGCCAGCCCCTCCGCAGCAGCGCCCGACAGGGCTTCCTTTTGCTCCTTCCTCTCCCGCAGGGCGATCGGGAGCTCATCAAAACGGCTGCGTCTCTGGGCAGGCTCCTTTTCTACTCGCTGCGCGGAGGCAGCTGCCGAGGACGGGGCGCGCGGCGCAAGGCGGGGGATGCCGGGCACCGCTCTCCCACGTGCCGGCGTCGGGGAGGCTGCGGCAGGGGGGC
>NW_010581997.1:0-21623 GCF_000705375.1 Tinamus guttatus
TAAAGGGTCTCCAGAGAACGTATTGCCCCAATATAGGACCAGACTCAGATCACAACTGGGGACTGCAGACCCTCGGAGGGCAATGTGTTTGCTTGCAAGAGCATTCCCAACTAGAGAAGGATGAATTCAGAATACTGTACTGTAGTGCTGCAGTGCTCAGCCATTTGAACTATTCCAAATGTTATACTGTTTGAACTATACTGTATTACAGCAGTACAACTGCACTGAATATGAATGCAATTACAGTGTTATAAAGGTAATTTATATCATGATGAGTAATCTTACAGATAAAAGGGAACAGCTCTGCAGATGCAGTTCATTACAATACTGGCATAGTGCATCTACACAATAATGGACACAATGGAGCTGGGCTGCTTTTTAAAAAATAAACCTTAGCCCCAATATCTCTATCAGGAAGGTCCCTCAATTGTGGGACATGCCTAAGAGCTGGATTCCCAGTTACGTAATACACAGACTCCCAGACTGTATGTTCAATTAGCCTGTGAATAAAGCCCTTCCTGGAAATGGTATTTTTTTTTTTTTTTAGCCCTGCACAGTTAACTATGCAAAAAGTCTTGTTTCCTCTGCTCTGAAGGAAAATAAAAGAGCCAAGATATCCTGTTGAAGTGGAGGAGAATGACTGTGGCGAGGCACGTGAGATTTTTGCCTTGCTCTGTCTATTAGAAGTGAGAGACCGAGGAAGTATGGCTTATTTTGGCTGTGGAAATCGTTCCTAAGTTTAGGCTCAAGGACGTGTATGCAGAGCTGGGACTCAATCCCTGAGCAGTGTCTTTGCTGCTGGGGACGTGAGCACCTATCCCGTGCCTTGGGGGAGTTGCGTGGGGACCGGCCAGTCTGCAGCGTCCTTCGGAGAGCGTCGGCGGCGCTGGCTGCTCTGTGGAGCGCTGGTTCCTCAGGGGTGCCAGGGCACAGGATGCACTGTGTGCACGGATACACGGTGCACGACGTACGTGTGGGAAATGCCAAGCTCCTGTGGGGCAGCGGGAGGGCGGGAGGAGTGCCGACTTCCTGGAGCTGCTACAGAGGCAAGGAGCTAATCCCGGGTGTTACTTGAGCCTCGAGATTACTGTGGCTTTCTGGTTTTAGCTGGGTAAGAACTGTTTGTTGCAGCAGAGCTAAGCACAGGACATTCAATAGTTCTCTCTTTTTTCTCCTTTTCTCACTGCTCTCTTTCTCCATGTCACATGGAAAACATTATCTGATAAAGTCCTTTGACATTTGCAATTAATTACTTCTTCCTCACCTTATCCTTTTTTTCTGTCTTTTCCTTTTTCTTCTTTATCTCTCTATCATCAGATCCAAGAAATCATTCAAATATTTTCCTTTTAAGAGACAAATGCAGTTTTGCAGCATTAGCTTCTTTTGAAGAAAGACTTGATCCCTTCTTTTGTCCATCCCAGTGGAGCAGTTGTCATGTTCTTGCACTGCAGTCACTTGTAAGTCCTTGAGCTATCATGCATTCTGTTGGTATTTGAGGAATTGAAAATCAATCACATAGTCTTATGGCTTAGGTTCAGCAAAATTCTATTATGCCCACTCCCAAAGTCAATTCAAACCTTTGGGGTCATATTTCAAAGCCTAATCAAGCTTGCTGTCCAGACTGGTTTTGAGTCAACTCACTCTTGTCCATAGGTCTGTTTTTAAGGTTTTTTTTTTTTCCCCCAGAAACTAGCACAAAAGAAAGCAACTTTCATAACAGTAGAACTATTTAGTGGGCATTTTGCAAAGAAAAGCCATCCAAACAGGTCATATCATAAAGGAAAATACTTATTGTTGCAATGTGTTTCTGCAAATATGTTAATAAAAGCTGTCTTTACAGGAGAATATCTTTAACTATACTTCCCAGTAAATGAGCCCCAATTTGATGAGGTCACTTTCTAGGCCTGTCTCATTAACCTGATACAAAAGTTATTGTTGATGCAAACATAAACCTAGGTGGCAAGTATTATACCTGGGAGCAGACAGAAATGGTGCCTCCAGATAGCAGATATGCCAAAAATGGTGGAAAAAATGAGCTAAGGAAGAGTTTTAGCACCTCTGTTAGTTGTATACATGTGGAATACACCCCAATCCAGTCACTTCCAGCAGGTGCCAAGTACTCACCCTCAGGATGAAAGAGGCTCTGTATGGAGCTGGCCATCAGCAAGCCTCAGTGAAAATAGAGTTATGCAATGGAGGTAGCTTAACCCCATTCCTCTGGGAAGCAAGTAGTGTGGGGCAGTTCTTACTAATAACATTTCCAGCTGGTTTAGGGGGACAGCGCTGAGAGCCCTTGTCGTTCATTGGGAGGCTGGTGGCCATTCTGTGGCAGTGGGCAGACCATTTAAATAGGAGACATCTCTCTCTCCCCTTCCTGCCATGGGAAAAGGCACTGCTGTGTTCCTGTTCCTCATGCTTCTCCTCATCCCCTGTTCTGCAGAGGCGCAGGGATTTTCTCCAGTGCATGCTGGACTCCCGCAACGCTGCCGCTTCCCTGGAAGCCGAGTGTTTGGATGTGATGAGCCCAGCTGCTGCTTCCAGCCGCCACGGGGCACCTCCTGTGGGCAAGGCCTCATCTGAGAAGATTCAAAAGATGATAACGGAGGACGAGATCGCAGGCCAAGCTTTTCTCTTCCTGATTGCTGGCTACGAGACCACCACTAGCACGCTGTCGTTCGCCACTTACTTGCTAGCCACCAACCCAGAGTGCCAGGAGAAGGTGCTTCGGGAGGTTGATGACTTCTCGGCCAAGCACGTGAGTATGATGCACTGGTGCGAAGCAATGTGAATATTATCTGCTTGCTCCCTACTTGTCTCAGTTGTGCATGGTGCACTGGTGCAAAGCTTCATGCGTGGAGCAAAGCAATGTGAATATTATCTGCTGCTCCCTACTTGTCTCAGTTGTGCATGCACAGTGTGTGAATATTTTACTAATATTTTTCACATCATTACCCTAGCTCTCCCTTTTTTAAGGGAAACTTTCCTCATGCCTGCACTTAATTTTGATCAAGAGTCAGGCTGGGCCCGATGTGGCTTTGAAGAGAATCACATTCCATCTTTGCTGATGGCTTTCTTCATTCTAATATGTTATTCTGTCAAACTGGATTGTGCAACAGAACACCTGATTAAAATGGGGATTTTTTTTCAGTCAAAAATTCAAAATCGATCATTATTGTCCAGTTTTATTGGAAACTTAAATGATATCACTTTACAGCATCTGAAGAGGTGGCCCGGAAACTTGATTATAGTGATACTTTAATCTTTACAAAATACTTTACATTATTGAAACAAAGCAAATATGGCCAGGCTCTAAAACTGCACGTTTCTGTTCTTCTCTCTTGTACAGTTACTTTTGTTGCTGTTGTAGCCAATTTCATTTTCTGATCTTTGTAAGCACGCGAGCAGAGTCCTTATTAAACATAAATTACATAGTTTTGCTTAAAATATTCATATTTTATTTTTCCTTCAGGAACAGAATGTATACTTAAAATCACAGATACCTAATTCTCTTATACTCTTTTCAAATGACTCCTCCTTCACTCTCTATTTATCAAAGCCAGTCTTATATTTATGTTTCTTGGAAAACTATTGACTTATATACCTAGCACACAGCACAGCAGCCATTCTTCTACTCCCACATTCTCTGCACAAGTTGTTAGCTACGAGAGTTCAGCTGTAGTGTCTTTATCTTTTTCTTCTTTCTGAATTTCTTATAACGGATCACGAGGCTAATAGGAGAAAAATCTCACAAGGGATGGCTGCCTTGCAGGATTTTAGCTGCTGGACTTGCATGCTGAAATCTTTGGCTGTATAGTTTTGGAGGTTTCATACATTTTATGCATTCCATGCTCTGTGTTGTACTTACAGAACAAGAAAAGAGTAGCTTAATTACCTGTTTTGCTGGTGAGATCAAATTCTTAACTATGCAAAAGAGTGCACATTCAAAATCTCCCAATTTCTTCCCTTGTGTTTTGGCAAATGTAAAGCCTAGGATTTGTGTATGCAGAAAATGTGTCATCTTTTGTCTTATATGAAGATGTTTTGAGTGGTCGTTCTCCTTCAATGATTCCTCTTGCTCTGAGCGTGTAGATAGGCAATAGTGCTGGAGCTTATGCCTGGAGCAATCTGATCCACAGAGCTTTTTTGCAGCGCATGCTTCATACCTCTGGTGTGAGTTAACTCAGTACAATGAAGCCATTGATGCCTTATTCTCTAATTTATAAGGCTTGGGTTATAATCCTAGGTAACTGTTAGCACTGCAACGCTCCAGCTGCAGTGCATTTACTTGTTTCACTCAAGTACAGCAGACCTAATTCTGCCCCCCTGTCCGGTTAATTCGGTTGACGTTCTCAGGAATTGCAAAACTGTGAAAGTGCAGCTTGGCCAGAAGTATGTGCAATTTACTAGTTAGCACTAGTGGCAATTACACGTAGAAATCCCAGTTCTGCAGCCCTTAGGAAAGCGTGTTTCGTGTCCCTTCCACGTACTGAAAACTGGCAGCTTCAGAAGGTAAAATGAAATTGTTGGGAGAGGAATCGAATACGACGGGAATACAATGTTATTCATATACATGGTCTGTCGATAAATAAATGAAATAAATAGTATATTTTTCCATATAAGTGGTTAGAAAGGAGACTAGCTCCATCTGCCCTGAAAGCTGTTATTAGCTGACTGATTATTTATACACATTTCATATAGGGAGATCATCTATCTGGCAATGACCACATTAACAAGTGGTGTCGTCCCGTGGGTGCGAACTAGCAAGTCTGGAGCAGCTGGTACTGAGGACTAGTGGGTCCGTGTTGTGCACGTTTTAGGAGAGTTTGCTTTGGCTCCTGGGCTGCTCCTGTGGGCCAACTTCTCCTTAACTGGAATATACCCACTGATCTAGTCTTGCTTAAAGGAGACCTGGCTGGGCACTCCAAGACCATGACCTGCTTTGTCAGCATGCTCCTGGTCAGGGCTAGGGCGCTATGCTGTATACGGTCTGAGCTATCACTCACTATTAGCAGTATTTCAGTAACAATCTGATGCAAATGGGCAATGCTTGGCTGCGTTGGTTTTCAAATAGGGTTATTTTCCTGATAATTTCGGCCTCAGTGTCTGGAAGAGGTTGTAGATGTAGAAACACATGTGACAGAGAGAGCACCGAAATGAGTGATTTTTTTTCCAGCTTGGCTTCATACACATTCATAAACAGGATTGGCCCCGAGACGTCATCCCAAACCATCCTGTCCTGTGCAATATGGATTGGAATCACCTTTCAGAGCAGTTCCCCATACTTGTAGCAGTTTTGTGGTTTAGCTGAGGATGATACGCATATGGCCAGGGAGAAGAGGGAGAAAAGGATAACTGACTATCATCTACTCTCTTTGATAACAGTAAATCTGTGTTTCCAACATGCGCCTCCCCTCCTCCAAAGATTTCTTGTTATAAGCAGTTTATGATTTGGAGCCCACTCCAGAATCAGGAAAAGGACGCAGCAGCTCAGTCCCCTAAGTGACTGTAATTAACTACATTTAGCCCAGAAATTAAGATCTATGTGAATGGTTTGCAAGTTACAGGAGCAGAAGCTATTTTAAAACAGGGAATATATAGATGCGATGTTCATTTGTCATGCAAGGGAGAGGAAGGGAGGGCGGTCTAGCAGCTACGGGCTCACAGTTAGTTACTGAGTCAGTTGCTGAGAAATTTGATTAGGTTAGAGCTTATGCTCAGCACATCAGTTTTGCTCTTATCAAGGTGCTTTCGAATTTTCAGGAAATGCTTTAGAGGGCCAAAATATGGAGAATGGAACAGTTGGGTTGTTTTGACAAGTGGTGGAAGACTGCTTTGATTTGCAGATGTGCAAGGGTTAAACACTATACCATTTCCAGCCAAATTCATACTCAGGTAATTATAACTACTAATGCTCTCCACCACCTCCTCCTTCCTTCCCCCAGCGATTTCAGTTGCCTCACGCTGCATGTTTTATTGCCCTAATCTGTGGTGCAGAGCTGTGGTCTGATCTTACAGCAGCTGCTGTGTTTCATCCCGGAGACTGCTGTACTTTGGACAGAGTGATTTATGTGGAGATAGATCTAGTTTATACACTCATTTACTAAAGTTTATAAAGACATGTGGGAGCCATCTGAGCAAAAGGTGCTGTAAATGACAGGGCCGGTCTTTCTGGCACACAAGTCCAAAACTCAAAGCACAGTGACCTTGTGATGACAGCAAGGAGAGCAAGGTTGGTATAACTGGGCACAGAAGAGCGTTTTGGTGGCTCTAGGCTTCCTACCTGAGGATGCCCCTGAGTTTGCTCTTATCTTCATCAGTCTTGCTTACACAGTGATGACCGTAGCAGTGGGAAGAAGGAGAAGGAGTCACGCACTGCCGTGGTGGAGATTCCTGAGCTCTTTTCATACCAGCGGCTGAGAAAATACCAGGTGTATTGAGTTTGGAGATGATCTAGGTGGCCCAATCTCTGAGGGCCGTAAGGGCCCTGGGGAGGGTCTCTAGTGTGAGCAGTGATGAATCATCCTTGCAGATGTGTAAAGGTGAGCATGGCAGCATGGTTCAGGGGGTAGCACATTGATCTGAGATACTAGGAGCTCTGTTACTACTTCTCTGTTGGACTCTGGCTGACTTTGGGCAATTTGTTTCAGCTCTCCATAAAATGAACACAGTGTTTCTAGACACCTGAAAAAAGTGCTAATGAAAGGTAAATACTACTCTTTTAGATGTGGAATAGTAATGATATTTTAGCTTTTTATATGGCACTTCCCATGCATATTATGGCTGGTTCTGACTAGTAAGTGATGATAGTAGTAGTAGTAATTTCTACCTGTGAGTCCCAGTTCCTGCTGCAGCTGCAGGGAGAAAGACAGGCTTGCGCATAATTCCTCCAAAGGAGGGACTGAGGTTAAAGTCATAGATACTGTGATGAGACCCTCTTTGTGAGTCCTTCGTGGGGGTGTAATATATGTATGCTATGGAAGACCATCCACTGGAAATAAGTTTTTGACATTTGCTGCAAGCTTGTTGCTGGCTGCTTTGATACAGTGAAGGGGAAGGCAAAATAAACAGGATTGAAAGATGAGCTAGTGATGCCTACGTGTGTGTGTGCATTTTTTTTTTTTAAAAAAGTATTGCTTTCTGCAGGGGCCACCAGTCTGGGCCTAGGACAGGGAGAAGGGTCAGATCTCAGTGGGGTGTGCGTTGCCACAACATGTTTGGTGTTAGCAGAGGTATGATGATTTACATTAGTTGAGAAACTGGCCTTGAATTTGTATAAACCAGTAAAAGAGGACAAGAAAAAAAAATAGTTGCTGTTCCAAGGGCCAAATTATTTTATAGTGCTTGTGACTAACCATCCCAAAGCTCCTAGAGACTGTACCGTTGTGAAAAGGGATGTCTTTATCCACACTAACCACATGATAAAGATACACATCCGTGGTCTTCATCCTGTGCCAGGTTGCTACAAGGAACTTTTAGAGATCTATTTCACAAGTAGTTTGTGCACTTCTGACTTGGTTGAAAATCGGGGGTGTTGTGGCTTGTTTTGTCCTTAGCAAAAGCATAGCGAGCCCGCAGCGTATGCTGCGTCTGAACAGATGGACTCTTCCTTCAGAGCCCTGCGGCGCTCTGGGCTGCTCTCTGTGGTTTGTCCTGAGCCACTTACAGAAGTGTTGTCAAGCATATGGGAATGAAAAATTGCTGCATCTTCCATGCTGGGGATTCCCTTGGTAAGAAATCTGTCTGTCTTGCCCCTCTTCTCACTTCAGCATTTAAATGTCTCCCAGCCTCCCTTTCACTTCCGTCCTCTTAAGTATGAGTCACAATTATAAATGATTTTGTTGTTTTTGTTGTTGTTTTACTGAACTATTCAATTTTAGGCAGGAAGAACAGTGGCACAAAATAGATTGCAAAACCATGGGTGACCAGCAATCTAACTTCTCGTAAGAAATTATTTGTTTCCTTAGATGAAATGTTGTAAGTGGCTATGTATGTGCTGCTAACCTGTTATAAAGTGATCTGACCAGATTAAACCACTGAAATGAAGTTGTTATTTTCTTGAGGGAGAGAAAGCAAGAATACTTCAGGGCAGCTAAGAAGTGCAAAATGTGCCTCCCTGTAATGAAGAAATGCATGCTTGAAGGTGCCAAGCATGGAGATATCTGGAGCAAAGAACATCCTGAATTCTAATCTCAACTTCAAAAATAATTTACTGCTTATCCTTGGCGAAAGACATCTGTGTCTTGCATTAACATATGGGAAGACTCGATACTTGCAAGTTTTGTTTATTAGCTCATATCTAGATAAACCTTTTATTGCTAACAGAGCTAGGTGCAACAGGTCTGTGAAAGGCTTAATGCTACTTACAGATTTGCTCAAACTCTTGAGAAACATATTGCCTCACAAATAGGCCAGGCTGCACAGTGCTAGGCAGGAGAGGTCTGGAGAAGCTCAGGCAGAGGAGCAGCTCACTCGTTCCTGCTGCCAGTGCCTACAGACGCTTCCAGGACCACAAGCAAAGGTGGAGGAGAGTGCAGGAGTCAGGAGGAGTAAAAAGTGAATGCCGAAGCACTTCTGAAGTAAACAGATGAAAGGGCAGCTATTACTGTAAAATATTAATTGAAGACTTCAAGATCAGCTGGGTTTTCCATTGTAGTTTTTAAATGCCACGTGCAGCCTTTGTTTCTCCATTAAGCAGGGGTAGCAGAGGTCGTCTCTGGGGTTGGGTGGCAGGGTCGTGGGGCCACAAGTCACAAAAATACTCAAGAAAAGTCAAAGGCAAGAGGGAGCTGTGGCAGGCCCCGGCTTTTGCTGTGACACTGCTTCAAGGCCAACAGTGTGAGGAGGATTTGCCACACATCCAGTTGTGCTGGATGTTCATAGAGAAATATAACAGCTCCAGAATGCTTTATTCCACATGTAATGGATAGGGAAAGGAAATATACCCCCTTTGCAGATAAGGATAGGGAAACATGGTTTGCCCAAACTCCATACCAGAGTCATAGATTTAACTCCGATCTTTCCTTGTTTCCTGAGATAACCATGTGTTGATATGGGCCTTAGGAACATTGAGGTGTAGAAGAATGAAGAGTCCCGGTAAGTCTCTGCTCCATCCAATTTCCTCTTGGCAAAAAACGCTAGTGCGACTATTCAGTGCTGCTGCAGCTTACCAATATTGTCACCGCTGGCTGTAGCCCATAAATTGGATGTAAAGGAACAACAAAGTCCTGAGATAAGAGCTTGCTTTTTAAATGGAAGTTTGGAGGACTTTCTCTAATGGAAAGAAATCTTCCCATTGCCATAAGTATTTGCTCTTCTGTTGCTCCAAAGTCTAGGAGTATTTTTAATATGCTTAATTGAACATGTTGGCCAGGTAGTGGTTAAACTGCTTGCCGGTGGTCTTGAACGATGCCCACCCAAAGTCATACCATGCCACTGTTCCATCTGTGGAGAGGTTCAACTCCGCGCCGTCGCAACGGCAGCGTGTGGCCAGGTGGAACCGCACGATGCACAGGCCCCTCTTTTGTGATTTACGGCCTTGGTGCTGTAATTTATCAAATATCCTGGGTGTGGCTAGTTGCTCTTCTGGGATAAAGTGACTTCAGTGGAGCCACGCTAGTTTGCGCTGGCTTATGAACCTGTCCTTCCTGTTGACAAACTCCTTTACTAATAATAATTCTGCAGTCTAACGGGAAGATGTCTTCTTGCAAGGTCATGTTTGGCCTTTCCAAAGTTTTTGCTTCTCATAAGATATGCAGAGAGCAGTGAGAGGAAGAGTCATTTTTATGGTGTCATTTTGCCTAATCAAATTTTTTTTTATAAGCTGTTTAAGCAGAGAATCTCCTTGATAGCACAGAATGCTTTCTCTGAGCATTAGTGAAAATGAGAGGTGAAAGTCAGAGCGATGACACTGTCAGGGAATTACCCACAACAATTTGCATGAATTTGGTGCCTTTCATGCAGTATCTCAAGGCGCTGTGCTCTTAGAAGCTTGCAACTACAGAGACTAAGCTTCACTAAGCAAATATTGCTGGTGGTAGGGGCTTGCATTTATCAAGGGAGCCTGAATTGTAAATAGACTTTGGAGGAGGAAAGAAAAAAAAAAAAGATTTCCATAGATGAGAGCTATTGCACATGTATATACATGCACAAAACATACAAAAACTGTAAGCACAAGCAACTTTGTATCACATAGCTGTTTACTGTGTTAAAGGAAACAGCCCTCTTTGATTTCTTTATTTGTGCAAGGAAATGATGTTGCAGAGCCTCACATCATTCACAAGTGTCATTTGTCAGCACTCAGCTTTATTGTTTAAAAAAAAAAGGAAAGAAAAGAAGAAGCTTTTAAGCATGTAGAGACTGGCTGCTGTTGGGTTATATTTCTGTATTTCTTCATACAGTTGCTGGATGTTTGAAATCAGATAATTGTCTTTTTTCTCATGATACTTTCTGTGCATGACTGTCGGATCAAATGAAGAGAATAAGGCCTTCCCTACATTACCTCCTTCTCTTAGTGTATGGAATCTAGGATTTGAGTGCTACCTTTGGACTCGAGGAAACCACTTTTTTGGGCAAGGGTTATTTTGGTCCCTGATGCTTCCTAACATCCAGCCATTTGAAGGGACGCTGGGGCTCTGGCCTTTGGCCCCTCTGGTGGCTGCAGCTCTGCTGCATAAGAAGATCCAGCCCCATGAAGTGCTTGCCTTGTGTTCCCTCGCTTGGACACAAGCCTGTTCGCAGACCTAAATACTGAGGAAGAAGCACCCAGGGAGGAGAAACTTGGGCTCAGCTTGCTCGCCATACCAGCGCGTAGCTCTGTACGTGGGTGGTGTTGAGTGTCCAGGCTCCTTCATGGTGCCAGGCGGAGGAGCCGTCTGAGAGGCTTTTCCAAAAGATTCCCATTGCCACTCAGACCTTAGGGAAGCTGTGACTCAGAGGCAGCCACAGGCACCCGTTGGCAGAAGTATGGGCTAGTGGATACTGTGCCAGGAGCCACATGGGGCAATTGCTTTTTCTTAGCAGGTTTAAGTAGCTCTCTTGCTGTATCTAGAGGTCTCTGGTCTCAATGGGCATATATTGAAAATAAATACTTTCCAAAGATTCAGGCTATTTATCACATGAAAGGAGTTGCATCAGTCAGCTGCATCTCCAGGAGATTCCTGGAGAAGAATCTTTCAGAAAGGAATCTTTTAGAAATGTTTTGGCCTTATTTTTTTTCAAAAAAAAAAAGCCCGTGACATTTGGTCTTGTCCACTTTCCTTGACTTTTCCAAGAACTCAACCAAATAGGCAATCTGGATATGGAAAAATGAAAAAAAAAATATATATATGGGGACATCCCTTTGACATCTGACAACTGGTGATTATGTGAGGTTTGAAAGGATGAGTTATTGAGATGGTTAATGTACCCACATTTCAAGCGGAGATTTCTAGCAATATATTTTCTCACATTACTGGGGTTTTTGGTACCTCTTCGCCAAAGACAGACAGACTTCTATTTTTTTTTTTTATTTGTTCAGTTCAAGCTTATCAGTTTTTGGCCCATGAAGTCTAACTTATCTTTTGCTTGCAATGTCACGTGTTGCTCAGTAACTCTACCTTATTGCTATTCCTGAGCGAAACTCAGTCTCGGATGATGTATACTAAGCACATATTCATTTTCACCTGTGAATTTTCTTGGTATTTTGCCATCATTATAATTGACCTACTATCGTTGCTACAAGGTTCATGCTAAAGATTTTTTTTTTTCTAGTGACATGGAACATTTAATGATGAACATCATAACAATACAGTACTTTAGATGTGATTAGACAGATTTGTAAAGAGACAGTAAGGGAGGGATGCATCTTCCCCATCTTTCTGTTTTCTTCTGCCCTTTCATTCAAGGCTTTTCTGGGAGGAAAGATCATATTTGCTTTTAAACTAGGGAAACATATCACAGCGGAGTAAAGAACCGATTACAGTTTTCATCAGGATCTGTATCCCAGTTGCTCTTACGTACCATTCTGGACATTACAGGACAATCTACATGCTGCTGCCAGGGACACAGAACCAGTTCCTGCCAGTACCGATGTTAATCAATGCTAATTAGCAGTCCCAGTGCAGTGCTCCTTGAACACATGTAGGTAACATTATTGACAAAGTAGAGGACAATTCCTGGCAGCGGAGGTAGATCAAATTTTGCACTGGGCGATTGGGCCTTGCAGAAGCAAGGAGATAAGATCAAGACGGAATAAATAATCTCCTCCTCGTTGACTTTGCTCTTGCCGAGCTTACAAGCGTACGAGGTACAGCAAGAAGAACGGTGTGCGCTGTGTGACCACATAGGAAGAGTGGGGCGCCCTTCCCGGGCATTGGTGCCTGATCTTTGGATACAAGTCTGTCTAGTATCAGGGAGTCTGTGCAGGAAGTAGAAAGTCCAGAAAGGTAATTAGACGCTTAGCTAGATTGGTTTTAATGGGAGTTAGGCACCAAAAGGTTTTCTGTAAGGCAGGTACTGCTGAACAGTAAATTCTTAGGAATGAAAGGCAGGACAGGCAGCCAGAGGCACAGCCTGGGTGTAAGAAAAGGGAGAAACCAAGACATCTGGTTCTACTGAATTTGAGAAGAATGAGAGAGGGCGGCTTTGGACATAGGTGTCAGCATCCCACTGTATCTCAGTGTTAAGTGACAATAGGTTCGTCAGGCAGTAACTCGTCTCCTGGGGAATCCTAAAAACCAAAGTAAACAAAGAAGTTGTGTTAATTAACATCTAGTTGGAATAAGATCCCTCCCTGTGCCCAGGTTAGTGGGCAGATTCATCGGGGGATGAATAGGTTGCCCCAGCTCTAGTGTCCTTGTCTGCTGCAAGGGTCACCACTGACTTCCCCAATTCTGAGAAGCCTTCGAGACTCAGGGATGACATCTTGCCTCAACAGCACTTTCCCTATTCAACAGTGACTCTTGAGATTTGGGAAAACAAGTGCCACTCTTGATAGGGACTGTTCATGGGCAGCAGAAGAGAGGAGAGTTATTGGGGAGGAACTCATGAAATAGAAGTGACTGACAAATCTGTGTGTGTGCACATGCAGGCATGCACATGAGAGAGAAAGGCAGAAGATGAATCGTGACTGAAGAAATGAAGCTTTTTCCTCTGAAAGTTCAGCACAGATTCCTGAGCTGCTTATATTGTATGTGCAAGGTGTGAACGCTAAGTTGAAGAGAAAGCATGCCTAGTTTGTTAAAGAACAGCAAAGCTCCAGCAGCAACCGTGATGAAATTAAACCTGTATTCAGCATATTTATAGCTCAGAAATGATCTTAGCTCATATGAATGTAAGGCCAAAATGGAATTTTTCCTCCAGGTATGTACATAAATTAGGTAGCATTAATAGGAAGTAACCAGTCCATTTATTTGTCAATAAGCATTCAAAGTGAAGGCGGAATGAGCCTGTGCCAGAAGGAAAGTACTTTGCATTTCATGACTATGTAAAGCAGTTCTTGGTGGAATGAACTTCTTGTGACCTCCTCCCCTTTTTTTCTCCCTCTCCTACCACCCTGACAGCACATAAATATTCAAATAATTTCCATTCTTAATGGTGTGTTTGTGTATTACTTTTAATCAGCAAGAGATGCCTTTTGCATTGTTTGTCTTGTTTCATCTTATACTTCCTTTTTAATGTGGGCTAAAAGAAATAGTGGTCTTTCTGGGTTTTTCCTTTCTCTAGAAGTGCAGTGATCTTCCAGCGATGTGGGTTCCCTACTTACCCGTTTCCCTGCTACAGTAGTAAAACTAGTACTGAGGGAGTAGGTAGGAAAATGCAAAGAAGTAGAAAAAATCATGCTATTGAAGGACTGTTCAATTTCATAACAATTAATGTTTATTCATTTTTATGGAGCATTGAAATACACCTTGCTTTTTACTAGTATCACCAACTTGAAGCCAGATTTTCAGAGAGTAGGATGGAAGTCTTTTTGAAAATTAAAGTCTTTAAAGCATCTCACTACAGCATCATGAATGTTTTGGTCAGTACCCCAAAATGCTTTCTGGGCCTCTGGGCTGTTCAGAAGCCTCCTTTTCTTTCACCTCTGTAGTATCAGCTGAGATACCAGGGTTGGGTCAGTGAATGGTTGGGTCACTGATAAATTCTGTACTCTGGAAACCTGGATGGTTTCCAGTAAGGACTGGACTGTGGGTTTCTGTCAACACTTAGAGAATCAAGAGGTGCTTGAATGAAGACTCATTTAATAACTGGTCCCAGATTCTGCAGTTTGCTAAAGTCTCAGATGTAATGACACTAAAAAACAAATTGCTTTTTCACACGTAGGATCCATCTCTCCCAGCTGCCACTGAGGCGTAGTGTGTTCGGGATGTGTTACACAAACAGAATAATTCATTCCTCACTTCTGTTGACCTAACACTTTCTACCTGCCTGAAATCAGTGCTTTGAAAATCCAGCAAAATAATTATGTTGTTTT
The DNA here is from genome assembly GCF_000705375.1 of Tinamus guttatus. The sequence continues at coordinate 14,453 of NW_010581997.1, forward strand.
GTATGTAAACATTCTGGTTTTACATGCATCTGAAACAAAGCATTAAATTTCAAAAATGTTTCTGTTAATAAGTGGGGGGAGGGGCTTTTTTTTTTTTTTTTTAATTCTTAACATGCCCTCAGGTCAAAAAGAATAAACAAGTTAAAATGATTTTGACCTTCTGGTGGCAATGGAAAATCTGAATATGCTTTATCACCGGTCTGGTTACTTAGTGTTATATCACAAGCCTAAAGGAGAAAATACTTTGGACAATTATCTGTAGCCCCTTAGTGCAACTGCTGACCTAACTAAAAGGAGGAGGAAGTAAAATCATGTTGGAAAGTCCATATATCGCAAGCTGGAACAAAGCGCTTCTCAGACAGCTTGCTTTGGGGGGATTCGTTTTCAAGATGCGTCAAATTCATATGTGCCGAGGCTATAACATGAGGAAGGTTTTGTGCAGTCAAGAATGAAGATTTAATAGCTTGATAAGTAAAGAACCTTATAGATAATTTCAAGGTGTTAATCTAACCTTGCTGTGCCTTTAATCTTTGGGCTTTCTAGAGCATGTAAAAAAACAAAAGCTGACTGTTTTAATATCATAGAGTAGTCAAGGAGAAAAATTTCTTCCAGCAGAGCAGCTTTTAAATAAATTATTACTTTTTTTTTTTTTCATGGTGGGGGAAAAATAACTGTAAGATGGATTTAAAAGAAAGTGAATTTACCGAGTGTCCTGCATCTTCCCCTCTCACTAATTAGTAACAGTCAAATGCTCTTGTTCTGCAGACAGTGACTACAAAGAAAAGGATAAAGAACTTGGGAAAAGACTCTAGAGCTGAAATAATTAGGCAATTTATCATTTAGGGTAATTGGACTTGTGCAAAGCAGCATTATTTACCACAGGTTTCCATTTTTTTTTCTAACCGTGTGTGAAAATACAGCTGCAGTGACTGGGGAATGCTCTGAGTGCTTTTTCCAACGCGCATTGTGCTGGAGACCTTCAGTTCAAAGTGCACTGTTCCTCCCAGTGATTCCTTTTTCCCTTCAGTGATCTTCAGAAGCGGCATTTCAGCTTCTAAAACCTCAAACCCAAATTAGATTAAAGTGCCCAATGTGGGGTCAGAAGTGGGAGGGGAAGAGAGAGGGGTTTCCACCAGGGAATTTTCACTTAACAAATGAAAGCCTTTGCTTTGTTTCAAAGGAAAAATTGCCAAGTAGAGGCACATCTTAATCACATTGGTAGCCAGCTGAGTTGTTTATGCTAATTTCCAGAGGTATGTGAGTGTAGGAATCAGGGGGTCCAAAACTCCTGCCTCTGCTATGTGAAAAACACGAGCATTTAAGCACCACCAGCAGATAGCTCTGATGTTTTGGTTTAAGGGGGAGGGAGTCGTGAAGGGTTTATTTGAACTTCCCTGAAGGATGGACAGTAGGGTTGCCTCCTCCATGGTGATATTTGGTGAACTGCTGGCGTTTGCAGGGCCACCAAGCTCAGCTGTGCCCAAGGAGAGTCCTCTCTTCATTTATCAACGATGTCGGTCAAGTTATGGCCTTCTCCCGTGTATAGACCTTTACCCTTCCTTCTGGAAGGCTGAGTCAACCCAATGTCGCTCGCAGTGGGTGCACCCCAACACCAAATTCCCTGAATGTCACCCACAAAAGGCTCTGATACAGGGTAAATCCAGCACCTCAGGGTGTTGCATCTAGCTTGACACATGCAGCCATGCCCAGGGCATGTGTTGTGGTCCTGGGATCCACACTTGGAGATTGTTGTCCCCAAGCTGGGCACAGAAGTCAGAGAAATTGCTAGTTAAAGCTGATTTCAGTGTGCCCGCCTGGTAGAAATCAGCCAGCAGAGACCCCCGCTAGGAACAGAAGTGGAGGGAGGAAGGTGACGCTTAAAAGCATTTCACTCCCTGCCTGAGAGAAATGTCCAAGTGTCCTCTGCCAGGCTCTCATAGGTGCGCCTAAAAGCGCTTGACGCCAGTTGCGTGCCTGTCTTCAGGTAGTGTCACTCACTCTATTTTTCTCCCAACAGCTTGTTATTTTACAACATTTGTTCATGTTTGACATGTTTAACAAGAACGTCGTGACTACCAGTGATTTCCTATGGAGACAGAAGGAGCAAGAAATCATAGATTGTCACCTGAAATAATGCCTGTTGCCTGAGCAAGTTTATTGTGTGATAAAATGCAAATTTTGTAAATTCTGGAGTGCTTGACCCCTTGCCAGCAGACTGTGTCAGCTTGGTTACTGAAAAGCAAACCTCTGCAGAGGTGGCCCAAGAGTCAACCAAGAAAGATTTTGAGATTTGTTAGATTTAGTGCCACACCATAATTCGTTGACTGTTTACACTGATTACCTTTGTTGAACAGAGCACTTAGCCAAAATTCCCGGGCCTTGAGGTTGTTTGGCTTAAGGCTAGGAGCCAAATATCTTTGAAGTGACCCTTCTTATTTGCAAGGAATGTGCAAACTCTCTTTTTTGCCCAGCGCAGCGGGACTGGAGCAGCAGGACGTGGCTCCTGCGCCGGCAGCTCCGCGAAAGGCTGGGGATGGTGGCAGTATTTCTCCAGGTTCTTTCTCCAGCCTGTACAAGCCATATCTCTGCTCTCTTTTTCTGATCCTTTTGCTGCTTTTGCTGTTGCTGTACCTACTACTTTGAGCAATGTTTAACTCAAAAGGTGATTCTCCGCCAAGAAGAGAATTTTTTTTTTTTTTAAGGTTAGGTACTCTGCAACTCCAGCAATAAAAACTCCTGCTGCTGAGTGTATGATCATGAGATCATGTGCCTTTTTAAAATACTTTATATTATTTTAGCACTTTTCATCCAATAACACCCAACTGATATAAAAATATTCACCTCAAAACCTCTCTGCAAGACTTTTTTTTTTTTTTTTTCCTAAGGATTTGTTAAGGAGACACAGAGAATTTAAATCATTTGTTGGGGGGGGGATAAAGACTTCGTCATGCAAATTTATGTGTTCTGGTTCACTGAAATCACACAAGAAATCCTTTGCAAAATAATTTGGTGTTGCCCCTGTAGGCTTCCGTGAAAACACATTGATTTTCATTACATAGAGATCTGAATCATTGAGCTCAGTAGGTCTACTGGTATGCTGAAATTAAACTACATGCATCACCTTACGCGGGGCCAGAAACTCAAGGTTTTTACTCACAGTAGTTGCCACAAAGCTCCTTTCCATTTTGCAGGGGGGAGAAAATAAAAAAAAGAGGTATCATGTATGAAATTAATGAAGCCATGGATTTTAAGTTTAGAGGTTTGTGTAGCCTCATCTCATGTACAAACAAGGGCACGGGACTTCCCTGAATTAATTCTGTTTAAATTGGTACATTTTTTAAAGAAAGCTCCCAGTTATTCTAATTAAATGGCATGAAGTGTCTTTCCTGACTCTGAAAATGAGAGAATCCAAGGAAAAGAAGTGCAACAAAATACATTGTTATCTTCTTAATTATCACTGTTTCACTGTTACAAGTTTTGCTTTTCTAGAAGTGTTGGACAAAAGTGTCTTTAACATGTTGCCTTTAAAGATTATAGGATTGTGCAACTGTCTCCACATTTTGCATTAATTCAATGTATAAATCCTACAAACCGTGTTCAGAGTAACTGCAAACAAAGAGCCTGATTCTCTGTTGTTTTTCATGCCTCTCCCACCCCTCCTGTTGGGAATGGACTGTCTAGGTGTGTGTGTGTCATCCTTACGCTTTGTCTGCAGCAATATTATCATCACCTTATTGCTTGGCGATATGATCTTGTTCACATATAAACATGCACTTGTGGCTATGCTAAGGCTTCCTTACGCTGCTGTAGCAGGGGCTCGGTGTAATTGAGAATCAGTTTCTATAGATGTACCTCTTGTTGGAAAGCAGCACTACTCATCTTGCTGGAAAGGAGCACAAAGGGAACCAGCAATTCAGAAAAAAAGGATAAGAGAGAGAAAAGACAAAACATGACACACTCCAGTAGGTTTTCGTTCTTTGTAGGTGGGAAGAACACAAATGTTTTTGTCATGCTGCTACTGGCTTTGATATAAGGAGCATAACCCATGCAAAATAAGGTGTTTTCTTACAAAAGTTAAAAATAGAATGGGAGCAATAGATTTATTCTTTTCTGTTCACGCTGCCTTCTTTTATATCCTGTGTTAGTCTGAAGTCAAAATCCTGATACAGGAATGCAGATGATCTGATTAAAAATTGGCGTCTTAGTGGAGGGAAGTTCTTGCAGAGTGACCCAGGGATTCCTGTAACGTAGGAAGTCTGCAAAGAGCTGACCCCAGGCCCTGAGAGGCTGTCGCTTTGGTTCGGATCCTAAGCAGGGTCAGCGCTGTGTGCCAGTACGTGGGAAACTGCTGCAGTTTGTGCTCACGGATCGTGCTCGGCCCCCAAGGACCAGCTGCTCCGCAGTGAAGTTGGGGATGGTACTGAGGGGGAGTGAGGGGCGTAGTAAACATGCAGAGCAGCGGCCAACGACAAGAGGATATGATGTGTAACACTAACCAGGCTCAGTGTTTGCTTAGGTTGTAGAAAGGTCCTTTAAATCAATCTTTTACTATCAGTGGAGTCTTAGCAGTGCGCTTTAACGGAGAGCAGCGCCAGCGCACGGAGCCGTGGTGCTGAGCGAGCCTCCTGCATTCCTCCCAGCTCTGGTGTTATGGGACAACTGTGCTTAGATCCAGGCCGTAAGGCTCAGATGGGAACTTTTCCTGTGCCTGGCAGGGTTTGGAACCGGGCTCTGATCTCATCCCCATTCCTTGTATAAGGATTCATCCCAGTCACCAGTGCTGCCATAAGGCATAAATGCGGACAGGGATGCCGTGCAAGGAATCTCCCTGCTTCTGCCTTTCTGGTTCTTTAAGAAATATGACCAATTCTGATTTAAGGACTACCCAGCAATAGTGTATTTACCACATACTTGGTCAGTGTGCTCCAATAGTAAATTAATCCCGCAGTTAAAATAAACAAAGGCTATCCTTGTTTCCAGCTTGACTTTATTGCTCTCAGATTCTCCTGAACTTGTGTCATTCTTTGGCTGAGGTATTAGAGACCCTTTGCCTGTGAAAGGGGTTTTTTCCCTCTTGCGCAGACTGTAATTGCAAACTATAATGATATCACCTATTAATCTTTTCTTATATTAAAATTATAAGAAGGTTCCTAAAATTTCTCTTTCTTCAATATGAGTTTTTTTAGAAGCTGAAGTATGTGGGTGCCTGGTTTAAGAGGTTGATCTAGTTCTTTTTCTACATGCTTCTGAAAATACAGATATCAGAATCGGATGAAATATTTTAAAAGCAGTCTCTGCCAGTGTGAATTATTACCAGGTTCATCTCACCTACGGTTTTCGCTCAGCGCTCCCTTGTTACAAGTGTTGCAGTTAGTGTAGTTAAGTGTTTCTAAGTGTTGCCATATCATTTTGTTAATGTATTATTTTCCTGTTACTATAGCTCTATAAATAGCCTAAGAGAACTTAGCTGAGAAGTGTTGACACAAGTCGGGGGTTTGCATTTTGATTTTACGGGAAAACTGTGTTTCCAGGTCTCCTCATTCTCACCAAGTCAAAGTTAATTGCTGGAATGATTTCTTGAAAGTGAGTAAAAACTTGAACACTGTCTATTTTATTATTATTATTTTTAGAATTTCAGATTAAAGTAGTAAGTTAAATCCCACTAACACTCAGACTTTATAGAAAAATGTGGTAGTTGCGAGATGTTTGCTGTGCATATGCGGATATACGAATGCTAAGCAAACTCTGCCAGGCACTTGTATGCGTCTTTGTGCATCTAAATACATGTGCGCTTAAATATGCTCCAGCACTGGGCTGTGCTATGGAAGGGCAGATATTGATCAGGACATTCTTGAGGTTAGATTAAAAAATAAAAAATAAAACAATAATTTTTTAAAAAAGTGTTTTGAGAGAGCTTTCTCCAGGGAGCAATGGGGAGAAGGGTTTTAATTCCGGTGCCTTGTCCGAAGGGTGGAGCTCTCTCCCCGGGCTCCGTGGCGCCCGCAGTGCTCTCAGTGCTGCACCGTAACCAGAGCAAGTGACGGGCTCTTAACCTCCTCGCTGCTGGGCTGCAGGAGGTGAAAGGGTGTCGGAGGAGCCCGCCTTGCCCGCTGCAGCGGGCAGGTTCCTCCTGCCGCGTTAAGGGATCGCAGACGAGGTACCGGTTCATCCAGTGAGCACTGAGGTTTTCCCTGGAGCCGCTTGGTTTTGCCAGAGGAGATAAATTTGTGTTGTCCTTCAGAGCAATGTAGGAAACGCACGTTTCTGGAGTTAAAAATCCAGCGTTGCTCCTGGGTCTGGCTAGATTCAGAGCCGTCAGGGAAGCAAATCTTTAAAAGGAATGGACAGAGCTGTAACACACAGTCAAATCTGTGGCATGGGAAGGGCTGGACAGTTAGTAGTTAAAACTAGTTAATTATTTAAGCTAAAAAATTGTGAAATATAAAATATTCAAACTGCCTGTGCCTGATGTGCGCTGTTGCCACAAAGGCACGCGCACACCTGGATTTTAAATTCTTGCCTGTTTAATTCTCCCTTTTATTTTTAAAAGATATGTTAATATCAAAGGTGTTGGGTTTTTTTGTTTGTTTGTTTTTTTTTAATGTGCTAATAATACACAAAAAGAGGAGGGGGAAAGAAGCCAACTTCCTAAGCGGTGCGATAGCTGTGCCGAGCAGGCGCTGCGGTAACGCCGTGTAGCTACAAACTGACGGGGAAATTGGTGCCTTGAGCCTGAAATTGCACGTTGCAGTTACCAGGCGTCACTGCGGAGCAGCTGTACCTGTCCCCGGGCAGCCGCCTCCTGCAAGGCTCGGGATCGGGCTCGGGATCGGAGCGCTCGGCTCCCCGGTGCCGCCTGCGCTCCCGGGCGACATCTGGGCACCTGCTCTGAGCAGGCAGCAGGCCACGCTTCTCCTGCCGTATCTAAAAGCGGCGCTTTTCACCAAGAAAAAGTAAAAAGGCTGTTAGTGGCAGGCGCTTTGCCCAACTCCATTTACATGCTGGCTGCTGAGCATCCCATCTGCAGTGTCGCTGGCGTGACATTGATTCACTGCCTGTCCTAAATCGCTGCAAAAACTCCCGTGCATGAAACGTTGCCTCCGCGGATGCAACCTTTTCCCTGCCCGGGCCAGCCTCGTGTGCCCTCACCTCCTTGTTCCCACAGACGGCC
>NW_010581997.1:25844-44287 GCF_000705375.1 Tinamus guttatus
ATCAATATGTACAAATACCTGAGGGGAGAATGTGAAGAGGATGGGGCCAAACTCTTCTCTGTAGTGGCCGACAGGACAGGACTAGGGGTAATGGGCACAAACTGAAACACAGGCAGTTCCATCTCCATTTGAGGAAGAACTTCTTTACTGTGAGGGTGACAGTGTCCTGGAACAGGCTGCCCAGAGACGTTGTGGAGTCTCCTTTTCTGGAGATTTTCCAAATTAACCTGGATGCCACCTTGTGCCCTGTGCTCTGGGTGTCCCTGCTGGAGCAGGGGGGTTGGACTAGGTGATCTCTAGAGGCCCCTTCCAACCTCAACCAGTCTGTGATTCCGTTTCTGAGAGCACGAAGTGTTGAAGCTGGCATATGCTGCCACACTTCTACATCTTCTCTAATGATCGTTGTAAATTTGCCTCTTTTCTTTTGAACTATGCTGCCAGCACCATAATAAAATGCTCTTTGTGAAGAGAATATTGAAGAGAGGAGGGGAAAGGAAGAGGGCATGGGTGTGCTTAATAAAACAGATACTCTGCACCATCGCAGGTGCAGTGTGATGCTGTTTAGAGCAGTCACTCATCTCTCTCCAAATAAATAGTAATGACTGTTTCCTGTGACTGTGCTGTGAATCATATTCAGTCCGTGCAGGGGAGTAGAAAATAAAGCTGCGTGCAAACCACACGAGATGGTGGCTCTTGTAATATTCAGCAGTTGGGCTTGGTTAGAAGCGTTTCATTATCTCAGAATTAACAGAGAGCTTCCTGCTGTCACAAAAGCTTGTTTATGCCTTTGCCTTCCATCCCCCTCCCTCCGTTCTTTCTTTAACATATATCCCCCTTCCCTCTCTCTTGTCTCTCAAGTGTTGGCCTAATGCTTTTGAGCAGAAATACAAGGTCAAATTAGGGACGCTGGCCCTGAAAGTGCTCTTATTATTAGTTTACTGCATGGTTTTTGATTTAATAGAACGGTGCCTGAATTCTCTTTTTTCTTCTGCCTTCTGCCTCTTCTCTTGGCTTATTATCAAAATTTATTAGAATAAGCTGAAGAAACAGGCCTTCTTCCCTGTTTCTTAATGAACTTCAGAGTTTTTCTTCTTGCCTTTGGCTTGTCCCAAAGTGCAATCAAGTATTTTGGTTCATGCCAGTTACAGTTGCCACCTTATATGAAGCACCCAGCCACCTCCAACAAACGTCTGCTGGGTGCATGCAGAACAATTTTTGCAAAATCTGGATATTAGGTGGCAGCTAGCAAATTCAGAGTAAAAACAGCCAGATTATGCCCTTGCCTGGGCGGGCTGAGCCAGAACTTCTTGCCTGTGTCCTTCAAAAGGGAGGGCAGGAGCCAGAGCTGCTCCTGAGGCTTCACCATCTCGCGGAGCTGCAGCAGGACGTGAGTGAGCCCACATGAGTCTCATATCAACCCCCATTGTGGCTCCCTTTGCTGTTGATAGAGATGATCTTTCTTAGGATGTGGACATTCTTAGGATGCGAATGATCTCCTGAGGATTTTTCATTCCTGATTGGGCATAAAGGGGGCCTAAAGCATCTCTAACACAGATGCCTTAGTTAGGTGTCTCAGATAAGCTGCACACACCCTCTTGCTTGTGAGTCTGTGGAAGGTGAGATGCCAAACAAGTTCTCCAACTCATTGTGTGTCCTATCTGGAGCAAGCGCAGATGGCATCTGTGTGCTCCATGCCTCCTCGCTGGGGTTGGAATAGATGGGAAGTCCCACGTGCGTATCAGTCATGGGCAGCAGAAGCACACAGGTGGTAGCCTGGAGCACAGTCCCAAGCCAGGCGTGATTCAGGAAACATTTTGCCTCCGAAAGAGCTCTTGTTCAGGTTTCCATAATTGAAGGGAGGGCTTCGTTACAGCTGGAGGAAGACAAGTGGGGGTGTGCATCCCTCAAACACAGTCTATGTTATGTCTTGCTGTGTTTCCTAGCCAGCACTTTTGGCACTAGCCTGGTGCTGGCAGGACCTTTGTGGAGTGTCAGGTTTCAGCCCGTAGCTGGAGTGATGGAGGGACCTGTGCGACCCATCCTGGCTCCTTTCCAGCAAGTCATGAAACGAAAGGAAACAACGTACTGCCCTAAGGACGCTGGCTTGCATGGACGGTGCCCTCCTGGAGGGTGAATCTGTGAATAGTAATGAATTCATTAAACCTCCTAAAGCATCTCTGCTTAAGTAGTGTTTGCCTCAGCAGCAGTCAAGATGGTTAAAAGGCAATTGCAGCCACTGAAATATGTAGCAAAACTATTATCAGAAGATGTCATTTTTTGTAAATGTCAGTACGTAGATTTTTTATGGGGATATGGTGACAGGTAGTGAATAATTTAACATAAATTTACATAATATAGTGCAGCTGTTAATTTATGGCCATATTAGACTACAAGGTTATGTATCTAATAGCTTTTGGTCTCTCTCTCTTTCTGTCCTTTTTTTAACTTAAAACTTTCCCTAAATTCTCCCACTTTACTCGTAATTCATGAGACACCTGTCTTCCTTCCCTTGTGCCATGCAGAAAGCTCTGCATGTCATACCCTTTTTGTAGCCTTTTTGTAGCCATGTAATTCAGAATGAATTCATTTCCATCTCCAACCTCAAACATTTCGTCTCAGTTTATTCTTTTTTTTTTTTTTAAACAGGCCTAGTAGGGCAAGAAGTGCTGTTATGGATGATTGGCTTGTGTTTCTTCTCCTTTGTTTGAAAAGATGGAGCCATGTGGTGGATGTTAACTGCTCAGTAATTCAAGGTGGCTTATGGTTAGCTTCTCCAAAATAATCAATGTTAATAGCTTCAATTCTGTGCTTGGCACCTGCAGTTGAAGACAGGTTTTTCAAAACTTTTGGTCGGAGATTTCTGTGGTACCAGTAATGCTTACGTGTCAAAGAGGTGGCCCTGAAGAGAAGGCTGCAAGATGATAGTATGGAGATGAGGTTTGACTCAAGAGGACATCTGAGGACTCCTTGTGCCAGGGCTCCTTGGTGGGCCATGGGATAGAGACTGTGGACCATGCTGCTGCTCACAGGTTTTCCCAAAATACCGTTCTGACATCTTCTAACTCAGAAGATACTCAGCTCTCCTGGCAAGTCTCTGAGGAGGGTTTTGCTACTTTCAGACCTCAGTGTACAACTTGGGGTTCAGTAGTGAAATACTGTGAGTAGGAAACATGATTCATGTCCAGCAGCAGTTGTGTTTGCACCAAAGTATGTTTGAACAAGCTTAAACTGTGTGCAGCTTTACCTGGTAAAAGTTAGTTGGAGTCAAGGGTGAAAACTTATCTATACAGGAATTGTTAACAGCTTTTTTCAGCTTGCAGTTGCAGTGATTTTTACCCACTCAGCTTTCTAGCACTGGGAGGCCCCAGTTCATCCCTTCGAGTATCAACATGTGAGCACTGCCTATGGTGTCCTGTGGCACTCTCCTCGGAGAGGGCCATGCTCTCTTTTTATTTTCAGACCCATATAAACTAAAAAAAAATGTGAAGGAACGAGTGGTTGCTTCGTTTCACTCTTGTCCTTGTCTTGGTCACTGTGTCCCTCTCAAGGGACACAGTGTTTTGGGAACAAGAAAATCCTGTGTGCCTTTCCCTTTGGAGACTGTGTCCATTCTCTATGGAGATACAAAGCAGTCTCCTCTGCAAAGGCAGATAAAGCTTTGAGCAGACTATGGTCACTGTTTGTTTTTATGGCACTGTCAAAAATTATGGGTATTTTAAAGAGCAGGTGCAAAGAGTGTGATTGTACTCCTCACTGGCCCTTTGTGGGAACTCACAGCAGCTAGGAGAAGGGGACCTAATGCCCGTCTGCCTCTCTAGGGAAAGGGCAATATTAAATACCCTGTGTTCCTCGCTTGCTGCTCCACCTCCAGTTAAAGCCGCTCATCAGAGCCAGAGAGTAGGAAAAGCTGCTGCGAAACAGGAAGATTCCCTCCCCATGCCTTTTTTGTTTATCAAACTCCTGATTCAACAACATATTAGGTTAATTGATAGAAAAATAGTGGGTCAGATGCCTACATCTCATGTTTCTCTGCAAGGCTTCCAGGAATAAAAAGAATTAGCAGACAGACATGCTATTTCTCCGTAATAGCACAGAGCTGCATTCAGTGTGGCTTCAAACCTAGCCTGCATTCCCACTGGACATGGTATAAATGTTTAATAATTAATAATCTCTTTTTTAAAAAATAACAAAGAGAATGAAAAGAGGTTGATCTATCCCAGCAGTTCTTAACTGAGAGCTAGTAATGGACTGAAGAAGCCTAAATTCTTACTACTCTTGTATTTCTTGTAAGGAACAGTGAGCAAGCCCCATGCTTTGAGGACTGTTGAGCTTAGCATTCTTGGAGCACTAATTGGTATATTAAGCACAAGACAATTATGAGTCAGTGTGGTTCTTATTCAAGTCAAAAGCATAAATAGCACTTCTCATATATCCACAGTGTGTCAGTCAAAGATACTGCATTTCCTTTCCCCTCTGCCTCTAATAAACATCCGCCGACCTTAAGCTGCTATATACAGGAAACAGCCTGTTGGTTATTGTGTAAAACTGATAAGGTCCCCTGGGATGCTTTATCTGTCTCTGTTGTGCATATAAATTTAGCTTCAGTCATTGTAGTTTTTGTTCTTTTACCCTTTTCCTCTCCTCCTGTTTTAATGCCTGCTAAGTAAACATGGCATTATGGAAAGGGGGATAAAGTAATTTTTCAGCGTAGTAGGATCAAAGTCTAGAAACTGGTGGATCTATCTGTACACCTTTCCTTCAGTTCTTCGGCCTGAGTCCTTCTTCCAAATAGTGTGTTTTTCTGTTTTTGAAATCTCTACCTGTTATTTGTTGCTTTACCCTCCCCACACCCCTATTTCATGCAGTGGTAAACTGCAGCACACCGGGTCGCCTGTCACTGTGATTTTGCTCTGAGACATGTTGGTATTTACAGCGCCCCTGTATTCTTTTTGATTTTTATGGCAGGTTTTGAAGCTCTCCTGCCCAGAACAGTGCTGGGAGAGCCAGGAAGATCTTATAATAGGGCCCTTTATGAAGGTTGAGTTTGTGTGGCTTTAGAGCAATTAGTGCACTTAATATTTCCAACATTGCTTAATGGTTTGGTCTTGGGAGGGTGGAACTGGGGTTCAGTTTTGTTGTTTCTTATGAGAGCTCCTCTCTTTCTTTGTTAATTACATGGGCCAAAAATGTGGGCAGTGGCATCTCAAGGGTGTCTTCGGCTTCTGAGTGGGAGGCACGTGGTGCAATGCCCTCCGGTGCCCAATGCCTCCTGCCTGTGGTGCACCCCATCCTGGAGGCAGGATGCAGAGGTGAAGCTTGTGCCTGGATGTGGCAATCAGGATCATCTGGAGGCGACTCAAGTCTTTTTAAGGTTTACTTTCTGCCTTCTGCCATAGCTCTTCCAGCCTGGACTTAGGGAGCTGACATCCGTGTGGCCTGTCACCTTTGAAGATGCCCCACGATGCCCTAGCCAGGCTTTGCTGTTCCTGAGTGGAAACTTGGCACCTCAGCATTGATTTGCTTTTGAAAATGCCCTCTTTGGCTTCTCTCCCTCTCTGTTTGAAGACACCTGAGCAACTTTCTTTACTGCTGAGCAAGCCAATGGGGTCTTGTGGCTGGGGCTTAGCTGCTCCTGTAAATATTGCCACAACTGGACACCGAGTGTGGTGAGGGACAGCAGTATCACTCTTGGCTTCATGGAGGAGCATCCGACCTCTGCTCTGAGAAGCCTGCAGTCTTCAGGACAAGCACAACCAGTAAGGAGTTGTCCAAGGGCCATGCATTTGCAAACCCTAGACATAAAATAAGATGCTGGGTTGTGTCTGCCCTGCATTCAGAGGCATGGCTGCTGCGTATGGAGGCACAACCAAGCCAGTGAACTCGTTTGGCTTTGCTTCGCTCAGTAACCTTGGCAGCAAGAAGACAGGATGAGTTCAATACCTCAGCATTAACCTCGTTACTCGGGTGAGTTTCTCTCCGCTCCCCCAGAGCTTTTTGCTGCTGGTGCCTGTGCTGCTCGTAGCCGGGCTGAAGCTCGCTGAGCAGTTGTACATGCATTAGCAGCCTTACCTGCAGTACAGGCTTTCTCTATGAAGCTCAGTCCAGTTAGACAGAATCAAAAAGCCTAAAAATCTTCTAAAGTGAAAAAGCCAGGAAAAGTCTTTTTGGCTCCTTGTCCTTTTCTCAACTTCTCCAGGGCAAGGGTTGCACCTCCTCTAACAAGCAGGATCTCCAGGAAATGTCAGCAGCAGCAGCTAAAGTCCTCACAGCACTGACGCTTCCCAAAAATTCCGGACTGGAGTTAGCTCCTTCCTCTGGGCTTTTAAGACAGTTTTTGGAGATCTTCCACCTTATCTGAATGAGAGATTTCTCCAAGCCAGCCAGGGGTGAGGGTCTCACTCTGGTTTCGTCGAAGGTGATTTTATCAGAGTGGTTCATAAAACTGCATTAGTGCTTTTTTGTCAGTAATGAAGTTCTTTGTTCATTAGGTTGACATTGGCTGCTGTCACTCGTAAGTACATTTTAATGAGGAAGAGAGCATTCTGAAACTGCGGAAACCTGGCACCCTCGGATCTCATTCACAGCCCACTGAAGTCAGTGAACAGATAGACTCCCACTGAATCCAGGTCCCATTCAGAGCTAAGGCAATTCACCCTGGCTAAGGACCTTCCCCGGGTTTCCCCGTGTGGCTACTCAAGTGTAAAGTGCAGCTGCCACTGGCAGGCTTTTTTCTTTCATTTAGAGCTCTGAATCCATCCGGTTTTATTTTCAGGGCAACAACACAGCAATTGAAGTTTTGTTCTACCTCCTCAAATTAAACATAATTCTCCTGCGGAATTTACTTCCACTTTCTGGTTTGCTTTCATTTAACCTGCTAACCGTGTCACACAGCATTAGCTTTGTAAATGCTGTCATGAACTTAGTCTGAAGGTTTGTGCCAGGTCAGTTGTAATTCCCTGTTTTTCTCTTGCATGCCAGAACAAGCAAGAGAAATGTATATCATGGGTGTGAGCCCAAATCTGCAAAGTTTTATTAGAAGTAAAATAAAATCGTGAAATAATCGAAGAGGTTCTAAGTTACCATCATGTTTTAAATCTGTCCTTTCAACTTGGAAATCCCTTCAACTGCTTTGTATCTCTGGGTGTTCCTGCTTGAAAATACAGGTTTAAAAAAAAAAAAAAAGCCAGACTTCCACAGTGAATAGTTTTGCATGCAAATCCCACTTGTTGGTTTGTGAAATAATTACGTGTGTGTTTTTAAATGATTCTTCTTCATTATTTCCTTTTTTTCCTATTTAGCAGTCATACTTGTTTCCATCTGAGCCCTTTTTTTTGTGCATGGTACATTTGTATTATTTACACATCCCTGCTGCATCGGAACCAGAGAGTGAAGCAGACTTTCCTGAGGGAATGTTGCTGCAATCCTTATTCCCGTGCTTGTTGTTACAATAGCGCTGAGATTTCCACTCTCCATCTGGGCTTTATTGGAGTGTAAGAAAGATGTTCAGAAAGCTTAATAGGAGATGGATTTCTAAAAGCTTGCGGTGTTATGCTTAAACTGACAAGACAGCATGGATTAAAGGTTGTATTTTCATGTTAGAGACATCAGCTCCTTTCCTACTATGGAGAGCATGGAGTAGAGGGGTGGACCACTGCTCCTCAGTGTTACTCTGATGAACTGTGTAGGACACTGAACAAGTACCCAGGGTCCCAGTGACCTCTCTGTGGGACTGGCACCCCAGTGCTTCCCAAGGTCACCTTCAAAGTCTGTGACCGTGATCATGGAGTCCTGTGGATGCACCTGAGCTGGACAAGAAACAGTAATGGTTGGTCAACCACCTGTGGTTGGTGTACCTGCACCACAGATTGCCTTTCTTCAAAATGAAGCCTCAGGGGTTGCACCCGTGAGTCAAAATAACTGCATTTAGCTTGGAAACTTTTGGCAGTTGGGTTTTGGGGCTGAGTGAATAGGGGAGTGGTTACCCGCACAGTTCTGCTGTCAAGACCTCCAGGGTTGGTAATCTGGTGTTGGTGGTTGGTAATGGTAGGCAACGGGAGCAGTAACCTGCTCTGGCTCGGATGCATGCTCAGTGTGTAGTGTGCCTTTGGCACAGCTGGGTGCAGGACAGGAACCTGCCCAGCGTGCTGCGTTAGGACAACACCATCACGTAAGAGTGTTTCCAGTGGCTTTGTGGAGCACCCGTGTGAGCGTGGGCTGCTGAGCTGCATCCGCTGTCCATTCTGAGCAAAATTCAGAAAGTTAAAATGAATAGTGTGAAGAGGGAAATGCAAACTAGATTTTTACACTCTTTTCTTAAGAAGCAAGAGACCAGATGGGTCATCACAGCCCTTGCATTCGCAGGAAAACAGATGCTTGGTGTCTCATTTGGAAGGGCCCGCAAAACTCCTTCTCCACACACCACCGACACATGGTGGGTCATGGAACGCATCCCAGGCCTTTGTAGCCAACTTGAAACCTCTAGTAAAATGTTGCTATCTGAAATTATAATGTACCATAGGAAGAAAGCAAGAGAGATCAAGATCTTAAGTCCTGGCAGTAGCAGGGCATTTGTTAAATAAAACTCATCTTTAATGATCAAAGCTGCTATTGGTACATGGGTGAGCACAGATGTCTTTTTGATGGTTTTCATTTCCATATTAACCTCCTAGTAGTAAGTGAAATCTTTCTGAGCTGTAGGAAGAGGGGCTATTTCTGCAGCTTACTATGTTAGAGAAAGTAATAAAAAAGAGGCCTTTTCCAAGTGCTAATTATTTTCAAAATTGAATTTCTCAGGACACCCCCAATAGATAATAGCTGAATCTGCTACCGCACAACCCTGGGTCCCTTCGCCAAGGCCGTCGGTTTATGTCAGGTTTCCCTTGGGCTCCCATCGCTGGCCGCTGGGAAGGGAGCTTGTTGGCCTGGCTGTTGTGTCGTCTTAGCAGTTGGGTCACTCCTTCAGCACGAGGTCTTCAGACAGGAGGAACGCACACCACCCCGGGACGTGTTTCCCTTAAGGGGATTATATTGTGGCCCTTTCATATGAGTGTATTGAACTTGGTTTAGGGGGAGCGGTAGAATAAAGGAGACGCTTCATTTTTCCTGCGGGGAAACGAAGTGAAGTGTATAATCTCAACTGTTAGCTTTAACTCTTGCTGCAGTCTCTGGCTTTCTCTAAAGTCCTTTGTCTGCTAGCAGTGACTGTGGAGTGTTTTGTAGCATCCCAGGCTTTAGCTCTGCATAGGAAGAGAAGTGGTGTGTATAGGCAGTGCTGTAGGCAAAGCCTTTTATGTTTTAGTGGAGTGTGTTTTCTCCTTTAAAAACGTCAACATTAATACTGCAATGCAAAGGAGCAGGGCCTCCATTAACCCTCCCCAGCAAGGAATGATCCCAAGACCCTACTAGCTCTTTATTAGAGCAATGGGGTTTCCCCATAAGGCATCATTTGTTATATTACTTCCACCTTGTAAATTACATTTTCTTTTCTTTTTTTTTCTTTCTTAAATTATGCTCTTGGGACAGAAGGGGAAGGTATGTCTGTGAATTCAGGCTTTGTTGGGGGGGTTGGGGGAGGAGAGGAACTAGTGGAATCCTCTCTGTGCGAATTCAGGGAATAGAGCAGATGCCCCAAGGAGAAGGTGCCCTGCCGAGGCCTGCAGAACAAAAGAGGAGGGGTCTTGGATCGGCCACGTCGGGGTTATTTCTGTATGGTAAGTTAAGTGCTTTTGCAAACCTACAGTGTTTGCAGCATCGTTTTTCATCTAGTTGCTCCTCTCATATTTTTGGGAGGGATCCCATTGCCTATCGCATGCTTGAGTACAGCTGGAAAAGCAGCGGTGCTCTGTGCTAAAATGATTTGCTCCACCTCGGAACGGCTTCGCTGTCAGTGGTGAAGTCTGCGTGGTGATGAATCTGTCATTCCTCCTCCCTCCTCATGAAAACATGCTGAGGCCTGAGCTGATCAAAGGCTGGGACCAGGGACCCTGATTTTCAAGCTGAAGTGAAGAAATGAATGCCATAAGAAAGAAAGCACAGCCAACATCTGTAAGCCGGAAAAACATTTCTTAATAACTTCTCTATGTGCCACTGGAGTCCCTTCATACTTTTATTTGTGAGCAGGAATGAAAGCAACAAGACTAAAACCCAGTCTGTGTTTTAGCAATGTCTGCCCTTGTTAGACATTTGCTTGCATAAACATACTCCGTTCCTTATACACTTCCTGGGTACTCTTAACATAGCTGTGATGCCGTGATGTGATGTGATATAAATAAATCCTTCTGCATCCATGCTGATCAATTACACCACGAATGCCAAATAGTTATCTTTTTTTTTTAAATGGATCTCACCATGTAGGCATCCAAATTCCTTACAAGTGAAAACAATCTAGCTGACCTATACAAAAACCTGATTGGTTTGACTTTATTACAGTTTGCGTCACTGCCTTCAAAGGAGTTGTGCTGATTTACACTAGTTGACACCCGGCCCCGGAGCTTCCGACTCCAATCCAAAGGGTTTGCAATGGAGGGGGACGGGTAGCCCAGGGGCAGAGGGCAGCGTCCTCTGCTGAGGCCAGTTAATGTGTTGGTCTTAGCGTAGCAGAAATGTTTTTCAGATCTTTTAACTATCTTTAATAATCATACTGTTGAAATAGTGAGATTAAACAGTTACAATTTCTACTTATGTATTTTTATTGTCATGGAAAATAATTAATATTGAATCTTTTAAAACCCTGCTAAGGCAGGTAAGTTGTAATTAATCATGAGCCCTTCATCAATAACTAATTATTCAATTACATTAAAGATAATCTTGTTTTCAGCAAATATCCATCATTAAACGAACTATTGTTTATTTCTAATACCTAACATCAACACTATTAATTCTGTAATTGCAAGTGTCATGAAACAGCTAGGGCATAATAAAATATACATGCCCTATAGCCTCCGTATTAAATCAGAATGTCATATTGACAGATACTGTAATGTTGCAGATAAGTCACCCTCTTTGTAGCCACCTCTCCCACTGAAATAGCAGAGATTAAATGGGAAATAAATACTGCCTGTGTCATAGTTAAGCCCCTTTGGAAAGGTCTGAAGAAGCAAACTGGTACTTAGCACACTAGTAATTATGTACATTTAAAAATAGATATGCGGCTATTTATGCTGCCCAGAGTATTAATAACTTTATTTACAATGGGGCAAAGCTCAGCTGGGAGAGCCAAACCCTATGTGATACTTTGGCATTTCATGTGGGAGCAGTGGTGACTCTGATGCTTTTTAGCAAGTGGAGATTTACCCAGGAAATTTTGGAGCAGACGTTTCCGTGTGCAAGTGCAAATAATGCCATTGAGGTTTGAGAGAGCAGTATGTACAGCATAAAAACAGCATAGGCTATTCGTGATCAAAATAATGCAAGCAAGAGGGGAATATTTTGGTTGTTGCATGTTGGAAAACGGGAGAGGAACATCCTTTGCCTTCTGAAGGACCTGGCAACCTCTTCCTCTGCGCTGTGTTCACACGTGGCCCGTGCTGCTCTCTGTGAGCTTGGAAGTAGCTGTGGAAATGCCTGCCAAGGGCTACAGTGCCGCTGCAGCATCCTTCGCTCTCCAGCACGTCGTGGGGCCTGGGGCTGCCAGGGGCATTAAGGCCAAGGAAGGTTTTAGTGAGGGCTACAAAGGCCGGTGGTCGTCTTAGCTTCTGGCTTGCTCTAAGCCCACAGCCTTGTGTGTGGTAAATGGAGCATGCTTGTATTTCTGTTAATGCGTGTTTGTAATTGGAGTTTGAGATGGTCAGCTGAAGGGCATTAGGGAAGAGAACATGTTATTATGGTTTTATTATATCTCCTACTTTTTCAGGACATTGTGGAAAGTTCTGAGTAGTTTTTCAGCATCAGCCTGAGCTGACAGCAAGTAAGGGTGGTATTTTCAGACTTGGGTGCCTAATGTTAGACCCTAACTCTGTATTTAAGTACCTAAAGAGATGCCTGAGTTCATTAAAGACTCTAAGCACTGACAGCCTCCACCAATATGAATGACAGCCTGGGATGATCAGTGCCCTTTAACATCAGAACACGCGTTTATGAGGGTTGTCCTAGTTTGACATCTCATTTCAAAGATCAAAGTTTGAATATAGTGTGTCATCACTGATTTTGGTCTACCTGGTTTTGCAATTAGCCTCTCCCTGCAAAGAAACAATAACTAAGTGTCAATGCAGTTTGTGCAGTTGTTAAAGACAGTTGGTGCCTCCTTGGGGCCTACACTTAAATCATGCGGTCTGTGAAAAGGCAGTTCACATTTTTTGGCAGTATTGATGTAGAAATTACTGCATACTTTTGAATTGAACCAAGGCCCGAAGTGTTTTCTGGATCTAGCATCACTTACAATCCCCATCGAGGTGCATAGCAGGGAGCGCAGCCAGGCCTGCTCCTGCTACATCCTAACAGCACATGCACAAACTCACGTGTCTGTATCCTCCAAATCTGGCAAAGGTATTTGCTGCTGTCTCTGGGAAGAAGTAACGCTCTCCTACAATGGGCATTTTATAGGCACTAGTTTTTGCTGCTTTTATTATAAAAACAATTCATCTTACTGCAGAATGTGTGCTTAATTATAATTTGCTAATGTCCGTGGTTTTTTTAAAGAGTAATTTATTGCTCTGTCGTACAGTAGCCAATATTATCTAGTGACAAAGTAAGGGAATTAGCACACGGAGCTCTGATTCCTCTAGCACTGAAATTGTGATCTGTGACCTAATGCAAAACACCTCCCCTTTTCCATGAGCCAGCTTCCCTGTTCAAAAAAAATAAAAAATGTCTGGAGATTAGCAGATGAAAGGTGCTGTATTTTTATTTCTTCAAGTGTCAGAACATTGGAAGCGTTCAGCACATTATTTATAATGCAAAACTGCAATGCGTCTGAATACCTCATCATATTTATATTTTTAATTCGTATTTCTATTTTTTAAATTTGGCCTCACTTCTGCTATTGTTGCTAAACAGAAACCATCCGCAGACTAAGGATGTTGGTGTTATCACAGACGAATCAGCCAAAGCTTATTGGCCATGTCGGTCAATATTGCCGGAGATTCTAGGGCTTGATTACAATGGAAAAAGAAGGAATTTTCTGCTGGCACCTGGTTCAGAACAGCCTGACAGCAGGCGACCTGTGCCCAGTTGGGGTGTGGGGGCTGAGTCATTTCATGTGTGCTGGTTTCCAGCCCCAGAGCCCCTGTATGGGCCGCGGGCGCTATAAGGAGGAGCAAAGACCAGCGTGCTGGGTGTGATGGGAAGGAGAGAGATGAGCATTTTCCTCCAAAGACATCAACTTTCTCTGGTTTGTGGCGACTTCAAGTAGCCTGCTGACAAATCTGGGCTGTTGCTGCGGGCATTGGGTGTCATGTCAGAGGTGGCCCTCGGAGCAGCCCCAGGGGTGTCTGTGTGAGCGCTGCCTCCAGCTGCTGACAGCCTGGTGGCCTCAGAAAACTGGGCCCCCGTGGCTCATAATGGGATGTTGGCTGGATGGGATGAAACGCAGTGTTTAAACCACTGGTGTTTTTTGGTTGTTGCTCACATTCTTGCTTAACCATGTATGTATCATATCACATAATGCCCTTGCATCCCGTGAAGTGCATGTAGTTGATACGTACAGGGGAGAAAACACCTCCAATAGGGATACACAAAGAAATTTAGCTGTTTTTTTTAAGCAAAGCTGCTCTAGAGTCTTTGCCTTATTGCTGACAGTGCTAAGATGTTTTGTTTTACAGTTACAGCACGAGTTCCATTTGGGAAACACTGTGTGCCCCGGGGGTCACACGGACTCGTGACTCCCCTGGAACCCCGTGGCCCACAGCGCTGGGCACGTGTCAACAACACTCGTGTGCTGAGCACTGCTGCACCAAACCGCGTCTTCAAGCACGTCCCTGATACCCCGCCGTTCGTGGTGTGGCTCCAGCCATAATGCTGCAATCACCAGGCCTGATCACTTCCTGCCAAGGAACAAATGCAGCCAGTCCCCTCTAAAAATAGAGTTTTCTTACTGAGCAGTAATCCCAGTGCCAGCCCTGCAACCATACCTCTCTGCAGTCTGCTTCCAGGCTTAAAATATTTTTCTTCCACATTCGTTCTGGCACAAAACACGATTTGGGAAACCTATTAGAGTTGTTCATTTTGTGTTGGGGAGCGTAGGGTACTGGTGGCTTATTAACACAGGAGCTCTGCTCAATGGCAATATCTGTCTTTTGGTGAGGTATTTTCTTTTTCCTCTGTTTTCCAGCTGTGTTGACTCAAGTCAGAAGGCAATGAGCCACTTGTAAGAGTGAAGCCTCCAAATACTTAAAGAGCTGATATATTCTTTGAAACTTCTGATTCTGGAAAAATTAGGGCACAATCTGACAATACCAGTTTTTCCTCGTGAGGCTTCCAGCACTCACAGCTCTGGTCCTGGCCAGAATCAGGAGATTAAAAATCACTCAGAAACTTGTGCAGAACTCTCAGGGTGGTTGCAGGTTAGATCTGCACGTAGGCAGAAAGCGCAGGAGGGAGGCTTGGTTTTCCCAGCTCGTTTGTATCGTGTTGGTAATGCACCCTGAAAGCGCTGATGATTTACCCTCCTCGAGAAAATGCAGCAAGTCAAAATAATAAAATCTGCTGTCTGGAGCAAAGAATTAAAATGCAGATTTAGTGTCAAGACGGTAACAATTCATCTTGCTTACCTGGTTCCCACCAGCGGGGCCAGCCAAAAGGCAGCTATTCTTATCGCTAGGACGTGCTGCATTTCTGAGGTGGGTTTTAAGCTCCCCCCGGCGCCCCTGTGCTAGCCAGGTGTGGGTCTGCGCCTGCGTTCGAGCTCCACCAGCGCAGGGAGCACCTGGTGGGAATGACCCATAAATTGTTGTGCTCCTGGGGCCCAGCTCCCCAGCTCCATGCCCTCATCCCGGTGCTCGTGGCATCTCCGGGCTTGTAGCGGTCCTGGTGCGTCGCAGGGAAGGGCTGCTCTACCCGAGGGGCTCCAAGCGCTGAAGGCAAATGCGTGTCCTCACTTTTGATGGTGCTTCTTGTGCCCGCTTGTCTGCCGTGGCTTCTGTCCGTGCTAACAGTGAGGGTGACAGAGCCCTGGAACAGGCTGCCCAGAGAGGTTGTGGAGTCTCCTTCCCTGGAGATCTTCAAAACCCACTTGGACGCAGTCCTGTGCCACGTGCTCTAGGTGACCCTGCGTATGCAGGGGGGTTGGACTAGATGATCTCTAGAGGTCCCTTCCAGCCTTAAGCATTCTATGATTCTATGAACCTAGGAAAATCAGTTTGCAGAACAAGAACTCTTGAGCTGTTTTAGGGTTAAGTCACAACTGTTTTTTTTTCCACGCCTATTTTTTTCCTTTCCCATACTGCTTGAGCCCTAAATTCCCCCGTAAATCTGCTTTCTGTACCATCAGTCCTCAGAACAATGAACCACTTGATATACCTGATAAGAGTTAACATGAAAAATGAATAAATCATTTGCTACTCCCTTTTCTTTTTTTTGCTGTAACTGGGTGTTGGTCTATAAAATGAAGGAAGTTACACTGAGCAGGAAGTTTAAAAATGCTTAGACAGATGTCATTAAAAAAATCAAAATTGGCTTCCTGCCAAGTGACTGTAATTAAAATTATTCTTCATAGTGAGAAAAAAGCAGATGCAAAGGGGGGTTTCCTGTCTCTAGAAGTAGGAAACATAAATAACTGTTAGTCTTTCCTTTGTGTGCGCATGTGTGCATGCCTGTGTGTTTGTGAATGATTTAATGTAGGGCTTTTTTGCTTATTTCTAGAGTGGCTTGTGATTGAAAACTTTAGTCAATGCTGTGTGGATGGGTGCTTTTTTAATCTAGCCTTGTTTTGGTCTTGTTCTTAAGTTAGATCTTATTAAAAAATCATGCATATAAATTGCAGCCATCCTTCCTAAATTACAGGATATTCAAATGGTTGTTTTTACAGAAAAGAATAGTAAATTTGGGTGTACAGTTTGGTGGTAGAACAGAGTATGGGTATATATGCATATGTATGTATAGCGATCCACATCTTATAGCTATAGCTAATAGATGCATTAATGTAGAAATCAATGTGGTTAATACCATGCAACTTCCTAGCATGCAAGAAAGCATACATGTATAAAACTGCTTCTATCACCATAACTTCTTGTTTTCCCGTGCAGTCATCTTCAGTTTGATATAATGCTTTTACATTATACTCTCTGCATTTAAATTATGGAAGTTGCTCATCTGATAATACTTACACAAATTCAAAAACAGTGTATTACTCAAATTAGACCAGTCTGCCATTATGGGATGTGCTGCATGGCTCCTTTCTGTCACTGCTGTTAGGAAGGGGGCTGATTCCTTTTCTCTCATTTTTATTGATGGGACGCTGACTCATATAGGTTGAAGAAATTCTACTAGTCCATTCGCTAGGCTCTTAGATGTTGTGCTGAAGACTACAGTTTTGCTTCTGCTTTAAAGAGCAAGCCCCTTGGAGGAAATGCACACAAACCAGGGCAATGTGATTCAGTGTTGAGGCATGTGAATGGATAAGCTTTGGTGGAGCTCTGCCCCTTGATAGTTGCTAAGGCCCCTACCTAGAGTATGTGTACTATGTGCTCCATATACATATCTGGAAGGGAAATGGGTTGCTGTCTTTAGGGGACTCGAATCAGAAACAAACTGTGGTTGTCCTCTCAGAGCTCGTTCATGACTGGTTTAACTTATTGCTTATGTGCACTGAGATGTGTCTTAGCATAGGTGCAGTTCCCCAGCAAAAACGGCCTGCTGATAATGTTTCTTTTGATTTTGGGAAAGATGGTTCCAGTGGAAGAAGTCCTTTAACTGCATTTGTTCCGAGTTGTCTTTTCCTGAATTGTTATGCCACCTAATCTTTTCTTTATAGACTACGCTAGAATTTACCTTCACTGGTGAAGGTAAGCCTCAGCACCAGTGTTGTTCTGGCATATCAGTATGTAGCATTCTAACATATCATCAAATAGCAGATCTATAGAAATATGATTTATGCTATACAAACACAGACAGGCTTGTCTTTCCTATGCTGTGGGTGCGCTACAATACGGACAATAACTTAACTTTATTACTGCATTTTTCAGGCCTCCACAACCAGTTAACTTCTGTCCTGTTTGTTGAACAACCAGCCTCAGTGCAATGACAAATCTGCAGCATTAACCACTGATTATACCATACCTTAACCACTCCAGCCTAACTGACCTCAGGTCAAATTAGATTAAAGATATCAGGAGTTGGATGGCATACTGATACAGAGTGTACTAATCTTTATGAGAGACAGCTCCACAATTTTGGCATCTTTGAATGATTCTGGAAGAACTTTTTTTGGAACAGATAGAAAAAATCTCTCCTTTTTTTTTTTGTTTTGTCAGATTGTCTGGCAAGCGACCTGTTCAAAAAGAGGTTATGAGAACAGCTGAAAAAAGAGCAGCCGTCAAACACATGCCTAATGCAATCAATAGAGTAATTGGCACCCGGTGAGTGGGAGTAGGGGTGGTCTGGAAAACCCTTAAGAGGAATATGGACGTGTATGTCCTGTGGGTGTTTCAGGGCTGTGAGAGCCAAAGAGAGTTCTTAATTGCTCTGAGAAATAAAGAGAAACTAGTCTAATTGGAGCAGTAATCTAGGCTGTGGAGATGAGATCAGGTTACAGAAACTATCTCCAAGAACGCTGTGGGAAACTTTAGCATCATCTAAGCTTACAGCTCTTTCAGAAAGTGAAACAGAAACACTTTAAACTCACAACCCGCTTTACAGCGCAGCCCAAGGCCATAGTTAACCTGTATCTGGCAACCCTAGGATGTCTCCAGAAAGTACACTTTTAGGAACCGCATTGGAACAAACCTTCCTGTGACCTGACAAAGATTCCTTCACCATCTCTCCGTTGAAATCCAAAACCAAAAAATTCTTGTGAAAAGGTGGGGAAGGCCAAATGTGTACCACAAAGTCATGAGAAATCCCTTGCCATTCCTCCTGTCCTGACTGCATGCTCTACTGGGAGGCAGTTTGCCTCAACTGCATCCAGTTGGCTTTACAGTTGTGTCCAGTGCTGCTAGGAGTGTTTCGGAGAGACCCCAGGCAATATGTCAGAGAGATTTTACTCTTCTGATGACAATTATGTCTTTCCCACAAGCTTTTCCCAACAGTGCGTTTGTGTGTATGGACTTGGGAAGATGGGGGAAGGTGAGCAGTTTTATCTGCAGGGTTGGGGAAGACTGATCAAAACCCACCTGGACACGATCCTATGCGAAGTGCTGTAGGTGACACTGCTTGAGCAGGGGGGTTGGACTAGGTGGTCTCCAGAGGTTGTTTCCAACTTCCATTCTGAGAGTCTCTGATCTTTTATTAATAGTGTCAGAAAATCAGCCCCTATTCTTCTCTGATGCATTACTCTTGCAGACGACCTTCCC
>NW_010581997.1:44399-64853 GCF_000705375.1 Tinamus guttatus
GTGGTTGCATTCCGGCAGCTTACACTATATGCACATGAGTCTAGGAGCGAGTACGAGATGCCCAGGGCAGGTCTGGCTCATGCCTGTAGCTGGACGCATGTGCGATGTCCAACACATGGGAGGAGATCCCATTCCCGAGGAGCTCTTCTGAGGAGCCCTAAGCAAACAGTAAATCTCTCCGCAGTTGGAATTTACTCCGGGAGAATTACCCGGGGTTAAAAAAATATTCCATGGCTTGCAGCTCTTATCTTTGTTTACCATATCGCCAGGGACGGTGACCTGCGCTCGTGCCCTGATGCTGAACTGTCAGCAAGAGAGACAGGAAATGCCGCCTTCCCCATGGGCTTGGAGCATGGGCTCAACGAGAAGAAAAGCATCATATAGCAGCAATTGATGCTCTCCCTCCACTTGGTATATTCTCTTCTGTTGTTTTCCTCCAGGAAACCCAGATGGTCTCAGAGAAAGGCCCTTGTATCAAATCTGACCCCCAACGTGAGTCCTCCTCCAGGCTGAGTGAGCGGCAAGCGCATTGGCCCTGTGAAATAATAATAATTATTATTATAAACATAATAAGCCAAGAAGAAAGCATTGTCTGGGCTGGAGCTGTGGTGACAGCAGCACTGCCACCAGCATAGCATGATTTGCTGTGGCCTGCGGTTCCCCTCTGGTTTTGGGGAGCCCGGGATGAGTCATACCCGTTCTCTGGAGGAGGGAGTGTGGTCTTGCACCAAAGGTGCTGCAGCAGTGGCAGCGCTTTCCCCTCGTCAACCCCTCTTTGCACCTATGGACAGCAGAGGCCTGGGGAGCCAGGAGGAGCCCCGTGCTCATCCCAGCCACCACTTGCCACCAAAGAGCATAGTGGTGAAGTGAACCTAGAAGCAGGTCCTTTAAACCTCAAATTACAATTATTTTTTTTCACACATATGAGGGAAATCTATTCGCCTTCACTGTTTTGTGTGTGCGTGTCCATGCTGCACCAATTACAGCTTTTTCATCCAGCAATTGCTCAACACAAAGTAAAGCTTTCATGATGGGTGTAAGTTCACTTCTCTATCTATAAAGAAGAAATATGTAAAAATTCTGTCCCGGTTGCATGTTCACAGTTTTGTTATCCGTGCAGAAACTACTCTTCTTGGGCTATAACATCAGTACAAACTTCTTCATTGCTTCACAGGCTGCTTTTCTTATTTTTTTTTCCCCTTAGTTTAAAGCAGATGCAGCGGTGATACAGCACTGAGGAAGGGCTCCTTCCCCAGTGACTTGCACACAGTTTCTGTCCACACGGGATTTGCAATATCCTGGTTGAAGTGCCTCTTGTGGCAGAGAGGAGACAAGCCTCCATTGTAAGGAACACAAAAAGGGGGTTTCTACCAAGTGGCCTGGAAACACAGGAGCTCTGCTCTTCCCGGGCTCTGCGGCTCCCAGCACAAGTGGCAACGCGCGCGCAGAGCACAGAAATGCCTCGCTACGTCCTGTCCTAGATAAACAGGACCTGGGATAAATTTTTGGACTTTGCAGCACCAGCACTTTGAATCTTAAGAGATTTAGAGGTCTGTTTTTTTTTTCCAGTTCATATCATTTCAAATTGGTGAACGTGTTACAGAAAATATATGAGTGAGTGTACACATGAAGAGCAGCCGGATGCACTAATACCAACCTGTTTTACTGCCCCATAACATGCCAGGTTTTGGAGGAGAATGTGTTAGGAGAAGCAGTGGGTATGGATAAAAGTGCAGGACTCGAGACCTCCTGCATCACAGGTACTTTGGGAACTAAAGAGGAGAAACCCTGAGGTTGCTCCAAGTTACGCTGAGACGAAGCTGGCTTCAGCAAGCGAGAGCCGGGAAAGGGGAATCGCATCCACTGGCCCTGTCTGCCCAACACCTTTCCTGCAAGAGACATTACTGAGGCTGTGTGCAGGTCCAGGTACCCTCCTTTCCAAATTCTCATGCCCCCAGATTCCTTGGTTAATATATATGTATATGTGTATGTATATACACACATCTATACGTATATATGTATGTATGTATATATGTGTTATACCTGTGTTTGTTTTTCTTGGAGCACTGCAGGTTTTACATGATTGGGAGTACCAAGATGCTGTGTGATGTCATTTGGACTAGGGAGCAGCAAATTTTGAATAGCATCAATGTGCCATTGGCTTTGTGAATATCCTCCTTGTTCACCAGGAAGAATTGTAGGTTTCTTTGCACACATGGAAGGCAGAGAAATAATAAGCACCCTTCATCAGCCAGATACTCTCTATTTATACACCAGGCTAGGTGGGGGAGGTGTGTGGTCCTGTTTCTTCTCTCCTTTTCCTTGCAGATTTTCGTTTCTGACTTTTTAATTAAATTTCTTCATTTACAGTCACACAGCTGTCTGGGCTTCAGCCATAGATAAGTGGATCTGTGTATGATAGCAGCAACCCAAATTTCAGTTTTTTTTTTTCTCTCTCCCTCCCCCTCACTTCCTCCCTCCCCCCACTTTCCAGTACCCAACAGAAACAAATGCTTATATAGAGACTCCGCACAGTTTCACCCCAATTACTTTGTCTGTAGGTTTCAATCTGGTTCTGTGTCAGGCCTGACCAAGGTACCAAGCTGGGCTTCACCAGGGGAGGCTGCATCCCCAAGGATCATTTCTCGGTGTCCCCTCAGCCTGCCCGAGATGGGTGCCACAAACCCACGTGCAATGCGGGGGCCGGCGGCGCCTGCCTTGTGCTTGCACCGTGTTTATTCGCCTGAAGTTCCTGCTCTTGAAGGCTTTTTAAAAGGTCTGCGTGAGCCTAGCTGAGTGCTGGCAGCAGATGGCCAAAGGGCGGCCGGGGATGGCCCGTGGTGCTCTGCAAATGGAATATTACCGGCGTCCTGCGATCGCGCTGCGAGTCTCTGGGTATTTGTTCTGTATTCTCTCAAATCACTGGGCACGGAAGGCAGGTGGAGAACCAGCATCTCATCTTTCATTATTAAAAACAAAACCAAAGGAAAAAAAAAAAAAGGGGAAAAAAGGCTTCTAACCTTCACAGTTGAGAAGATGAGACTGGAAACGCGAATCCGAGTTCAAAAGCCAGAAGGCAAATGAAGTTCAAAATATTATTTGTTGCAGTAAATCTCTTGTGTTTTCCGACCAATTTCTATGTATGTTGGGGCCTAGCTTGTAATTTCTGAGCAATCAGGGTTGGTAATATTCTGCAGCTTTAAAAGTGCTTTTTCATGCTGAAGACTGGTGCGAAACAAAAACAAAAACAGACAAGAGAAAAAAGAGCAGCACTTTGTGGGTGCCCCCTCAGCAGTGTCTGGGATCAAGTGGACTCTCTTCCCGGACTGGTTCAAACCCTGATGGGTCCTGCTGTGTTGGCCTGGTGCTTTCATGCTTCTACACCACGTCTTCAAGACTTGGTGCAGGACAGAGCTTCAAAACAAAAGACAAAAATATAAGTAAGGTGGTCTTAAAGCAGCATGACCACAGGTGGAAGGATAGCGTAGAGGTGAGGTGCAGGCTGCTATAAAACAGGCCTCTCCTTGGAAAGATGGAGAGAGAAAGGAGTGAGGTGGCTGGGACTGAGGGATAAAAGGGTCGGGCTCAAGAAGCAAAAGTATCAGTGAGTAGGAGAGAGAGAGAGAGACGCAGCTCAGTCTTCTCACCCAAATTGTTATGGGGCTGTGAAGTAATAAATAAATAAAGGGCAAAGCAGCTTACTCATAAAGCAGAAGAAATTTTGAGCAGTGCTTTCCATTTGCCTTCTGCATAATGCCTTCTATCATCCTAAAGTGTGCCAGAAATGACCTTGTTCAGATGACAGATGAATTCTGTGTTTTCCCACTGCTGGTCCTGTGATTTCATCCTGCAGCCTTTTGTGTTGTTTTATTTTTTGCCTCGGTCCCATGTGTTCACAACGGCCGGTGATTCTGTGCCCTCAGCAGGCTTCTTCCCAGGAGCAGTACTGCCTCCCTGCAAAAGCTGCCTTTTCTAGGCTCAGTCCTACAAACCAGCACAGTCCCACTGACTGCAATTCCTTATTGTGCTATGGGAGACCATGAGATGTGCCCTTCTGAGTATGTGTTTGTTTTTTTTTTTAATCCCTTTTCCTATATGCCTATATTCCTCTTCAGGGGGAGGCAGGTCTTGGTTATTCTTCTTGCCTTCTCTGCACTTTTTATGGACTGGTTAGACACTGATGATTGTAGCAAAATTCCAGATAAAAACTGAGACTTTTGCTTTTACTTCCTGGGATTAAAGAGAGGAAAGCTCTCTTGGGAGAATTTCCCACCGGCCTTTTTTGGCTGGAAATGTTCCCATGGTTTGGGTACAGTTTCGTGTCATTACAGAGATCCAGTTGGCCCTCAAGTAACCTACTGTGTCTATCAGTGTAATCAGGACCAAGTCATTGTGCAAAGTAAATCATAAACAGATGGACAGCCATGCCATGCTGCTCTGCAAAGGGTAGAGGGAAGCAAAGACACAAAACTGCGCCAGAACATGACACCACGATGGCTTCACTAAATCCAAGCATGAACGGGCTTAGGGAAATTTCTGCAGTCCCAGATGGCGAAGAGAGAGAGCAAGAGGAGAAAGGGAAATAAATCCTCCAAAAGCCATGATTCTTGGTGGACAACTTTATGTCAATACCTAGAGGGTTTTTCCATAAAATAGTGTCATGGTAGCCATGGCCGTAGTGCCCTAGTGCTCACAGCACTGTGCTTGGGGTGATAAGTTTTGGATTGGTACCCAGTTCCTTAAGAGAGTTTCTGTGTGCGTTGGAGGGTGGGCACAAAAATCATGTTTAGTGCAATCAGGTTTTTTTCCTGTGTAAATTGCAATTTGCTTTGTTGGACCAATAGTAGTTGGCACTCTCCCAAGGCAGGAGAAGGAGAAAAGACACTGAGCACTGAGTACCATTGGTCAGACTGCCCAGATTATGTAGTAGAGCCAAAGAGGGGAAATATTTTTCTCATCCTTTGCTATCCTTTGTTCATCCTTTGGGGAAAATGAGAGAAGGACTAAGATGTTGCTTGCATTAGGTGGGAGGTAAGGGTGTCTACAGCAAGGAACTGGAGATTTGCTTTCCTTTTGTAGGATCATGAGTTTCTCCAGGACAGGCTGGGGCCTGAATTATGATGTTGGCAGCTAAAAACAAAAAAAGGTCCTTTTTGTTTCAGCTGTATTTACATGCCATGCAACAGATTTCTTTCTTTTTTGGTAATTTTAAGTCTAGGCATTCAGAAGAGTACATGCCTGCTTACTCACAGGAGTCATTATGTTGAGTTTGAAAAGAAAAAAAGATAAAATCAGGCTACTTTAATGCAGGCTGGAGTTGGTGGGTCCTAGACCCCAAGGTTGGAAAGTGTTGACCTCAGTCTTTGGCACCTCTGCTGGTTCCTTGTGTGCACGGAGGGAGTATTTACCAGGAGCACCTCACACATGCGTTTGGAAGATGACCAACTAATTAATGTTTGCTAAACGCTTCGTGAGCCTCGGGGGAAAAGCAGTGGTGGAAAGGCAAAGTTTCATTAGTATTGTTGTACTGCACTTAATGTACGTAAAAATGTTTTCAAGGCATCAGGCACTACATAAACGTTGAATGGTATTAAAACTGACCTGCCCTTGTCAAAGCAAATAATAATTACAGTGAGCAATGGGAGAATTTTGCAGTTTCTTTGCTGCAAATGTTTGCCTGTTTACTAATTCAGAGAAGGTCTGATCCAGGAGCCACTGAAGCCAATGCCTTAAGCAGGGGCTGGTTCAAGCCCGTATTTAAGTATCTGCAGAAGGGCGAATTACCGAAGTGAATTATTTTGTGTAAAGCTCTGCTCTCCTCATAGGTTGGGTTGTGCTCTCTAGGGCCTGTTTCCCCAAAGTGGGTTCCTGGGGCTGAGTCACTGCCCAGTCCATGAGGCGGCCGAGCATGGAAAGCCATGGAGATGAAGAACGACCGATGAGGACCTCGGCACACAGCCCATGCGATGGCCTCTCTCTGCAGCCTCAAAATTCATCCCGGTGCCTTTTAATATAAACACAACATGAGGAAATGAACGTTTGATTAAACTAAACACACAGGCCTTTTATATGCAAGGCCCTAATTTAAAGCACTGTCACCTCCATACAGAAAATAGCAGCTGGAGCAGGGATGATTAAATTAAATCATCTGGCTCTTATGTGATACCGTGAATGTCTGCTGAGAGGGGAAAAAATCCCTCCTCTATTCCTGTAGATCTGCAGCAACTACCAAGGGACACTTCTATAGCAGGAAGGATTAAGTCTTGCAGGAACTTCAGTGCTTAATGTGCTTTGGACTGGTGACATGCCCTTCGGACAGACCTACCCCAGTTTTATAATTCTCTTCCTCAGCCCGTTGGGCCTCTGGCAGTCCTTTCTCCTGTTTAATTTCCTTTTTGCCTCCCTCCCACTGGGAGGCTTCGCCATTCAGATTTTCTGCCACCCAAGTAGAAATTTTGCTTGTGTCAGACAAGTGCGGAGAGGGAGACTCGCGGATCTCAGTGGGCCAAGACAAGTTGAGGGAGAGAACTGGAGAGATTTCCTGAGGGCCGAGTATTTCTTAAGGAGGTGAGAAGTGGGCGATCTCAGTGCTTCTGGTGAGCTCCAATGGGGCAGCCACAGGTTATGAGGCATCTGCAAACAGCTGGAACTTGGCAGTTGTTGCAGGCAGGTAGGGAACTGCTGCTGGAGACTCCTCCCTACCAAATCTAAGTGGAAAAAAAAAAAAAAAGACTAGTCTATATACCTGCATGTCCATTTGCCTATGCTTGTGTATTAAAAGCTTCCTGACTGGGCACTCTGAGCAGAGCCTTCCCCTCCCTCATGAAAACAGAGCTTCAGATACCTTTGCTTGTTCCCAGCTATTTATTTGCGTTCAGTGTAGGTGCAACCCCTTCTTTTGGCACAGGAGTCTGGGGTAAGATGAAGCCCACAGTTTTACAAAGCCAGACTGACGCACAGAATTTCCCCTCTTCTCTCTTGGTTTGTAGCTTGTCTTATGAAGGATTTTCTTAATGATTTTCTCCTCTTTTCCTGTTTTCTTTTTTTTCCTGTTTCCTCTTTTTTTCTTCCAGATCTTCTACCTGATGGTAGTCATTCTGTTCTTGCTGATCACCGTGTGTCAGCAGTGATGTAGGTGGAAGCAAATTTTTGACTGTTTTGGTTGCCGAGTTATGTTTATCTGTTTGGTTTTGGGGCGATGTTCAGTTTCAGGAAATATTTTTATCTCGCAGAAGTTTCCTTGATGTTACGAAGACCTTGTTTTAGCACCACAAAAGCTACTGGAGGTAGCAGAGGTCTGTCTTCTGTCAGGAGCTGAAGTCTTTGATTCGGAAAGCAAAGCAACATTAGAGTCAGCATCAGTGTAACCTTATACTTTCTGGCTCTTTCCCCGGCAGTATCAGGTGCACACTTAGCACCACGTTCTCCTTTCCCTTACAGTGCCGCAGCCCCAGGGAGCTGAGTGGGTTTGCACCAAGGCAGCTGGGCTTGGCTGCAGGGTCTGCTCGCACACGGGTAGCAGCGTGTCCCCAACGCGACGGCTTTTCCCACTGCTGCTGCGCGCGGCTGGCCGAACCGCTGCCCGTCTCCGCCGGTGCTCCGCAGCTTGGGAGGCCACGGAGCAGAGGAGAGGGCAGGAAGGAAAACTCAGAGAGGAGCATGCGCAGGTGGAGAAGATGGGGAGCGGGCCGGTGATTTGGGTGAAAAGCTTTAATGCTGCCTTCTGAGGCTGAGCATGGCACAGAGGCTGCAGTTTGGTGAGGGCTCCTAGCAGTGACCAAAGAAAGGTCAAAAGCTCAGGAAAATTCTTGGATCTATCAGCTGCTTTTGATCCATTTGATCAAGAAACGTTGCTGATCCATTTGAGGATGTTGGCCTCAGTGGAGAGCTAGCTCTTTTGGCAATTTAGGGCACCGGTGGGCTTGAGAACAGTCACCAGTGGCAACGTTGACTTGGTGTCGTGTCAGTTCCTTGTATCCTGTTGCTCTCGTAAGTCTGTGTTTCAGGGAGTGCTGACCTGGGCAGCGGAGCTCTGCCTGCACAGGGCTCTACGTCTGTGCTCCTGCATGTGTGTGCTGTCCGCACCTCATGTCCTGTGAGGTGCCCCGTGAGGTGTTTGGTTGGGATCGCCCCGTCTCGGCGCGCGCAGCCGGTGCAGTCCCAGGAGGAGGAACGTGGCCTCTGCAGCCCGCGCCGCTTCCAAATCGATTTCAGGTGCGCGTCACACTCTGTCGGTTACATAAAATTCGCTCTGATTTTTTCCTTCCTGGCTGCTGAGCACCACCAGACCATGACCAGTGGGATAAGTGGAAATTTTTTATTCACTGATGTGTGCTCAGGCTACTGTTCCCAAAACAGAGGTGGTAGGAGAGGATCTGTGCTGCACTCGACAGCTGCTGTGGAGAAGAGTTTGCCTCTTGCCTCGAGCTGCCGCTGAGGAAGGGCTTGTGCAGGGCTCCCTGTGGAAGCGGCTGAGGTGCGGGCGTGTGTTCCCTGCTGCCGACTTGGCTGCGGAGACGGCAGCCACCGCCAGCAAAGAGGAGCCAGCAACTGGGAGCAGTGACAGCTCAAACCCCAGCAGAAAGATGCGCCAGACCTCTCCGCTTGGCACTTGGGTTCCCTTCATGTTCATTGAGGAACTAGAAGTTAACTGAGGAGAGAGGGAGGTTTGCCTGCCTAGAGGAAGCTAATGCCAGTCCTGGAAAGCCAAGGAGGATGTGGAGGCAGTTGCTGGCTGCGTTGCAGAGCTGCAGGCTGCTCTGCGTGCCCGCACCTCGCTGAGGACACACAGCGGGCAATGGGGCTCCTTGCAGGTGAGGAGAGGCCCTCAGCTTTGGCTCTGTGTGTGTATCCAGCAAACCAGTTGCATGGCCTGGGCAGGCGGGGAGCGTTGCACCGCCGGGGAGCCAGCTGGCAAATATCGCGCGTGGAGAAATGCCACAAGAGCTGCATGGCCATGGCCTTCCACTTCCACATCAACAAGAAAAAGGTCTTAAACAGCTGCGTGAAGTGTCAGAGTAACAACGGCTGTGTGAAGGACTGGTGGTCCCTCGTGGTGTTGTGTGTTTTATTATGTATAATGTGGTGCCTCCTGTCTTCCCCACACATCTACCTGTTAAAGAAAAGAACCTGTTTCTGAATGAAAATACACCCAACCCTTAGCAAAAGCCGATGTGCAAATGCTTTTTGCAGGGGCTTAAAGTGGCAGTCTTTGCACAACAACACTCCCCATCTCAGCATACCTGCCAAAACTTGGAAGATATAAATAGGGATATTTTGGGAGACAAGCACATTTGCACTCCTTTGAAATGTGCTTGGCTAATGGAATATTTTGAAGAGAGGGAGTGGAAAAACAAATGGAAAGTGTTTTCTTTGAAAAGAAAATAATAATAATAAAAAAAGCTGTAGCAAACTGTCTTTCCTAAACAGGGATACTTGGCTGATATGCACTTTACGCAGCCCTGGGTCAGACCTTGCAAACAACCACCAAATTAGGTCCAACTGCTTTGATGTTAGAAGCACGGAAGTGCCAATAATTAAGTTGCATCAGATTTAGGAAACGACTGATGTGTCTGCATGCCCACGACAGCAGAGTTCACTCTGCTGCCATCCAGCTGACCCCTTTTTTCTTTCTGTAAGCAAAAGGACTTTTCATCCAGGAAAATCAGCTGATTTTGCACCTTTGTTTTGTTTTCTAAACTGCTAATTCCTTGAAGGTATAGAAGGTATTTGAAGGAGCAAATCAAAGCTCTCATAATGTAGTGTTGTATTATTTGTTGATGTAGGGCCTGATTTAGTGGCTACTTATTATATCAGATTACCATATAATTATCTTAATTATTGACTCCAGAAGTAAGCAGAGGGATTATAAGAGAGATAGGAAGGCCCAGTGGAGTGAGCGTGGCTCAAGGAATCAGACATATCCCAGGGTAATCTTGGCTTCACCACTCATTTGCTCCGAGCTGGACTTCTTCCTCAGCTGCCCCTCCTGGGAGTCGACAAGGAGTGCGGGGACAGGACTGAGGTGGTGACCCACGATTCAGAGAAATACAGGAGATCGGAATTAAAAGCACAGAGTGAGAGATGGAAAATTAGAAAAAAATACAGTATGCATGGCAGCATGAGTTTGTATTAAAGCCTGCAGAGCCTATGCAGTCTCAAAGGAGATAGCTTTGTGTTGAAGGCCTGAAATTTGAGTCTGATTGTGGTTCTTTTCCAGTCTCTGCAACTGATTCCCTGTGTGACACTGGCTGTGGCAGGCAGCCTCTGAACCTTGGGTCCCCTTCTGAAAAACAAGGATGATGATTGATAAAAGTTGTTTCCTTCTGTCTTCAGTGTTAACTGTTAGGATTATTGGGGCAGAGCTCCTAGCCTTCAGCCATGGATCTCCTGACATTGCTGCCATTTGCATTTTCAGTTTCGGAGTCCTTTGTTTGAAAACCACTGACCTAAGTCAAAGGCTTGAGCTCGTGGGCACTGCTGCAGTACAAAAACAACGTTAGAAGGTTGCCAGTGTAGTTTTCTATACCTTCTGTGTTGATAACGTACAGCATTTCCTGACAAAATAATTTCTATATCGACAAACTGAGTTGTCTCTGTCCCTCGAAGAGAAGAGCAAGCACGCTGGTTCTGCTCAGCGTGTGCGAATTACTTTCTCTGTTTTTGCTTTTCTCTCCAGAGCCAAAGAAAATGAGGATAATAGAATGTATCTGTTTCCTTCCTAGAAAAGATCAGTTAATGTGAAATGGTGCATGGTGGCTTAGTTCTGAATAAGTGGGATACCCTAATCCAGCAAGGTATCCTCGTTCTATTGTATGCCTTTTCTGCATGCCATCTGGAGTTGTTCTCTGCTTAGTATTTTCAGTATGTACCATATGTTTTTGCATGAAAATTCAATAAAATATGCATTATACATGAAAAGTGCTGTAGTAAATAAAGGAAGGATGGAATCCAGTCCCCTTTGTGCATGGCAGGGGCCCCAGATCTTCATAAAAGGTTTAGTCTAGTCTGACGTCTGTGCTCTTCTCCTATTTACTCCGTGTCAGTCTTTAGGAGATGCTCTAATTTAAAACAAACTCCGCTGTCCTGGGGAAGCGATTGGACGTACTTTGGCTGCCCTCTGCTGAGAGCACTGAAAAAAGGCAGGGAAAAACGTGCATTTTCCAGGGCAGATAGCAGTGGGAGAAGGGGGCTGGCCGTGTCGTGGGTCCCCACCACCACTTGTCCCTCTGGGTGTTTCCTCCCTTGCTGCCCCTTGGCTGCCTGTCAGAAGCCAAGCTCTTCTCAGCTGGTCTTTTGGGCTGTGCCGTGTCCTTTCCTCAGAAGGATCAAGGGGTTCTGGGCGGATTTCGGTGTATGGATAATATATCACTGCTGTAGCTGTTAATGCACTTTCTTAATGCCCTATTTTTAACGCTTTCTAGCAAGTTGATTTATTATTATATCTTCAGCTGTGCGGCACACCAAAGTGTTTTGATGATGAAAGGAGTATTGTACATGTATTTAATTACTGCCCACATTTTTGTATAATTTTATCTTTTACTGTTTTAGATGAGACATTGAGTTCTTCTACAGAAAAAAAAAAAAAGCCCAGTAAAAATAGATGATTTAAAAGCTAATCTGAGAAGAATTTGCTACTTAAATGTGAGAAAATGTAACCAGTTCATTCTTCCTGCCTTTTCAGATCATCCCTGACTATGAAAATGTACAAGAACTCCCTTACCTGGACATGGTGGTCGCAGAGACGTTGCGCATGTATCCACCTGCTTTCAGGTACCTTTTTTTTCCCCACTTCTGATTCCTCAGAGCAGATCGCTGGCTACATAAAATGGAAATCTGCTGTGGGGAAACCAATATGCACTTGGTTTCTGTGCCAACATCAATACTGCTTGTGCATTTGAAATCATAATGTGTGAACGAAAACTGGCTAATACTGGTATTCCTAAAGCAGCTTTTTTTTTAACATCTAACCAGACAAGATAGCATCCAAAACAGCATCCAAGACAGCCGAGACAGTGAGTTCTTCCAATCCCCCAAGGTTACAGGATCGAGCCTTTTCGAGGTTGGA
The DNA here is from genome assembly GCF_000705375.1 of Tinamus guttatus. Next base: position 56,467 of record NW_010581997.1, read on the forward strand.
CTGCCTTGGAAAGCCAGATGCTCCTTCTTCGTTACACCTCAGGCTTTAGGGGTATAGAGCAAAGAGCTGCCTGAGCTTGTTGGCTGGTGGAAGAGCTATCCTGCTAATCACTAAGGCCCTGATCTTCAGAGAGTCTGCACACTGAGAACACTGGAGGGTTTTTGACATGTGCAATTAACTCAGACTATGCAGTTTTGCATTACTGCTGTGTTATAATAATATATCTAAAACAATGCTACATCCATTAAGTATTGAAAGTTTTCCCTCGACGTACACAAGAATAGTTCGCCACATTATTGATGAATTGAAAAGAAGGGGGAAAGGAATTAGAAAACTGCTTGATTGTCACATCTCAGAGTTATCACAAGCATAAATTTAAATTTTAAGAATTGAATTTTAAAGAGCAGTGAGCCTGCTCCACTGCTTTTCCTGATGCTAATGGGAAAATTTCACATAATTTAAAAGAAACGAAAGTTGATTTTGCTGTGAGAGCCTTTGAAAAATTTGTCCTCCAACTGCAAACAGCTTGAAATAAAACAGCTTAAAATCATACCGTCTTTTATATGTTCACAAAGATTGGAAGTCGAGCATGGATTTCTGTAGGACTGCACAGAGAGGAAATGTTAAAGACACCTGCTAATAGATGACCTAATGTTTTACTATGTTATATCTGGTATGCAAATGGAAATTGTTTTGCCAGTTAAACCATCAGGGATATTTGAATTTCAGCTGAAATGCAGAGACACAATCAATGTTTGTCAGATGGGAAACAGAACAGAGCAAAGTTGTTCTGAAGTTTCCACTGGTGTTATCTGTGGTGTTTATCGATCTGGCTTTTACTCTGATAGATAGGGAATAGACAGAACAGCCCAGTGCATCCAAAAGATCCTAATTGCTTATGGCAAGCATAATGTTGCATTCTGGGAAAAAAAAAAAATCAGTAGCAACCAAGCTTGTTATAAACAGGAAAGCTTTATTTTCAGCTAATTTACTGACCAGAGGACTTTCTTTCACAACACCGATGTTTCCACAGTCACTAATTCAGGTTAAAATGAGCAAGGTGGCTGGCCAATGTACTTTTTAATGTGCTGTGAGGAAGAGAGAAGGCGGATGGCCGCAGAGAAAGAACGTGTTGCTGCAGTGATACCAGGGGCCACAGCCCCGACCCTGAAACATTCATTCCACAGCATGGGAAAAGGGATGGGAGCTCCTGCCCCGTGTCTTGCCCCTGGGAAGAGCTCCTGGGCTGTGACAGCCGGTCAACATCCCATGTGGTTTTGGGGACCACCACAAACACACACACACACAAACATACATATACACCCAGAGTGTTTTCACAGGTTTACACATCCATTCTCTTGTCCCAGCAGGGTGGTCACAGTGAGGTTCCTAAGGGAAGTTCTCCACCACTGGATGGAGAGAAATAGGACGGTAACCGGCGAAGACACTAGCATCAGCAAGGGTTGCTGTATTTATCTACTGGGAAAGTGTTACTCCCTAAACTGCAGGGTCAGTCCAGCTGAAGAGATTGAGTGTTATGGTTGCTTCCCTCCCACTGTCTTTTTACTTTCATTAATCGTCTGAGATATGTGACACTGACTGTTGCAGGTTCACTCGGGAAGCGGCTAAAGACTGTGTAGTTCTGGGGCAGCGAATCCCAGCTCGGGCTGTCATTGAAGTTGCAGTGGGACATCTGCACTATAACCCTGACTTCTGGCCAGAACCTGAGAAGTTCATTCCTGAGAGGTATGTGGGCTTAGTGCTTTCTCCTTCTTAGGCTGAAGTCCCTATTTAGACCTGATTAGATCAATGGCCTTCCTTAAATGCTCTTTCTCTGCTTGGCTGCTCAGGAGGAACCCAGTATGGGCCCAGGAGTCCTGCCTGGCCATCAGAGACGCCAAACACTGCTGTCCCTTCACAGCTACCAACTCTCCACCTGAAGTAGCACTCCCCCCAGAAGGAGCACAGCTCAGTTTAGATGATAAAATGCATTCTTTCCACCAAATTACACAACTGGTAACAACAGCATGCCCTACAGAAGGTGCAAAGTCTGGTTAATGGTTGAAACGTGGCTCAGACTTTCAGCCTCCTTCCAAATCCAGTGCTACAAATAGTGTCACTTCCAGAAGTCCTGAAGTGAAATGGAGTTCTCGCTTGCATGGAACTCCCCATAATTTTCTTCCAGCCCCTGAGTTTCAGAGCAGCCATACACACATGGCCAGGGAGCAGCTGGGCTACACCATGACTGGCGAAGCAGCCTGGGCCATCTCCTGCTCTCTGCGAGTGCAACAGTCCTGGCTTCTTGGCTCTGCCTGGCAAGGCATATTTTACATGGAGTATTTCTTATCATCTTCTAAATGGCGTATTTCTTATCTTCAGCTGTGGGGCCACTGTCAGGCTGTGTTTGTGTAACTGTGTGTGCCCTGTGCTATCTCGTAGCTGCTGAGGTTAGCTGAAGGGGAGAGCCCACAGGATTTTAGCGGGGGAGATGCTCTGGGGAAGCTCAGTTTTGTTCTGTGGGCAGCTCTATGTCAAGCTACCACCGTGCTGGAAAGTCTAGCAAGAAAGAAGCGTGCGCTCTACAAACGACCAGGCGCGATGCGGGCAGCCTGAAACGGCCTGTGCTAGCGGGACAGCAAACATCTGCTGTATCCATCAGGTTTGCCTGGTGGATTCCTTCTGGGATAAATCTCAACATATGCTGTATTGAGCAACTTTCACCACAGAGAGGAGCGAGGCCGGGAGTGGAAGAGCTTCCAGCTTTCGCTGGGGAGGAGCCTTAGCAATAACTAGAAGTCTTTTTTATCAGCAGAGTTTGTCTAGAAAAGTTGTTTTGTTTGTTCACCACCTTAATGGGGATGAGAATGTGCAGTATGGAGTGAAAAATGGGGGCTACAAAATAGTTGACTCATACACTGATGTGTCTAGAAAACCTGGGATGATTTTCCTTTTGATATTTTCCTGAGAAATGAAGCATAATTATTACTGCTCTCACCATCTTGTATCACTTGCCAATCTTAGTAAGAATTGTAAAATAAGAACTTAAACAAAATAAACTAACTCAGCTATATCCTTCTTTTACTGATATTTCCTCAGTAACAATGTAAGGCAGGCTTTAAATTTGCCAAAATGATGTATGGGATTGAAGAAAGAAGGAATCATGTTAATCCATTTACATAGGATATGTAACAGTGTTCAATACATGTTTTATGGCTCTGCATCTTGAATTATGGGCTTGTACAGTGCTTTGTACAGTATTTTCCCAATCTTTTTCAGGGTATCTAAGTGTGGGGATGGGGTGAGCACAAACACACCATGTTATTTGCTTTCCAATCCTCAAAATAGTCTGTACTCTTTCTCACCAGTTTAAATCCTGTACCAGTTCCCTACACTTAGAAGTCTAGTGAAGGAGAGGTTTCCAGGGATGCCACCCTGCCTGGCTGCCAGAGTCATTAGCTGATTAGAGAACATGAAAAATGGTTCTGTGCTCCAAGAGCAGCTCCAAATACCTTAAGACATGGGAGGGCTATGCAGATTTTTAGGGCAATGCCACTTTTGCAAGGAGTTGTTTTAAGTGACCACACATTTAAGTGACCATCACATTAGTGATGTAGTTTTAGCTGCAGGTAGACTCTTATCTTCCTGATTTCTCACTGATCCTAATAACTTGTACCGGCTCAAACATACTGTACACAGAATGCATCCATTCTTGCAAACACTGGAAAACATGTTTTACTTTTTTCCTTTGCATTGCTCTTCAAATAGGAATTTCATTTCCTGCCTTGTCAAAACCAAATGCCTTATTTCTAATGGGTTGATTAAGTATTACAGACCCAGGCAGTTGATGCACATCTGCATCCAGACTGCCACTGTAATCTGTCTCGCCAGGTGGACTGAAGTCCTTTGGCTCTAAGAACAGATCTGCAGTGTTAGTTTTTCCCAACTTGGAAGCTGATTTCTTTGGGTCAAGTGTAGAAGGAAGGGCTGTGCTGAATTGTAACAACTTTCTTTCATAGCCAGTCCAATCCCATGAGATTATTTTATCTCCCTTAGCAAGTTTCAGAGAGAAATTAGGAAGGCTAAAACCAGCTCCTGGGGATCTGCTGCAGCAATGCAGAGTGGGGAAGCACTGCTGCTAATTCTAGTGTGTTTGCAGCATTCTCATCTGTTGGTTTCATCCTAGCCATGATCTCACCCCAGTACATGCATAGCATGCCCTGTCTGTTTCATCAAGTTGCCATTTTTCTGAACATGGACATGAATGAAGGCAATTTGTTAGAGATAGATTACAAGTAATAACAACATGTGTCTGTCTGCTGCAAGAATCACCATCTGATAAAGAATGATGCCCATAGGCAGTTATCAGTTCATGTATGGTCATCGTCCATCATTATATAATCTGCCAATAGTCCCCATGGTCAGTCTCTTAAAACCAAATGAAATCACCTCCTACTGAGAAGCAAATAAAAAGCACTGAATCAGCATGAAAAAGTGTATCTTAAACTGTTTTCCATCTCTTTGCCATCTAGGTTTACAGAGGAGGCCAAGAAGGAACGGCATCCCTTTGCATACCTACCTTTTGGGGCAGGACCCCGGGGCTGCATTGGCATGCGGATGGGTTTGCTGGAGACAAAAATGACTCTGCTGAGGATTCTGCAGAAGTTTCGATTTAAGACCTGCCCAGACACTGAGGTTTGTACATGCAGAGGCTTAAAGGCTTCTCATGTCAACTTCTCTGCATTGATATGTTTGTCCTAGAGAAGACAACCAACTTGCCTTTGTGACTTCTCTTCTTGAGGGAAAAATACTACAGCCACTTAATAGGGAGGGACAGAAAGCCTGGACTACATGTTTTAATCGAAATGTGATTTATCCTTTATGATTTTTCCTATAAAACAAACTTATAGATCCCTTCCTGGTGGACAGCAGCATGGGAATGCTAAAATCAAAATACACTGATTTGTGCAGGCTGAGAGGGGGTGTGCATCTTTCTTGGGATCTCAGCATTTGAGGATAGGCCTTTTACTATCTATCTGTATCTATTTATCTATATCATCTACAGGTATCTATAGATATATATATTCCCCTTGCCATTTACTCAGCAGCTTTAGAGTTTATGGAGTTAATTTCTTTCTGTTCAGATCTATAATATACTTGGGCAACCACTGCCTCAGCCTCTGGCTGTAAACTCTATCTAATATTTTACTACCATAGCTGACTGTAAAACAAGCACTTTACAGCTTCCACAGTAACCCTTGTATGAATTGGTCCCCCAGCAAAACTGTCTGTCTGTACGTGGAGGTATTAAACACACATAAACTACTACCTACAACTGTGCCTAATTTTTCCTTGCTTTCAGATTCCGTTGCAGCTGAAATCAAAAGCTACGCTTGGACCAAAAAATGGAGTCTACATTCAGCTGGAACCTCGTTAAAAGAAGATGCACTTTCTGAAACTCCCCAGGAGAAGACTTCCTCTATTAGTGACTCAATGGGTGTAATATTTTCCAACACCCCAAAGATGGGTAGGAGCCTAAGTCCCATTGACAGTCAGTAGGTGTTGTCCCCCTGGCCTCCTGTGGGACTGAGACCTCAAGTGACTTTTGTAAATGGGATGTGGGCTCCCAAGTCTTTTGGTGGTTTTTGAATTGCTGTGTATATCTGCAAAGGAGCATCCTGCTTTTCATATGCCTTTCTAGATTGCAATTCTTTTCACTCATCCTTGAGAACACTTTCTGCAGGCTCCAGTTCAACAAATGGAGCAGGTGGTAAGTGCACACTAGATTTATAATAGGTTTTAATTACAGTTCATTATCTGGCATGTCCTGGTGCCGTACCTATGATCCCTCGCTAGATAAAAGCCCAAGAAGTAGAACAGTTACAGCAGAAGACCTGGAACCCAGGACACTTTTTTCACTCTTGAACTCTGTTAAAAAATAAAGCCAAGTCTCTTGCACCATGCTTGACCTCTTCCTCTGTCTGTGAACTGCAAAAGCTGCACTTGCTCATGCTTTTGAAGTGCCTTGAAATTCACTTAGATTAACAATCTGCACTTGGCCTGTTAGATTGACTGAGGAGGAAGGGTGAGTTCACCTGTTTAGCAGTCAAGTTCCAGTAACTCAGACCAAAGAAAGGAGGTGGCAGCCATTTTGCTGCTTACTGAACTGCTGCTGGAAAGGAGAAAATAGGAATTGAAAGAGAGCAGCAGAACAGGGGGAAAATTAAGGGTGATTAGAAGATGTTGCTACAACATCTGCATGACTGCTTTGAGGCCTTTCCTGTCCCTCACTGCAGCTGGCACCATGTCTGCTCCCCTGGAGGAAGTCAAGAGGGCTGCAGGCCTTAATGCCACTGGAGAGGGTGTGGGGGTCGGGAGCGTTGGCTGCAGCACTTGATTCTCTCAGCGGCCCCAGAGCCGGTCACAGCACAAACGCCGGCCTCGCTCACCACAGCGGGGAAGGAGCTTGCTTAACTGCCACCAGCAGCCGCGAAGTTCAGGCCGAACGGTCATGCTCATGCACCTTCACAGCCAAAGCAGCAGAACTTTGCTCTTTGCGGTCCCTCCATGTTCTTCCCTACCTCTACCAGGGCCTTTGGTCACTGCTCAGCAGTGGAATGTCGCACACTGGTGATGATTGACCTGAGAAGCCTTCTCCTTCAGCGGGCACTGCAAAGTGTTTGACTGTAAAACAGAACCTTGACAGTAGATGGTCTCAGCCTCAGAGCCCTTTTGTTCTTCAGTTTTTATTAAAAGCAAAAATTTTCAGGGAAATGTAGGTATATAGAAGCACTTTTCTGCTCTTTGTGAGTGCTGAGCTTCTGCCTGGTGACACACTCTGCATGTTTCCTTAGGCACAGCACCTGTCTGGATGGTATGTGTGAAGAACTGCACCCGTAGAAAGAAATGCTTTGATCAGGGATCAGCGTCACTGCAAGATCTGGTCTGATGCCTACCTGTAGTTTCTTTCGTTTCTTTCAAGGAAGCACCTTTAACTGCCTTCTTCCCACATGCTGCCTTGCCGCTGGCCAAAATACTTCCTTGCTTCTGGAAAGTCATTTCTTCCTGTCATGAGATCTTTTTTTTCTTTTCCTAAACCGTAACGGTACAGGTAGTAGTGGTGAAGCACTAACCCATCGGTCATGGAACTAGTCCTGCTTCCACTGAGCATCTCTGAAATGCTAAACACAAGTGCCTCGTTACAAACACACCTATTACATGAATTACTGATGGAGCAAAAGTTATTTGAAAAGCAACATGCTGTATATATCCTGCTTTCTACACACACCTTCTCCATCATTTTTTCCTTCTCAAAAATACCACAGTAGCAGCTGATTTACTGACTGTATATGCAACTGCAGTAAAGCTGGGTGGTCCTTGCCTAAAACCATCTCACATTCCTGATATAAGCAGAAAGCAGCAGTACTTACTTATTCTTGTCTTTCGTTTCACAGTATAGAGGCAGCCATCAACGGGTTGTTTGTCCCCTCCAAATTTTTTGCTCTAGTATTTCCTGATTTGACTTATTAGTTCTCTGTGAACAAATACTTCAAGTATCGGCAGTAGCACTCCAAAACAAAAACTAGCAATACTGTGTTAGTGCGTGTATATAACACAGTCCCAGCCTGATCCTGAGCAGAGTTGGCTTTAGAATTTGTTAAAGCTACAAAGTGAGCTCTGTTTATAGTTACAACGCAAAAATGTAACATTTTATCTTTAAGTACCAGTAGCATTTTCAGTACAGCGTGCCTATTTTAAAGAATAGCAGCTGATTCCAGGGAAGAACAAGGAAGCTGGTTTAAAATAATTTTTCTCCCCAGAAACAGAAAGTGTGTTGTCTTGCATTGCTGAGCTGTGGGTTTGTTTTAAGATTAGGCACGTCTGCGTTACAAAGGGGTCCTAGTCATTCTCTGACAGATGATATGAAGGCTGTTTGATAAAGGAAAGTTTCTATTAAAAACATGTTCTGTGAATTTGCAATGATTACTGAAAGTTGTCAGTATAAAATGGTATTTTTAATGAGGCTGCTGAGATAAAAAACCTTTACAGTTTTGTACTTTATAAATAGCATTCCTGGGAAAATTGAGTTGAATCATTAAGCTTGGTGGCAAATTTGGCATTAAACTGCAAAATTTTCTCTGCATATGATATTTTGTGAAATGACCAACTTCTCATTTCCCTTTGTTAAATGATATTTCACCCTTGGACACAGCTTTGACCAATAACAGACTCTTCTGTGCATTTACAGTAGTAAATACATTAAAAGGATCTACAGCCGCATATGTCACTGCTGCTTTCACGCTGGCCCTGCTCTTTTTCCGCAGTTTGTAAAGGCTGATCAGGCTTCAAGATGTCCCTGCACCGGGACGTGCTGTCGTTGTGCTGACAGA
>NW_010581999.1:0-28248 GCF_000705375.1 Tinamus guttatus
TAGAGTAATTAATTATCCTTAAAAATTGGTCTGATTAGTACTCTGGGCATTTTTAAGTAAGACCAACTGGTTGAAGTTCCTTATGGTCTGCTCTACTGAGCAAATCTTGAATTTGTTTAATATTTTGTGGTTTGGAGTCCAAAGCATATTCAGGCTTCTAAAGCTGGGGTTTATTGGCAAACTGAGTTTTTCAGATCACTGAAAAAAAATGTTCATCTTCTCAGATCTGACAAGCTTTGTGCTTTTATTCCTGAAACAGGACAGAAAAATTTCTCTTCAAAGACAATGACCTTATTTGCCTGGTATATCTCAGGCCTCTATGGCCCCAGGATGAGAGGTTTAAAACTCGTGACTTGGGGGTGTCGGTGACTACTTCTCTGTGGCAGACAAACCTTGCCAGTCTCCAGATTCTCTGCCTTAGACCTAGAAGATTACGGTGACTTAGAATACAGCCAGAAAAAAATGAAATCAACTACTAAGTTCTAGGCCATTAGAGTTTCCAGGCTCCCTGCAGCAGATTCAAGAGGCAGAGCACAGAAATTGTAGGATGAGCTCCTGCAATACTTAATTTCTGATAAGTCTTACAGTGCAGCTATGCTGAAACTACAGATTGTGGGGTTCTCTCTAACTACTCAGTTAAACAAAGCGCTTGAACCCACCTCCAAGGGCTATGTAGAGAGCTGCTTTAATATCCAAACGGGCCAAAGGGAGGGAGTGGGAGGTGAGGCCAAGGAAGATCAGTAGTTGAGTAGCTTTTCACAAATGACAAGGCTGCAGAAGGGCATGTGTAGCTTAGTTTTTTAAGAGGCTCACCTTGGCTTCAGGGAAGAATTTCTTATTTATTTTGGTTTTTGCTTTTAGATTTCTTGATAAATATTTTCATGCATAATTGCCCTTCGAAACTAGCACCATGTATAGCAAGAATGACTTCAAAATGACCTTAGCATGCGTTAATACTCTTCCCAAATTTGGTGCACCCGTATACCTTCTTCCTATCCTCAACTTCAGTAGCCATAAAGGAAGCTAAATTCAACCATGGGGATGCATTCACACATTAGCTGCAGCAACATACCTGTGATTAGTGTGTGGTGGTTATTGTCAAATACCATGGCAAAGATCTCTGTTTCTCCAGGGCTCTCCTGATTATCATGGAAGACCTGTAGCAGTGTTAGGGTCTGTATATCCCACACTCTAAAAATCTAGAGAGAGAGAAAGGAAAAGTCTAGTACTATAACACGATTGGATTTTCAACTACTTTTGAAAGGGAATATAGCCTTCATTCAAAATCATGCAGTTATGTGTGGTACTTCCCCAGAGCAGCAAACAGAGGCATCTTCACTCCCATTTTACTGAGGCACAAAAAGGCTGAGTTTCTCATAAATTGACAAGTCCACAAAAGAATCACACTTCCTGAGAATCAGCTCTACTCCGTAATGGCAAGATGACTCCATTGTCTCCTGCTTCTTCAGCATGTACAATTAAATGAAAATATTTCAAAAGCTTGTATTTTGAATTGGTCTATTGAACAGAGCATACACTATTTGAACTACTGGCAATATAAAAGTTATTTTCTGAAGCCTCCAGATTAGGAATTTCTGAAATCTTTGACTGACAGCAGCTGCTGGAGCAAATCAGGAACAGGACATATTGCAGAAGAAAGATTTCTATGTCCACATAGTTCTTGGTGTTCTCCATAAGCAACTACAACCAACCACAATGAGGGTAGTATCCTATAAGGAAAACAATGCTCAATATGTTTGTTCTTACTTCCAGTTCCAACAGAGAACACTAAAGTTGTCTCAAACTCTAGAACTTACTGATAAGTATGTTATGTTATATGTTAGTAACACACATTTATCCCAATCAAAACTGGCACTGTAGGTGCTGTAGGTTTGCTGTTCAAATGGTTTTGAATCTTGCAACAAACCATGATGTAATTTCCCAGATTCCAAGGTTTTTAGTGTGGTAAATTTTCTGTCAAGATAATCTTATGCTCTCACAAGTTATTATCATCACCAATAGCTTCCATGTGCAACTCTCAGTTACCAAAACTGTGGTGAATTTTGTATGGACATTTCTGCAAGTTATTTGTAATTTTTCATCTATGTTTTTAAAAGTGCAAGGCTGCACTCTGTTTTTAATGCACAGACACATGCTCTTCTGTGCTCCCATCAATACTGGACCCATCAATGCTGGGAGTGTTCAGGGCTTTGACAAAGGTGCTTGAAGCTTTGGATGAAATATTCTGTAAAATGTTAGTCTACAAAACACGTCAGCACAAACCACAGCAAATATTCAACTGAATTTAGTGGCTTAGCTGTGTCTCAACCAGAAGTAGACCATAAATGCTACTGCTTGCTGTGCTATAGTCCCTGGAGATCTTCCTCTCTCAGCTGTTGCTTATTCATTGTGACCTATCATTCAACTGATAATGCAGTGGATTTTAAAGATGATCTTGAAGCAATTAGTCAACTTCCAGCTTCATAGTCCTGGCCAGGAAGCAGGAAGCAACCAGCCAGCCATGAGCAGGCCTGAGCAGGTTCTCCAAGAGAACAATAATTTTTGGAGTTATGATAAGGTAAATAAATATCAGGACATATCACAGAAGAATGATTTATATGCACACATAGTTCTTAGTGCTCTCCATAAGCAACTACTACCAACCACAATGGATTTTGTTTTATCAAAGCAGTAAAAAGAGCAAGGAATTTCATAGCACACATGAGCAAAATTCAGAACTATGCTTTGCTGCTTGATCTGTCATTATTTTCAGCACCATATTAAGAAAACGCAGTCACTTAAAGAGACAGATCTTTTCCTCCTTTTCTAGTCTGTGGATGCAGGATGGAGATACTAAACGAGTCACTCTTTCACATGAGTAACTTCAACACAAGGCCTCACCAGCATGGCCGTGAGATATAATGTCACTGCTGTTCATTTGCATCAACACACATGGCTGTGCATGAATTCATGCAAAAAGAGTGGCAATGACAGGAATGCTTGTTTTGAACTTAGGAGGTGACTAGTGGGAGTTGCCTCAGGAATATTACATTAATAGTTACTTTATTGTTCTATTTATTTACAGAAGAATATCTGATGGCAGCCTGACTAATTCCAGGAATCCCTGAAACCCTCTGAAAAGATATTCCTTATGGTGAAATACTTCTAGACTGTGTCTTCTGAAACTTGCAGACTGTATTCAAGCAAACAAAACACAATAGGAAAGAGAAAAAAGGAGCTTCAACTACTTTTGGAAGCAGCTTTTTTCTTTTTTTCCAGTTGTCTCTAACTAGCACAAAAAGCTGGTCTGCAGTTACAGTAAGTATCTCTACAGCAAGTAGAGATCCTCATGAGGAGATCATTGTGGACTAAAGATAGCCAGTGGTTGTCAATCAAAAAAAAATCTTTTTGATTAAAATTATTAGTAGTAAGGAATAATAAAAAAGTGACCTTAAAACACTTCTCTAAAGAAAATATGTCAAAAACTCTCAAGAGAATTAAATATTTCTTTTTAATGATTGCAAATTCTCACATCTCTGTCAGTATTTTTTATGTGTTAGGGAATGTTTTTTTCGTGAAATGGACTGGCGAGTTCCCTCAGTTTTATAGATGAATGATTCTGCAAAGCTTTAAAACAGCTGTATGAAAAAAGAACTTCTGCAGGATTCACCAAAATCCAGCAACAATTAAAGCTGATTTTAGACTCACATGCTTAGCTATTCTGCCCCGGTTTACTATACTGTTCAACTCTCAAAACGCCATCAAGGGCTCCATGTTCCACATAAAAAAGTTACAAATTCATCCAGAAGGTCTGAGTCCTTAAAGACAAAAATTGCAAGACATAGCAGAGATCAAACAGCAGTTCTGTTTAATAGAGAAATTATCTGCAGAGAGTGCAGTTGCATATCTTGTGATCCCTTAAGGTGATCCTGTGAGGTATGACAACTCCCTGTAATTATTAGAAGACTTAAGGACAAATTGATGTCAATGGGATTAGCTGTGAGGCTAAAGCAAGGAGGATTTAGCTCTAAGCATATTAATGCAATGTAGTGTAGCAGCTGGCACTACTGCTACTACATCATGAGACAAAAATTTGATGATCAAGACTGTGCATATTTCAAATAACTTTTTCAAATAGTATAGTAATAAGCCTACAAGATATGTATCGGGTTCTATACCATGACTGAACATGTATAAAGGCTTTAGTCTGCTCGGTCTTTAAAGACCTTAATGTCACTGGCATTAAAAGAGCTACAAGATGAGCTACAAGCTACAATGCAAAGATGAAGTGACCCTCAACAGCTTCTGTGGAGCAGTTTCAGTAGGAGTCAGATGCTTTTTAGGAGATAAGCAGGAGGCTAAAAGTGGAGGAAATGACTGCCCATGAACATCTGCATCAGAAGTGCTTGAAAAGCAGTCAACTTCTTCCTATCAGTCTTCAGGCAGTCTTTGAATGTGATGACTGTGCATTTCTCACACTTTAGACATGGCATTTGAAGTAATTTTCAGGTATATAGCTCTTCATTTACATGTTGAAGCTCCCGTATTTCTTCCTTGCTTAGTAGAAAATTCAGTCTGGTTGAAACACTATATATATAGGAATCAGCATGGGCTGAGTAAAGATATAGGTCTGTTTTGGTCTGTAGCAAATACATATTATTTAATATAGTAATCCTCAAATACTTGATCAAATACAGAATAGCTACTGGATCATTTTAGACATTTACGCTGAGAAAAAAAAATTTCCAAAGACACCTCAGTATAATAATATTTCCCCCAAGCACTCCAGCTACCCACCATCTGTATGCATGAGTGTTATAAGAAATGTAGACCACAGAGAAATAAATTATAAGTATGAACTAGAAAAGTATATTTTTAATTAGTTCTTATCCATCTTACATTTTGGACTTTTTATTTGCAGACTATCTAAGGGACTAGGTAATCTGAATAAAGGAAAGGAGGGCAGAAAATAACAAAATTGATTAAGTTACATTAAAAGCCCAAAGAAGAATATTCAATGTTCTTGAAGGATCATGTAACAAAAGAAGAGAATAAAATTCTTAATTTCTAGAAAAAGCAAAAAAAAACAGAAGAATATCTCTTAATAAGAACTCAGCAGCAAGGGAAGGATTAACTTCGACTTGCAAAGTAGCATGTAAAGAAATATATCTGATAAATATGTGGCCACATAATTTCTGTGAAAGGATGACTGAAGCAGATTTCCCAAATGCCTTTTGTTCAAATTATCTTGATTAAATTTAATGATGCTGATATACAGTACACTTCAGTAACAGCCCCGATTAGTAATGGTTTGACATAAGTTAAACATTGTGCTTCCAGCTCATCTGGCCTCATTTTTAAGGAAGACCACTGACTGCATTATAAATGCATCCTGAAAAAATGTAATTTGATTTCAAAATAGGTTAGATAAACAACCATATTAACCCATACAGATGTTAATACAATCACCTATTCAATTCTGAGCAGGTAAGAAACATTTATGACTCCCAGCTAGAATACCTCAAAACAAGCTTGCTATCCAGGAGACCTGGAGAGAAAGGACTGAGACAGATAGCATTAAGGTTTGAGTAAATTTGCAAAAGATAGAAAATGCAAAAATTAATGACATATCTTAACCTCCCTCTGTGCTCTCAGAAACCCATTTTCTGGTTTTCATCAATGGGTTTAATTAGACAAGTTCAGCTAGGTTCAGTAAGTTCTGTCCATGGGTTCAGTAAGGATAAGAAACATATCTAACAGCATCAACTTATTATGGACAGATTTCAATATAGAAGCGTTTGTGTGCTTAAAACAAGATGTCTGCACAGGATTTTCATGAAATTCTGAATCAAATAAAACTCTGCATGACCCACAACAGAAATGCAAGAAATCAACTATTTACTGCACTTCTCTACTAACGTGTACATATATGCATCCCTCTTGTGGTATTAGCTGTCAGAAGTGTCATTACCTTGAAAAAGAGAAAGGTCTAAGAACATTCTCTCCACTGATCTGAACCATGGCTCTGTAATGTTTATAAACAATATTGCATAGTGTTTTAAAGGATGGGAAACTACTCCTTACCTTTGCCCCCTCTGATGAGCAAACAAAACTGCAATTGATTTCAGGCATTCAAGCCCATAGATCAGATCTTGCTCACCTGACTTTCAAGCAGCCTCATTCAACCAAACCATCACTGGAGTAGTTCAGTAAAAGACATGGAATCACTAGTGCAGCAAATTTTGGCTTGCTGACTTCCATCAACAACTCAGGTAAGCAAAACTGGAAGTTTTAACATCCACTGTTCTAGTCATGAATAAGAAACTCCACCAGGCAGGTTGTTGCTGCCTTTCAGCTCTTGAAGCCTCTACATGGAATGTGCAGTCTGGCCTCTGCCACTGGCCTTAACCTTTTTGTTTCAATAGAGCATTTTGTAATAAAATTTATCTCTCAGATAATGATCTTCCTTCTACCACATCTCAGGATTTACATCCCTTATCCCTATGATTGTTCGTTATCTCAGTGGTTCCTGAATGCATTTGACGATCTCTGTAATATGAAAAACAAGTAAATAAACAAATGTAGGGGACAGCTCCAAGCTGCAGGAGGAGAATAATGAGCAAAGTAACCATCGCGAGAAAGGGGCAATGAAGGCCCCAGATGACAGGAAGGAGGGAAAGCTCTTGTCTAGCCTGGGGTGTCAGTTCAGTTTTCCTTTATTTCTCATTGAAAATTGCTCTCACCTTGCATTCCCTAGAACTAATGGTCCATGTTTTGGAAAATAAATTATTTCCTATACCCACCTGCAATATATGCCTGTTCCTGAAAACATGAGGGACTGAGCTACAGCAGCCCATGAGGCAACTGCAGCAAAGAACCACAGACTGTACCAAGGGCAGGAGCCTTGCCAGGGCAGAGAGGGAAATTTACTTATGGTCAGGCATCCCCATGAATAGAGTTTCTGGACAGACTTTCAAAACTTTTCTGAAACTTCTCATAATCTTTGCTTCTGGAAACTAAATTTTATGGGAACCTCTCTTTGCTCTTCTTGTTCCTCTCTCAAGCTTCGGATAGACTAGTAAGATGCAAATACATTCCAGAATCCAAGCTCAAATGATGGCATGTATTTTTCCTCTAAGTATTGTCCAGTCCACCTGGATTGTCATTGAAGTCTATGGGTGATATCTGATAGACTTACAGGCTAAAGGACTGAGACTGTTTCTTTAAAAAAGGCCAGCAATTTCTATTCAATTAAAGCATTGATATTTGTAGAAAAACACTGTAGTACTGAGAGAAACCACTCAGATCAAGGACCTTTGTACAGGACATTCTTACAATACCAGGCACTTATTAAAATTCCTTGGATTTTTGCTTTAAAGCATTTTACATATTATTAATATCAAAAATGAATGCCATTCACAAAACATACCAAAGCAGACTGATTACCAGACTGACTAGTTGAATTTCTTAAAGACACACAGGAAGAATATGCTGGCTAACTTGATACTAACTTGATACTAACTTAACTACTAATTAGTCCCCAAGAATATAGTTTACATTATATCTTAAAAGCTATCTACCCAAGATAAAGTCTACCTATTCTTTAAAGAGTCATATGTAAAGGAATATAGAAAATTACATGTTGCTGAGTAGGAAATAAACATTTCTCATTCAAAGCAAGATAATTAGCATGTTACATTACCTTAATCTCCATTACAATTATATTTTGATTACAAGGAATATTTTCAGATTTTTCACATCATAATTTTTAATTTATGTTCATGGACTAAGGTGTAATGGGAATAGTGCTAAGCCAATCTCCCAAATCTTTATTAGTTACACTCTGAAGAATATCCATAGTCTTAAAGTTTTTGTTTGTTGGTAATTACTTACTCAAATTCCAAGACCTCTTCCCTGCTAAAACATATAAAATCTATTTAAAGAGTGAAAAAAGAGAAATCTACTATCATTCCAACTACACTGGAGGAAAAAATATCCCCAGAATTATAGTCATCAATAGACAGATAACTTCAAATCACTTTTAAAATTATTTTGGGGTTACATGGAAGAGGACATAATCATTTCCCTGAAGTTAAGAGATGATGGACTAATTCACCCAGCTATATTTGTGCTTAATGGGTATCATCTCAGTTGTGTGGAAGACACAGTTCCAGGAAAACAGTAGACATAAAAAATTGGTGAGAAAAAAAATATGTCTTTTTATTGTCAGGAACAATTTCAACATCAGACACTGCTTCGAGTTCCCTCTCAGGAGTATATAACATCCCAATTCTGCTATCAAAAAGTATCTTTAGCTGAAACCACCCTCATAACATTCTTAGGCATGGAGACTTAAAGAGTATTATGAAGGAAAATAAAGATGCAAAGCTTTTTGTTTGCATTATTTCTTAGTATTATTATTGAAGATACTTCTAGGATACCCAAATATTGCTATACTGAGGGTTTGTTAACAGTACTTAGAACAGAGGCATCTATTTTTCATAAAACACAGTGAAACTACTCCCTTTAATACAGAATTATGCTTTATAATAGAGTAGCCTAAACCAGAACACTCAACTAAAACTGGAATATAATGCATAGGATTTGTAGTATCTATTGAATATTTCTCCATATTAAAAATAGAAATAGATGCAAAAACATCCTAAAACTTCAGGTTCCATGGTTCTCCTTTAGCCATTCATAAGCTGCCTTGCTACAGATCCCAATTAGTGAGCTGGAACCATACTGTAGAAAGCATTTGTGTTTTATGAAAACAAACAAACGTTATAGAGTAATGCATAAAAGAACAGCCTAGAGGATATGGGAAGTCCTTTCATTTTACTCAGAATCTACAAGAGCTCAAATGAGTACTGGCTGCAGTTCTTGTCCATGCATTTAAGAAATTATATGGATGAAGTGGAAGAAATAGAGGGAGAAAAAATAGAAACTGTCAGAGATCTAAAATCATGACCTATAAGGAAAGAACTGTAGTCATTCAACCTTCAAAAGAAAAGAGAAACAAGTTAACAGTTTCCAAATAAAGTAAGAGAAAGGAATAAACTATTCCCTGCAAAGAGAAATGGAACAAGCTGTTCTCTGAATTCACTGTGGCTAGTACAAGAAGAATTGGACTTAAAATTACAGCTCAGGAAATTCAGGCAAAACATTAGGAAAAGTTGCTGAATTTTTTTTTTTTTTGGGAAAAGTTGCTGATTTTTTTTTTCACTGGAAAAAATTTTTTTACACTGGAAATAATGGAACGCTGGGAAAGATCATTTAAAGAGTATATGGTGCCTATTTACTGAGGATCATTTAGGTTAGATAAACATCTTTCAGGAATGATGCAAGTGTAGCTGATGCTACAGGGGTATAGAAAATAGGTTATATGATCTCCTAGGGTCCCTTCTAGACTTAAACTTTCTCTTTGATTCTTAGTTTGCCCTGTTAAAAAAAAAAAAAGTAAAATGGCTTTTAATAGTATTTTTAGATAATTAAACTACTGAGAATAATGTCCACTTTCCTGGTCTTAGTATGGATGCTTATCTTTTTAAATAGATCATTTGTGTATCTTTCATTTCTCAAATCCTCTAAAGAACAGCTAAAAATAGTGAGACATCCATCTGCTGTATTATAAAAGTTTTTTCTTCATACTGTTCTTCTATGACATAAAAAATTCCCTTTATCTTGCCCTTGCCTCTCCTCACTGGAATCTATGGTCAACCACCTGTGCAACTATAACAGTCTCATTACAATCACTTATTTCAGAAAATAAGGACAATTTTTGCCTGGTGAGAATTAAGATACCGGCTTTGACTGGGAAGAAGCTCCTATTGTCATTCACATCTCATCAGTTCTCAAAGGAAATGGAAAAATTCTGCTCACAGAAATTTACAGCATTTCTGAGAGGTCTAGACAGTACAAGAAGTAACTTGCATTTAAGGTTTCTAATGCTTCTGAAATCCACACAGGTGTCCAGCCCATAAAATTAAGCAAAGAAAACTTTACTACTTTCTGAACAAAAGATCCATGGGAATTAACTTTGGCAAATGGAGCAAAATATTGATTAAAAACCACAATGTTTTTGTCTAGTTTTATATACTATTATAAAAGAAAATCTACTAGAATACTGAGAGTATTTGACTTAGCTTTGCTGTCTAATGTCAGTGAGCTCATTGACTTTAGAGAGAACAAGGACACTTTCATGTTGATTTTTAGTAAAATGACCTGAAGTCAGACAAAAGGGGTTTCAATATTAAAACTTTTTATGAGTTAAATTGTTATTCTGTGAACAATAACAATTGTCAACATAAGAGCATATCAGGATCAAAGAAAACTCATTATATTCCTGCATCAAAAGCAAATGAGGTTCAGCATGAAGTAGCCTCTGTACTAAAAAAAGAAAAATTAATTTTCAAGGTGTTTATTTTTTTTTCTGGACCAATTTCACTGCCTATTCCCTTCTAAAGCATTCACAATATATCCTTAGACTTTTATCAAAATACTTCTCTTCCTGAAAAAAAAAGAGCTATCTTCATTTTTAAAGTGAGCTATCTAAAAGGTTAGCTATCAGGATACAGCAGAAGGCACTTTAAAATTCCATGTAAATGGATGCGCTTCTCTAAACACATGTTTTCTAAATATACCTTTTTAAAAAGAAAATCGTCCTTGATCTAAAATATGATACTATTTTTATTTCAACAAGTAAAGATGAGAAGTCATTTGTCTATGAAATATAGGAAGCTTCAGACCTCATGAGGGAGGTAGCGATTTTCTTCCTTTTTGGTAAAGCAATTTTGTCACTCAAAATTATATTCCAACTACTGTTTTATTAATTCATTCTTCCTGGGGGTGACCCTACCTACACGGTGAATATTAGCATCTTATTTTTATAATATTATATGAGCCTTGCCTACTCTAAGTAGACCCCACTGCATGTAGTGTTTGTTGCATGAGGACACAGATACATTAATCATTCTTTGCCTTCTTCACCATAAGTTTACATACTACCTCTAGCTAATAGCAATCTAGTATTTTTAAAATGCTTGGTGAAATCTTGGCCTCACTCACATGGCAACAAAATTGATTTTTTTCCAGTGAGTCCAAAAGAGCACTCTTGGAGTTGGTGGACATGCTGAATTTCATGCAGAATTCTACATATTTAATTTGTAAGTGGTTGTAAAAGGATACATATATATAGGATACATTAAAATTACCCAAGAGTGTAGGTTAATCTGAACTGTGAGTCAGATTTAACTCATCCAATTTTAGTCATATAGGTTTGGTGGAAAGAAACAGAAACATCTATAGGCTGATTTCTTCTCCCTCCTAACTGAGGGCAAAGTAAGGGGCCCTAGAGTTATGTATCTCTTTTCATTATTCATAGGGGGAGCTTTACCACTAAGCAAGAATGAATGCCTAACCTAAAGTTACGGTGAGATAGACTTCTTTCTGTGAATGTATGTATCTTTACCTGAATAACAGAGTATTAAACTTGGAAGTGACAGGGAAAACCCCACAGTCTTTCTTCTGTCAAAGAAGAAAGGTTAAGGAATTGTCAAAAAACGTTAAGGAACAGAGATTTCCTTAGTGCACTGGGCTTAAGCTTGCCTTTTAGATGTAGTTTAGAAGCTAGGCATTTTTTGTAACATAAAAATCTTTATACTAAGTCAAGAAAAAAATTTAAAATAGTTCAAGAAAAATAGCCAGAAAAAAACAAAATTAGTCTGAGCCTTCAAATGTGGCAATATAACAATTACAAGATTTTAGGTTATATTTATTTGGAGAATATCCAGAAAATATTTTAATTTAATTTTTCCAAGTATTTCTCTAGCTGTGCTACTCCATCAAAGGTGAAGCAAAATCTGTTGAACACAAAAAAAGATTTTGTTTCCCTTGGCTGCAACTCTTCCTTGGAAATGTTCTTTTTTTATTAACTTTTCAGTCATGTATAGGCTCTCCCTGTTACACCTTCTACACTACAGCTATTGAAAGATGAAAACGTAATAGAGAAACTTTTTTGATTTCCCTTTTGCTAGGTAGCTTAAAAAGCAAGTTGGCCTCAGTTACTTTGTAGGAAACAAAGGATGTTTTTAACTTATGTTGAAAGTTTTCTGAGAGGCTATGCACTTTTGTATAGTATTTTTCTATATGGACAAGGACAAATGTGTTTTAACTGTATTGGAAGCAGGCACATTATAGAAGACCTTTCTTCAGTGTTGTGTATAGCACATAAATCATCTATAAATTGTAAATTGCTTGGGACTCAGAGAGATACCTACTTTATTAATAAAGTCCTTTAGTCTTTCCTATGAGGGATTCTTACTTTTTTCTTATAGTTTTCAATTATGACCACAAAATACACCTGACTTTTAAAAGCTTCATCATTTATCAGATTTTTAATTTGTTATTGTCATATCTCTTTTTTTCTTTTTATGTTTTAATATCCGCCTTATAACTAACAGTGCTGCCTAAAGACACATAGCTAGCTTTCAATTACAACATACCTTCACAGATTCAGTTTCATGTACAACTGTTGTTACTGATGCCGTTTATAGTTAAGATCAGATATGAGCAAGCATGTACTTGTAAAATAGATTTTGTTTCCTTCTTAAGCTAGCCTCTTGCATCATAGGCAGGCCCAGCAAGGGACTCAAAAGATCTTATGATCATTTATCTACCCCGGGCTCTTCATTCATAATAATTTTTCTATAAATATCTTTAGGTATGTTCATTCCCCTTAAGTCATGTTTAATGTCTTATGCTATTTTTTCCTATATGCACAGCTTGTAGGCTATCTGTCAAAAACCTCCTTAATTCAGCAGCAATGTACGCCTGCAGGGAAAGTGCATGTAAGGATTTATGGGAGGGAGAGGGGGCTCCAGGATGATCTGAAGATGTGAGACTTAGGACTTCTTTTCAGTAGCACTTTTAGCAGGGTGTAGGCTATTTTAAAAATACAGGTAAAGACATGAAAGTATAATCCTTATTAGCAACAAAAGGAGCAGTTGTAAGCAATTATGGGCAGAGGAGCAGAAGCAACACATTAAATAGAGTTTTATAACACTCCCTACAAAACAAAAAGCGGGAAACCTTTTATCTTGAGACAGATAGTTATCTCAGTAGACTGATTTTTTTTGTGAACTGCACATATCTATAAAAACACTCTCTTCTTTCCCACAGTTCTCAGTCTTCTGTTTGCTAGACTATACATATTTATCTCTTTCTACCTCACGTTTGAGACTTCTGATCTGAAATGCTTCCTGTTTGCCCTCCTATTTCACTAAATGCAGTGCCTGAAACAGCTCGCCACAGTTTCTATATCTTTCTACAGCTCACTTTGTATATACTGTAAGCTATACATCTGTTGATACCTCCCTGTATTGCACTTGCCTTTTCACTCCAGGATCTGACTGACTCATTCTAATGCTCCACTGCAATCCTCGGTAACCCTCAGGTTCTTCCCTTGCAGCACTGTTGCTTAGAGAGTTTTGTTCAACATAGGCTCGTTCAGCTATGTCTTACATCTAAATATATAACTTATTAGGTCCTTATTGCCTTATAAGGGACAATTCACTTTTTCCATACATTGTATCTCCAATTTTAATGAGCATTCGGAATTCTAATACTTCTGCCCACTGTCTGCAACCCTTTTCCAGTTCAGGTCAACTGGTTCATTTAGTATGCATACTCTCTAATCCATCATTGTAGATGTTAATGAAAATATTGAATAATACTGCATATTGAAAATATTGCATAGGACCATTCTTGGAAGAGCCCCACAGCCTTTAAGAACTCTTCCTTTGGCTACTTTTCTACCGGGTTTTGCAATTTTTCATAGAAGTTTTTATTCTCTCCCAGGTAGATTCAATTTGCCAAATACAATAAATCATTGATGTCAAGATTCCACCAATGAAATAAAAGAAACACATTCATTTCCAGAAGAACCTTGTGGCACTTTTGGAACACATTTTATTATTGATTTTATTAGTTTTCTTGTTCATGGACAAAGTTTCGAATTAGTAAACATCGTAGTAGACATTGTTCATACACAGGTCAAGACTTGAACATGGTCTATAGAATGGTCAGTGTAAGAAAAACTCCCCTATGGATTTAGTAGGATGACAGGGATAAAGAAGAGTAGATGAACCTGTAGGAAGTTACAGATAATCACTACTGAATGAGTAATTCATGTACATTATGGCTTAATTTTGAGATATCAAAGTAACACAGAAATTATCAGAATGTTAATATCTGCTATTCATATTCTTTTTTAATGAAATCAACAGATAAACAGTGAGATTAGGACCAGACACCAACTCAGGTAATAACTTGAGTTGTAAATCAAGTGCACATTGCTACAAGCATTGGCACATTGATTTTCATGAAGTCAAGGGCAAAGCATCTTACCTTTGCAGAGGAAAGGCTGATGACATGCTGATCTTTTTCATTTGTTACGATTTCCACGACACTATGTAGGTGTCCTGATAACTTTCCTATAGGCTTAGTATTAATGTTAGGATGCCATATACGAAGGAGTCTATCATCACCTGACAGAAAAAAATAATTTTTTGCAAAAGACTGAATAGTCACAGATATAAATTAGCTTCTTAATGGAGAGCCTAGTTGCCACAAATCTCTACTTTCACTACGTAGGCAACTCCCATGCAAGGATGAGAATTTTTCATTCTAAGGGCTTCATTCCAGCTTACAGTTGGACCTTTTTCACCACTTATTTCCCATACTTGCATTAAAACACACAGAACTCATTTGTACTTCAAAAACATTTAACTTTATCAGAGGAGTGCCTAAGGGCACAGGCTGTGATAACATGCTCTATTCCCATAAAAACAGAATGTTTCCATTAAACATAGATTTGAGGATCTGATTTTTTTCCTCCAAAGATTTGATTTAGAAAAGGATCAAAATAATAATGATGTCCAATAATGATTTGTGTAACCAAGTAAATAAGGAATGGCAGCCTCCAATGGAAGGAGGTTCTTGCGAAGAACAGGAAGGGATGAACACGTGAAAGCTGAGGGCAAAATGCACACAGTAACTGCCGGTGATGGATTTTAACTTCTGCTGAGAGATTTTGTGTCTCATGGTAAATATGAATTTGATCTTCCATATCTGTTTGTTTCTGAAACTTTTTTTTTTTTTAATTTATGGTATCACCTTTAATTGCATTATAGGGGAGACCTTTGGTACTATTTTCATAATAATTTTCATATTTTTTAATTTTGTTAAACAAAAATATTGTAAAAATGTATCAGTAAACTCCTTACATACTGGTGCACTCACAGCTATAATGGTATACTGAAAAATGTGCTGTTATAAGAGAATTTGAGCCCATTTTAAATTATATATTTTAACACCAGATTCCAGGCAAATATTGCAATTCTATTATTCATGTTTAAGTACTGTACAAGTTCAGCCTTGCATTAGCCAAGCAGTTTAAAACCTAACTACTTTGACACACAACAGATAAAACAGCTACATTTAACGTAGCTTTTGCTTTGAGGCATTCAGCTTAAAGTGAAGTACAGAAGCCAGAATGTATACACTGGGAAGTACACACGTCAGAAGAACATTCACAGCACATAGCACTCAGACTCATGACCACGAACCTCAATTCAGTTTTGTTAACAAGGAGAGCAGTTAAAGGTCAGCTCTTTCAGTCTGCTCTTCATAGACCTTCCTTAGGCTTGCTCAACCCTCTCTCTGCAGAGATATATCTAGCCATTTCCTTCTTAATATAGCAAGATGTGATTCACTTAGGAGCACCCCATCTCCCCTTTCCTCCATCAACCATTACCGTCCTCTCAGTTAATTCTATTGTTCATGTAGTCTCTCTCTAAATTAAAAGAGAAATTAGTTGCTCTTAAAGTAAGCAACTGATTGGCAGTATCTTCAAAGGGAATTAATTGCCTTCAGGAGCACTTTGAGGCAAAACTGTTTCAGATTATCTGTCTATCCTGTTAGTATGGCAATAATTCTCTTTAATAGGCCATAATCACACAAGGAGTTTGTGAAGCCCTTTTGGATGGTCATATTTGTGGCACAACAGGTCCCTGCTCACTTTCCCAGATACTGTGCCAGGCTGTTGTAGACATGCCCTGCAAGTTAGCAGAACCCTTGTGACCAGAATAGATTACATTACTGAAAAAATAGATCATGGGAGGAAACTCAGCTTGCAGATCTTCCAGGAAGACAACATGAAAAGAAGACATATGGTGGACAGGAGCCACCAGTGAGACTGGTGAGATGAGTTATAGCGTCAGAGAGAACAAAGAGTGCCTCAACAGTGTGCTCTTTGACAGGCCCAAAAGGAAAATGTAATGTCTTAAAATGATGCTGTCCTGGGGGCTGTTGATTGTGTCTGGTCAATTTAACTGTCTCCTTGCTGTGTTTCTGGGGTACAAGATCTTCCTTAGCCTTTCTAATTGGTATGTTCTTTACTTCCTCAAGGTGATGGCAGATAAAGGAAGGAGAGGATATTGCCCTTTAACTATAGGACAGAGATTTTCTTTAAGAATAGAATCACTAATACAAGTTATTTACTTAAGATATAATCATGCAGAACAACTGTCATTAGGAAAGAAAATGCAGCAAAGGTCAGATTAAAAAGGCAGGCCATATTGTTGCCCTTCTGCTTGCTGCTTTTGTGAAATGGTCGATTAGTTTGTTCCTTTTCCTGATGCTGAGATAATAGCGCAGTTGGTTATAGTTGGAGTGTTCTCTCTTTTCTGTCTGAACTAATGCCAGATTGGCCCTGGCACTGCAAGGCCATGTGTTCATCCTGCCCTAAGAGCTGTTAAGACAGACATTCACTGCTTTACTGCTTCACTGGAACATGTGCTGGAACATTTATTTTCTCTGTGCTCCAAGTATGCCTCTGGCATTGAAAATCCTGACATGGAATGGGCATTAAGCACATTCAAGAAAAGCTTGAAGAAGATGCATTAACTGTCTAAATAACAAACAGCTAATACTTAAGATTTTGTGAAACCAGTTCTTTGAATCATGGTGGGCTCCATTCAGTGTACTCCCTTCCAAGAGAAACAAAAATGAAAGCATGTACTTTGTTTTTTTTAAAGACAGATTTTATGACCACAGCTCAGCTCTAGCTAGATGTTAAGGATTCCATAACTTTCTTAGAAAGCGTGATCCTTCATCCTTTGTTAAATTGTCTCCCTTGCTGAATAGTTTTGTAAATTGTGCAGTACAGTTCTACTGACATGTCTGCATTTTCATGGTTTTAAAAGACCATACAGACCAACGAGATTTTTGGACTGAAAACTCAGACTTAATTTAGCCTTCACTGATAAACTAAAAATGAAAAATACATCTCCAGTTATCTTTCCATGCTACTTCTCACACACAGTAGGACCTCTTATTGAGGACCTCCTTACCTCCTTAATGAAGACCTCACTCTCATTCCTCCAAGCCTGACTTAAAAATATCCTTTGTTACTGATGTCTGCAAAACCACTTCAGAACAGATAGACATCTGGCAAGCTAACACAAGTTTATGTCCTTATCATACTGACTGATGTCTCTGTTGTTTTCTTTGGGCTCCCTTGTCTGCATTCATGTGTTCTTCTTAAATTTAGAATGCACCATAGAAAAGACTTTCTCCTATGCTTATGCAGGTGAGCGTTATTGGAGACCTTGGATGACTAGGACATCTAGGAACCAAGGAAACTAGGATTCCCGGAAATATAGGAATCCATCATTGCTAATTTTCAGTGCCAGTAAAGGAAAAAAAAAAAAAAAAAAAAAAAAGAAGAAGAGTATGAGCTACTTCACTTATGACTTATGCTGGGATTACACAAAGGTTACTGAATGAGCACAGCATTTGCTTTTATCAGTCCTAAACCACTACTGCTAGATTTAGAAATCACTTATAGCTTTGGTTCTGTATTTTTCACAGGAGAACAATAGCTGGAATCTGAAAAATTAATGATGTTAGAAGTTGATTTATTATATATTTTAAAGCTGATCACCTCTCCTTTTATATGCCTATATAATTTGTATCTAGATGTAGCTATTCCCTGAAGTGATGATTAATATACACTGGAATTCAAATGGGAATAGAGTAAGAGGATAATCATATCACTTCAACATTAGTATTAATACTAATACAAAACTTTACACAGAAAATTTGCTCTAAACTACTGTGGGATGCATATTTTATGTCACAAAAGGCATAAGCTTTCATCATGAAAAATAAACTCTGTCTTGAGTTTACTTCTTATTCATGATTATAAATGTCAAATGGCTAGAAGGCAAAATTAAGCTGTGTCACAGTAGTTCAGTCCCCTGTTCTGACAGAAACTCAAGAGTTTTTTCAAATGCAACTAAATAAATGTGATGGAAGAGTAGGGGAGTTAGAACTTGCACTTTTTCTCATAGGCAATTCCCAGTGTAAAAATATGTTGTAGCATGCAGTATTTTGCATACCATTTGTGATTTACCATATGTGGGTAAATAAGAAATATTGGGGCTCAGAAAAAGCCAATAGCAAATGAATCCTTGCTGAATACATGAGAAGTAGTCCTGCTTTTTTTTGTCTTATTGCAGAATGTGATGTGTAAACACAGTTTTTACAAATCTTTGCCCATGCCATCAAGAAATCTACATACTGTGATTCCTAGATCACTTAAGTGCTCCTCTTTTTAGTATACACTACAGATAATGTAAGTTGCAGGTGATGGCTGCAATGACTCAGTCACCTATGATCATTTGAAACGGTTTAATCCACTCTTTGACTAGATCATCACCAGTTAGACAAGAGAGAGAGAGGGACAGGTTTTAAGATACAGAGCCAGGAACAGTTTACACTAGTCCTGCTGATTGCTATGTCATTCTGATCAGTGTATTTTTTTCATAAAGCAGTGAACTCTAAAGCTAAATTTCTGAATGAGTAGAGTTGGTCACTGGCTTCCTGATAATGTAAAAGTTAAATGTTTGTATCCTACCAGATACATCCTTGGAGGATGGATGTCTCAAAAGCTGAAGGATTAGATTCTTAATTCATGGTACAGCTTCTTGAAAGACATCGCTTGACCTAAACTCCACAGTGATCTTGAAAAGGATGTTTCTGCCCTTTCACAGTCTTTGGCCATGTCTTCCATCTCTCTCCTGTGACACATTAATCCAGCTCAGAAATAATTTCCTTCTGTGTTCAAGGGAAGCAGCAGGACTGAGCAGTGCAAATGAGGGTGAGAGGTAGGAGGATGCCTAATTATGTCAAGATGATAACTAGGGGTTGAACAAGCCAGACAGAAACCCAATTCAAAATTCGGAATTCCAAATTTACCCAATGTAAATGTTATTCTTCAGGAATAGACTGGAAAATTGATAATTCGAGTTGGGCAGAGAGGAACCTCATGAGGTTCAACAAGTGCAGGGTCCTGCATCTGGGGAGGAATAAACCCAGGCACCAGTACAGATTAGAGGTTGACCTGCTATTAAGCAGCTCCGTGGAGAGGGATTCAGGAGTCCTGGTTGACAACAAGTTAACCAGGAGGCAGCAATGTGACTTCATGGCCAAGAAGGCCAATACAATCCTGGCCTGCATCAGGAGGAGTGTTGCCAGCAGGTCGAGGGAGGGGATCCTGCCCCTCCACTCAGCTCTGGTGTGGCTGGGAATGGTGTCTTAGAGTAGTCCATCATCCTGTTTCTCTTGGTATATTATACATATTGTGTGACACTTAAATTGAATCCAGACTACAGTAGAGCAAACTGTTGACAGACTCCAGTCAAGAGCCATACCACTTCAAAGCCTAGATTTCAGCACAAGACCTCTGTTCCCTATCATTTAAGACTGAAGCCATTAAATTGCTAACATACTAATCCAGCTTTTACTTGAGCTTATCTAACTGAAAAAGAAATCACAACACAAAAATCTCTCGCAAAAAAACAACTTTCTTCATAGATTGTGTAAGCCTGGTACTTACCTCCAGTGACGATGACATTTGATTTTCCACAGAATGTGAAGGCATTGACCCCTTTAGGGACAGAAAATTCCTTTACAGGCCTGTAATCATTAATAAAGTAGTTAATCGGGTAGAAAGTGTTAAGAAATACAGTCTACAATCCTTGCACTTTACTTCTCTGTGATATATAGACTATATTATGCATATATACAATATATACTGTTATATTAGAATACTGTTATGTTTGTATAATATATACAGTATAATGTTAAAAGCAAATTGACTGATAACAGTGACTTAGATACTAGCATCAATAAAATAGAACATGGTACACTTTCCATTAAAATAATAAATCTCTGAAATGAACAGATGAATCTTTTATCAG
Source organism: Tinamus guttatus (assembly GCF_000705375.1). The sequence goes on from NW_010581999.1 coordinate 20,325, forward strand.
TCATACTCCAGACAGACTCCTAAAATGGTAGCTATTGTCAAAGTAAGCCTTCACACAAGTCATTTGATGCATATGTAAAGCAGTTCATTACTGCTTTAAAACCAACTGCCTGTGCATATTTCTGACACTAAAGTCTATTCTGGCCTCTATCTTACATAAAACAAATGCAATTAGTTTTCTGCTGCTTCTGTATAATACATGGTATAATGCATAGCCTTAATTTTATCTACTTTGTTTTGGATAGTAACATGAAGAAACTGCATGTTTCTGAAACTTAAAGAGAATTATTGAGAAAATACTGCAAAAGAAACAGCATTCAAACTAAGCAAACAGAGATTAAGATTGACTCAGTGTCCCTTCCAAATTCATCCTTTGTGCAATCTCTGCTTGTTTCTCCACATTTCTCCATTGCTAGAAGGTAAATATTTGTTTTTGAGTTCTGGATTCAGCACTTACATGGCTAAGGGCCATCTCAGCCAGGAAACAGAGACTGTCGGTGTACTTAAATTATACAAAGTAAAATGGGTGAAAATTAAAAAATAGTTTTTTTTTTTTCCTTAAAATCCAGACAAGCAGGTATTTCATTCACTCTGGGCTAGAGAGTAACCATGAATCATGCAAACTGTAACTGGGAATGAGCGTAAGTTTGACAAAAGACTCTGGAAACTTGGGGACCTCAGTGTTTAAGTAAAAGGCTTGTTCTTTGTAGGCAGGAATAAATAAAAGACTGTTCGCTCCTTATTACTAAGAGGTGGCAAAGTCTTCTTTCTAAGAAGACTTCCTCTGACAGAGGAACTTCAGTATTTCGATGATGTAAAATAGCAAGTAACAGTCTTCAACATGTAAGTATCAGATTCTGTTAGTATTTGCAATCTTTTTCCTTTAATTCTTAAATCAAATAATTTTGTATAACTTTCTACTTGCTCCTTAATTAATGACTGTGAATAATGGCTTCCAGCAAGGGGAAGCCCTGCTCAAGTCACAGCCTTGCAGAGAAGCCCCTTACAATCACAGCCTGGCTTCCCCCTTTTTCAACACTTTAATAGGAAAGATTATAAGTGCTTGCCAGCCATCATCCACAGAGAAACTTAACATTTGCGCAGGAGACAAAATACATTGACTACATTTCCAATCAAAATAATAATTGCTTGCTGCATAGCTAATTGAGGAAACATATTTTGTTTTCATCAGTTAATCATATATTTGAACCACAATTACTTATGCAATGGGCATACTGAAGTCGATTTGATGAATAGATATTTTTAGGGCTACTAATTTCATTTTAACAACAGTGTGATTCATCAGTTGTCTAAATGTAACTTTATTTAATTTCAGTAAGAAACTCCTTAGAGAAATGTGTTTACTGTAACTGGAGACACAATTATAATCAGCGTTAAATGACAAAGATCTACCAAAATATTTTCAGTTAATGTATTAATGTCTAGCAAACAGTGTGTGCTGGTAGCATATAACCTTTTGACTATAATTTTAGCTCTCTGGTCTTTGCTTTCCTTCTCCTCAGATTAAATCTGTTCTTCCAAAATCCACAGGAAATTCAGATAGGATTTCTCAGCTTTTCTCCTGACTTTGACCAAGCTATAACTGCTTCATATTTCACTTCCCCTGTCCACAACAGATATACAATATTCATAAAATCTGAAGTTCCTGGATTGATACAAGAATTACAATGTGAACATTTATGGCTCATGTTATACAAAATATAAGAAAAGTGATCATAATTGTTGCCACTAACCTTAAAAAACTATTAATTTCTGGGCACACCTTGCAAAGAAACTGTCAAGTTGATCTACTGCTGAAAATGCCCTGAGATCTTTGAATGAAAAGGGCTACATAAATATTATTTATAGTTCCTTTTTACATAACACAGTGTTTGTATGTATTATTTATTTCTTTATGGGCTACATACTTCAGTCACATGCTGGCAAGACTTGAAGTCAGCTACAGCACAGAGCTATATGAACAAGAATATGGCGCAGATAAGGAGGCCACAGCCTGATGCATGGTAAATTCAGCTTTGCAGACCTCAGGAGAAGTTGCTATTTTGATTTAAGTTTGTTTAACTTGAAACTTATTTGAATATATATAGACATAATTTTAAAATAATTCTATACATAGTATACATGTACAAAAGCAATATATTGACTAAAATGTGCCTGATGATGAAACAGTAAAGCAGACTACCCTGACAGCATAATTTATTCTTAAGACCTGTGAGAAATGAACACAAGGACAGTCCTTTCCTGCATCAAAAGCTAACAAAGTACAAATATTGTAGTATTTAAGTAGTTGTATCTTAGTTCATATTAGCAATGCTTTACAAAAGACAACTTCAATACAACAGGATGGATTGGCAAGGTGCTAATCTCATGAAGCATTATAAAGCAGAAAGTCTTTTCTCAGAACACTCCATATACTTACATGCTGTCCTCTAGTCGCTTTATGTCACCCAAAACAAACGAATGTATGCTGTCTATAGAGCAGGATCCAAAGCAATTCAGGTCAGAAATATACTTAACCTTCATAACCCAGTCATCATGCAGCTTGCGTTTAACACTAGGGATATAAATTGAGAGGTTATTAGGATATATTGCATTCTGTGTAATATGTCCATAGCTGGGTAGGGATTTTGTCGGTGAGATTATATACAACAAATGCTTGCAATTAACATCCAGGGCAGATGCAGAACTGTTCTTGCGCTTTAAAAGCCAACAGATCTTAGAGCACACATAAGGTTAGGGTTGTATCATGCCCCATTATAATAGCAATTATGCTTCCATTTGATAAGACACAGTAGAGCTGTGCCTATGCCAAACTGGACAAGCGCAATTGTGAACTCTTCCTTGGAATCCTAATCTGCAGTCTCCCTGTACTAAAATCTCTCATTAAAAATGATGCTTTTTTCCACACAACAATAAGCAAATTATACTCACTGCAGCCTTAAAAACTATTTTCTTTGTTTATTAGATGGGCTTAATTTATAAGCAAACACTTATCCTCCATTCAGGTCAGAGAAAACCCAAATCTAACAAAAACTGCCAGACTGATAATATTTTATCATAAGCCACCTACATCTTAAAATTTTTGGAGTCCAAGACGTGAAATTGCGATTTTTTTTTAGATTTAGATTGTTTCAATCCAAAGTCATCACTGGTCACTGTAAGCAGGTTGACATAACCCCCATCATCTCCCATTAGGATGTTATCCTTAGCCAGATGATCTGATGCAGTCACCGTGCAAACACAGAGCAGACCATTTTCCATTGGTTTGATGACAAAGCAATTACTCTGTGAAATACAGGAAATAAGTTTATCAGATATTGCACACAAGCCCTTAAATAGACTGAAAATATCATACTTATCTACTTTCAGCAGCATCCAAATCTTATCTTTGGCTTTTCAAAATGCCTCTATAATAGTTGTTTTCTGGTATTAGAAATTCATGGAAGAAGATCACTGAGTGAAGTTAAAAGCAAACAAATTCAAGGATTTAAGTTGGCTTTATTTCATACACAGCCTATTGTATTTGAGTGAGGAAAAAAATAAACACAAATTTTAGGGAAGATTTCACCACATTAAGTGGAACTATATTTTTTGTTAAGACAGTAGGATCCATCCTGCTCAAAATAAAATGCTGTCTAAGCACACGCATAAAAGTTATGCCAGAGTCCTGGTTAGTAGCAGAGTACTCACATGGGCAGGTGTCTGGGTTTACAGGAACTGAGATAGAGAGAATGAATGTAAGTACAAGCCATTGGGTGTTGTACTACATGGAGAAGGTCGGGAATGGAATTCGGGGTCATTTGTATTCCACTGCATTGCTGTTACTGCCTGACTCCATCTGTTATGTGACTAAAGCATCCTTGCCAGCCTAACCTGGCAGCATTTCAGATGACATAGGCATTAATTGCTTCATGGTTCTCTGCATACCACAACTCAGCAAGTAAAACAACAGGATGCAGGAGAGCAGATAGATCAGAAATGGTGAAAAGAATCAGCACAGATATAGGGCTGTCTATGTATTATTCTTGTTGTCTTGAAACATAACTGCTCCTATTCAGCCACAGGGCAGGCTCAGCTCTCATTGATATAATAACTGGGAGAAACCTCCATAATGACGCATTTTTGAGCCTTCCTTTTGAGGTTTCATAGAATTAACAAAAAGATTTCCATTGATTTATATAAATTTGGGAACAGGTCTTCAAATGTTAAGACAACAAAGAAAAAGATGTTAGGCTCAATTTTATCCTTTAAAGTGCATATTTTGCTTCATCTCATCTTCTCAGCTGGGAAAACAAAACAAAACAAAACAAAACAAAAAAGCAGAACACAAGGGAAAAGCCAAGGTATGAATCAGAAATTCTTGGCTTTCAAGAAAACTTCAACTGCTAGAACATACACCTAAACATCAAGATGCTTTTGCTTTTGGAAAGCTCTGAGCATAATGCAGGATGTGAAGAAGGAAGATTTTCTTTACATTGGGAAGTTACCCCAAAGGACTGTATGTTAAATTCTTTTTGAAGACCTGTCCCCTGACTCTCAAATAATAGATTCTTATATATGTATACAGATATGCACACATTAGATATACATTCTCACACAGATGCATTAGATATACATAGACACACAAATTGCTCTACGGATTTGTTTACAAAACAAGACAAGCTTTCCATCTTTCCAGAAAGCTTTTACATAGTCTAAAAAAAACTTCCATTGTATTAATTCCCCTGTTTCACTGAGTTCCTGTAAAGACAAATTTAAGAGCTTCATCCCATTGGACAAAAGGAGTTAGATTGTATGCTGAAAACAAAGAGAAATCTTTTTCAGGCTTCCTTAATCTTTGCCTGATCCAACATACTACCTGATTCCCTTTTGATTTATAGTCCCAGACGATGACAGTTCTTTCAGTAACAGCCACGACGCGTTTCAGCTGAGTTAAGAAGTCACATCCAGTGACCCAAGCAGTATCCTGAAGAAAAATTTAAAAAAGGCTAGCTAAAGAAAGCCCTCCTATGTAAATTTATATCCTTCTCCATTATTAAAACACCATTTTAATACCAACTTAGTACCAATGTAAACCATTTAGAGTCAGAATTCCATGTATTCTTCATTAGTGGTTGCTCAGTCCCCAGTTAAGATGAATATAGTAGTTGTAGCAGAAGTATTTAGTAAGCAGCTAAAACAGGGATCTATGTTACCAGAGAAATAATCTTCACCCATGAAGAGAGTTAAGAAGCAAAAACCAGAAGACTAGAACCACAGTAAACTGAGGGCAGCTGCTGCTGATCCTACTGTTATTTCCATTGTTATATATAATATTAAATTGCTGTTAGTTTAAAGGTTCTGGAATCCTGGCAGAGTGATGTAAGCCCTATTTATTGCATGAGAAAACTTCATTTCATCCTAATGGCCTGTAGGCAAGAATTAATCCATTTATAATAATTTCTTGTGTTGCTTTCTGTGGTAGACAAGTAGAAAATATCAGTCCTGCAGAAGCTATCAGGATTGCTCAGAAATTCTCACAAAGACCTTTGTACCTTTTAGGGCTTTTAGGGTCCTTACAATAATGCCAGATAACAGTGACTAAGCAAAAAAAGCTTCTTTTACATTTGTAATTAAATTCTTGTTTTGTAGTATTGGTTTGAAATTCCTAACTGCTCACAGAGGAAGTCAAGTTCACTTGCCTTTTTTTTTATGTTGTATTTGAATACTAGACAATAAAACAAACCCTGATGAAAGCACTTTAAACACTGGTATTTAAGGCTTTATTTCATATCTTTACCTAGAAATACAGGCAAAAATCTCAGGTGTTATTTTGAAAGAGCAAAACAAAATAAATCACATTACAGGACAGTGATTTGCAAAGACACTTCTAGCCATTATTTACAGATTAAATGTCTTGCTCCCCTGAGAAGTTTTGTCTCCCATAAATGCTCTCATGGTACCTGAACCTTCCTAAATCAGTCAGTATATGCCTGGGAAGGTGACTCACCTCACCTGTATGTCAAGTATTTCTCATCCAGTTAGGAGAAGTAACTCAGCTCAAGTGTGAGAACAGGATAAGGTTGTAGGGCAAGCTGTCTGTTAACAGTTAAGGAAGAATAAATGGGAAAGGCGAGGGACTGGCTTGGCAGCTCAAGAGAAATGCCTTCATGATACTTACACTTCTTTTAAGCATTTTAGCAAAGGGTTACCGTTCTGATTTCCCATACAGAAGGTCAAATTCAAACACTTTTAGGCATAGGACTGAATGAAAAGCTGTATTATTCTGAGTGTGCATGGGATCTTATTGTGCAATTGTAAATCGTGCAGGACACAATTTACTAATTCTGACAGGAAGAAAGCAGTGTAAGAATAATGCTGCTTATGTCTCCAACAGTGAGCTACCATTTTTTCCAACATTTTTTTTCCTTAAATATCTTATAAGGCGAACATTTCCCTTTAATCTTTCTGCCTCAAAGCCTACCATCTGAAGCCTACTCTCCTGAAACCTGCCTGTAATGAAGCTCTGGGTCACCCCTTCGACAATCGGTGAAGGTGTATTTGCCAAGTCCTTGTACCTGGCACATGTTCATAGTTAGTTCTGGAGACGAATTTTCAGACCTAGACAAGTAATATAGCAGAACAAGTTCTAAAATCAACATATCTTTTAAGTCTTATAGATGACTTCATAAATGTTTCTAGTACTTTCTGGAATGCTAAGGGCTTTGGACAGTCAGAAATAATTTCCTCCTGCAATAAAAAGAATCATGAAACATTCAAATTCTACCTTTTCTTCTCTTGTTTATGCAAAAATGGAATATGCTTAGTAAAAATGGTATGTATATATTCTGTCACTGCTCAAAAATGAATATTTTAGCTGGCACAATAAAACTGAAGGTCATTTTTCTGGACCAAAAATATTAGCTATGCAAGACTTTACTCCATCCAGTAAATAGTAAAATACGTGAAATTCCACTTTCCACTCATTTGGATTTAGGCAAATTTCAAATGGCTTTCTATCTGCTGACACGATTTAAGCAATTATGCTGCTTTTCTTAAATAATCCCAACTATCCCATGAAATTTTATACTATTATGATGTAAACAGTGATGAAATTATGCGTAGTGTGTATTCAGATAAGCTAGAAAAGTAAATTGTTGTATATCCTGAGATATATAGGAGATAAGAACACAAAAGGAAAACTCACAAGGAAAAAGGACAGAGTTTTATTTTTGACATCCCCTCTATACCTGTACTAAAATCCCATAGGCAAGTACCCTTCAACCCTCTATAAATGTATACTGAAAACACAAAAAGATAAATTGAGGACTTGATCTCAGTTAAATGAGGACTCAGTCTCACATTTCATTTCTCTATGTAGCCTTCGTACAGACCTTTGGCATCCTGAATCACACCAGCTTATATATAAACCTGCATGAAAACAAATTCACATGGTATATTCAAACTATTTTCCTCACAGCTTCTGAACTTCAATGAGTTTTGAGTGAAAGGAGAAAGACCTTAATAGAGAAATAACGAATGCTACAACAGCAGAAAAACACTGGCCAAAGACCTTGACCAAGACAAGATTTCTGTTGTAAGATTCTCCTCTACAGAGAAAATAAGTATTTCTAATTACTGACTGACAATTAAAAAAAAGTCTGAAAAAAATAGGTTGCAACACATGGTATCTGCTGTTTGTATATGATAGCAGAAAGAAAGAATAAATAAAACTAACTCCTGATTTATCCTCTTATTTCCTTTAGCATTATTTATATGCACAATCATATTGCACAATGTGACTGCAAAAATAGAAACAAAAGATATATATTGCACAAGTCTATTTGAATTTGTCATTCGGAGAAAAGTCCAGCATGGAGAATTAAAGTTTTCTGGAACAGGCAGCAGCAGAATTGTTTTCAGGT
>NW_010581999.1:28290-50675 GCF_000705375.1 Tinamus guttatus
AATTCCAGTGAAATTACTTAAATTAGATCAAAGATCATGGATACAAGGTTCAGAAGAGACCACTATAATAACCCAGTCTGACTTCCTGCATATCATGTTCTGGAGAACACCACAGAGATGTCCTCAAGCTAACAGAGACAGGGAGGTTGTTAATGCTGGCTTATGCTACCTTTAAGGAAGGTTTTATGCTCAGGGACCTCAGCCTGTGGAATAAAAGGGCTGTGCACGCAGCAGAGCATGGTACTGTATCCTTACTATCCAAAATGAAAGCTCTTCGCAAAAATAAACTCCTTTTAAGGCTTGAGAGTGCTCAGAAACTAATAGTGTGTATGGAGCCCTGAAGAGAGCAACATGTATATTAACAGATTAGCTTGACACACTGAGAAGTAGCTCACGCAAGAAAGAGTCTGCCAGAGGCTATAAGCAGAATGTGCTCTCTAATTACAGCTTTAGAGCAAAGGCTATAAGCATCCTTCCTCTTGGCTCTGCAGTATTTAGTGGACAGGCAAACCAGGCAGCTGTATCAGTGCAACCCTTTTACGATTTCCTTGTTCCCCTCTTACTCGTGGCCCTCTGTTCACTCCCTCATTTCCAGTACAATTTCAGATTTCAGCTTTCTGGCTCAACACCTCACCAAAGGGCTAAGACCTCGGTCACTCTGGCTGAGTGAACAATGAATGCAGGAAGGTACGGGAACCTATGGAGTGTTCTGCAATTCCTTAGCCACCCACTCGGTTGTGGATAATGGTCAATCAACAGACAGTGGATTTGCAGTCTGAAAACTTCTCCATGAATTCATTGATTGATTAGTTACTGCCAGGACTGATTGTGATATTAAAGCAGATGAAAGTAGCTAATGGCATTGGGAAAAAAAATGGACTGCTATTCCTACAGATCTGAGAAAGAGAAACGCAAGACCTGCAAGGCAAAGGCAGGCTTCTCTCACTATCTATTTTAAAGGTAAAGTAGAGGTAAAAGAATGCATTATTAATAGTTCTACATTACAATAATTTAGTGCTTACATTTACAACTAGTACACTTTACCAAAGCCTTAATAAGTCAATGATGATGACTTACTTAAGATACTTCACTTAAAATACTGGCTCTTGATTTTTAGTAAGTGTTTATACAAAAGCTATTGAATGAAAACTGCAGGTTGAATAAAAACACTTAAAAAAAAGTTTTCAAGGCTCATTCTAGAGATATATCTTGGAAAGAATGACCAAGTGAGTAAATTTAATAGCATCATGGATTTCAGCTACCTCAAAAAAGCAAATCGATTCTCTCAAAACAATTCAGAATTGTATTTCATAATAATTGGGAATAAGGAGACTGTTTTAACAACAATCAAAAAGCTCAGGAACCTCAAGCCCGGTAATAGCCATTGCAGTTATATACTCAGGGCAATAATTAGGGAAAGGATGAGAGAGAACAATACCAGCTAAGGAGGGGACTGTTCCATGCAGACACCTAAACAGGAATGCTAAATAAAATAGCCTATTTCTTGTAGTGAGAACACCTGGGGAAGATCTGGCACAGAGCCAGTGCCTGGCAGAGTACGTGGTAGCAGGCCCGGTGTGTGCCACTACACACCCGCTGAACCCTCATCAGGGCCAGGCAGCCATGTTCCATTTTGTCAATGTCTATCTGCTTTTCAGGCAGTAGTCGCTCAAGGTTAGCAGGGTTTCTGATACAAGGAAATAATTCTAGTAGACTTAGGTCTTTAGTGAAGGAGGAGGAACAAAAACTGTTTCTAACTTCCTTTTCTCTTGGCCAGAGAGAAGACTGAAAAAGTGAAAGCACCTCAGCTGGGAAAGGATGAGAGACAGGCAAGTGTTTGGTCAGTCATTTATTGACAGATGTGTTATAAACAGTGTGACCACTTTTTTCTGAGCTTACTTTAATACCTGCCTCAAATGGGAAACAACATAGGAACACAGCATATGAAGTTATGAAGGTGCCAGAGTTCAAAATAGCAGATGGTGCAAACTATAAGTATTTTTTTCACAGTTTAACCTAACCAGGTCACAGAGATCAGATTGTTTTTACTTACCCTTTAGCCATGTAGTTTTAGTTCACTCCCTAGGTACCTCTCTGCATTGATTTCAGATCAGATCAGCCCTTGCAATACCATAAATGCAAACTCTACGTTGAGGTTGTTGGGCCTGTGACTTTGGTATTTTCTCTTTCCTTTTGCAGCGTTCATAACACCTGAGACAACAATCAGCAAAATGCACTGCCATGGCACAAGACACGAGCACTGGCTTTTAAGGCAACAGGCCACATGACTTTTTAAGACTTACGACAGTTCTCTTGTCTGCAGCTTGCCTGAAGGAGGCATGTAACCTAAAATCTGCAGTGATACTCCCAGGGTAAAGATGAACTTTATAGACCATGCAGTTCGCCAATCTAACTTGCAACATGTAGAAATGTTTTTCCACTAGCGAACTTACAATCTTTTTTTCCCTTATTTGAATTTCACAGTCACAAATTGTTACATCTCACCTGGGAGAAAAAGATCTCAAAAGGTGATGGGTGAAGGTCAAGTCAGTAGCAAAGCAACATTACCAGAGAAAAGAAGTCAAGTTATCCAAATGTTTCTATAATTGAAAGGAAACAATTGAACTTGTCTGACTTATGGCACCCTATGCAAAATTATGCAGCAGTCTCAAGGATGGAAGTAACATTAGAATAATGTTCAGTTGCTAATTAATACTTACTGTTTTTTAATTCAAGTCATTATTTAATAGAAGCAGGAAAATGAACTTACTTTTACATGAGTGGTTGCCAGAACCCTCATCTGCAAAAGGAAAAAAATAAATGTAGCAATAACTAGTTGATAATTTAAAAGTCTAAACACAGTCAGCTCTCCTGTTATCACCAGCAGAATGGAACAATAACAGGCAGCAGAAAGAATTGGCTGTTGAGATCTTCCAGGAAAGACCTTCCAGAAAGCAACAGTTCGAACTCTTCAAGAGGAGACAGCACCAGTTTTGAGATGTAGTTAATTTTTTAGTCTGCTGACTACACATTCCCCTATTTTTATTTCCTTAGACGTAAAATTAGGAACTTCAACCATCTCATTCTCTCATGGCTGCTGTTTCTTTTCTTTTTTTCTTTTTTCTTTTTCTTTTTTTTTTTTTTCATTTGGAGATGTTGGAGTGAGCAAAGTACAAAATACACATTTTTATGGTGGAGTACAGGATCAAGGTTCTCTTGATGGAAGTGAGTTTCTAATATTCCTCCACAGGGAGAACAACTCCACCTCCTATGGATGTGGGATAAACAAACCCAAGCTGCAGCTGGCCAAAATGCCCTGTCAAATAGTGCCAGGAAAACACCGGGTACAGACAACATCTTAGGTTCAAAAGAGGAGTGTCTGTGTTGGTATGCCAGCTAATATAGTGGATACTAATTATTTGCTGGAAATAATCTGATTAATTCCTATTTAACTGAAGTATAACAGTTACACTGTGTGATGGCCTGATTCTTCTTTATTGTTCACATTCTTATTTGTAATTTTTTTTTTAATATTATCAGTTTCTAGTGCAATGTAACCCTGTACACAAACAAACAAACAAACAAACAAACCCACCTGATGAGAGTAGGCAACTGAGATGATCACAGGGATATAACTTAGACATTAAGAAGACTGTCGGGTTAGATTTGCTTCCCGAAGAGAATACCTAGCTGATGGTGTGGAAGGCTCGGTCAAACTGAGCATCCAGTTTATACGAGGGTGAATGAACTGAATTTGGCCCATTCTCTTCCCCCACATTTATGCTTTTCACTAGCCAAATGCCCCCAAATGGGCAAAATTAAAAACTGTATTATGCTATACTTACTAATTATATCAGGAAAAAAATCCACTCATGTAAATGGAACACATTAACTTCTGTGTGATGTATGTGCATCCAAGAACACCATATGTATAGCTATCTTTAAAAACGCTTTAAAAATGCAAAAATTACACAAAAATAAGCATCTTGGTCTAACAGGCAATGCCCATGAATTCATATTTTGGTCTTTCTAGCTAGAGCACAAGTTCTACCAAGAATCTGCTTCAGAGCAGGTATCTTCACATTCCCTTACCGATACGCTGCAAAGGTGGAAAGAGGAAAAAACAGCCTGAAATTTTAACCTCAGGTCTCTTTAAATCCTTGGACTCTGAGAGAAGGATGATGTAAAAGAGGCCAGCTCTATATTTGGCTGTGGGATGTGAAGTCATTTGCTAGTAACAGGATTCGAGAGCCTGCAGTGCTCAAGAACGAGATTTTGCTCCTGCATGCATCAGGGTACATCAAAGCAACTCTACGCAAGTCAACGGCCCCTCGCTGAGACGAGCTGAGCTCAGAGGCCACAGCATGATTAAACGACTGCTGTCAGGCCGCAGCCATTTCCAGAACATACAGTTTTAGCTGTGGGATTGGAGGTCTCGAATGCACTGCCTCAAGCAGCCTGCAGTCACTGATGTCAGAGTGACATCAGCCTGGGCTGCGAGGAGGCAGCAACTCGGAACTTCAACACGGCAGCGGGGACAGGGGGAGGTGGAGAGCTATTTTTAGCATTATACTTTGTGGAATTATTTCTCCTAGCTCCCTAAGAGGGATAACGCTCTGCAGGACAGGGAACCAGGCTTTCAAATAAATTATTTCTTTCGGTATGAAAGCTGTATTGTTGTTTGCAAAGAACCAGGCTTTCAAATAAATTATTTCAGTCGTTACCAAAGCCTAGGCATTGTTGGTGTTTTTTAATCATCCACAGGAGTCCTTTTTTGACATATACACTCCTGTCATGAGCATTATGGCCTAATTAGTCCAAAACCCTGGTGAGCATCACTGCTGCTTTAGAGCATATCTTCATTGTTTAAAAGAATTTTAATAAACTGGCTGCATTAAAATTGTAGAAATTTGAAGTGCCAATGAGCATAAATGCATGATGTACCTCATATAATATGTAGAAGTATATACCCCTAAACAGTAATATAAAAATCTGAGCGACTCATATAGAAATTCTACTTTAATAGCATCTGTGTATGAATTCCTGCTTAAAGTGGCACAGCTCTCCTTATGGTTTGTTGATGACAGGAGTGACTGCAAAGCAGTTGTGACCTGCCAAAGTGAAGACCTGCCAAAAATCTGAGATTGGCAAGCTCAAAGATTGTATTGTATTAAATACAACTGCTCTTTGCAAACCTCTGAAAAATATGCTTTTACATTCTATACATCCTCAGCAGCTGTATAAAACAGTTAATGCTCTAGTTTCCACTGTATATACAAGAGTTAATCCTACAGGCCAAAAGCATACTTTGCATTAAAGAAAAGTTTTTAGAAAAAGAAATATCAATATTTTTTATTAAATTGTCTTCTAATCATTTATTTTTAATAAAGCTTTTCTTCTATTTTCTAGCAAGTTTTATGGACTGTTTGACAGGTTTCTAATTTAAATTAACAATATATATTTTTCTCCATATGTAAACATACAAAGTTACCCCATTTTTAAAAAAATATACATATTTGTATATTTAATAAGGTAAAGTTTGCACTCTAGATCTCTATTCACTCACTTTACATATATACTATCTAGTAGAATAACAAAAATGTTAGTATGAATCAGAAATACCTGGTTGTTAAAAACAGTTAGCACTCCTTTTTGAGATGATGTTACTGTGAAATCCAGATGGGGAACCTTCACTATACCCTTAATCACATCTCGTCTCTTGACACCTGCCAATGACACAATATTCCTGTTCATCTCACAATACAGGAAAAAAAAAAAAAAACTAATAAAACCAAAATGTTCAAACCCATTTCTCTTCCTAAAATATGCATTGATACCAACCCCAGGGCAGTAACACACCATGTTGTAGATTATACTATCCTTGATTTAAATAATCGTATTATATTTGAAATATAACTAATACATTGAAGGTGTGCTAGTTCTTTCTACAGTTCTTAAGAACAACAGAGAAAGGCGAAGAAAAACTGCATAAATAAATAGTCTGACAACTCCATAATTCCAAGATAATCTAAGAAAATGTAGAAGTGGGCAAGGCAGCAGTGGAATGTTCAGACACAAAGAGGTTTGTAGAAAAGATATATTATGCAGCACATAAGAAGTATTGTGAATAATAAGCTTAGGCAGCACAAGATCTTATCAGTGCGCTTCCAATAAAATGTGCATTGCATAGCATTAAACAGACCGGAATTGCTGTTTTAGGTAGGAGATGAAATATGTCACCTGCATGAGTAATCTGTTGTTTTTGGGACACAAGGAAAACTGTGTTTTCTTCAATCAGCTGGGAAGAAATGGCATCATTTTCTACTATGAAATGGCCAAAAATCTAAAAAAAAGAGAACAGAGCAAAACTTACAGCAGAAGTACTTTGGAATATATGTTTACATGTATAAAATCAAATATTTATCTGACATTTTTATTAGTATTTCATATTCTTTGTATCAATTTTCTAGTGTAATTGCCCTTAATCATTAGCTATCAATATGACTTTAGATGAAGAGATCTGGTCAGGCACAATCTTCCTTCAGTGTTTGGAAAGAAGTCCATTTTAAAATGAAGTTCTAGAAAAATCTAACTCCTAAAGCTGCTAGTACAAACTTGGTTTGTCATCATCTTTTGTAAACCATCATCTTGAATTTCTTTTTTAGAGTTTTACCTATTTGTGCTTCCTATTAAGGACCTTAGCTGGAAGGAAAACCAGTAAATGGCAGACAAGGCAGATTACACTATGTTTATAAACTAAGAGATTCAATGCAGCATAGAGGATAGCCCGCACAGCAGAAGAACATTTTCTTTAAGGTATCTAGATTCCTTTTTGCCTGAACAAGAAGCTAAAAACAAATTCCATTCTTAAAATTCTTTTTGAACATTCTCCCTAAGCCTTGATTATACTTTATGATCTCAAGAAGGCAGATTCAGATGGGCATCTCTTTTCCAATCCAGGGTATTGAAGTACTTTAACTAAAATGCTCTCCAGTCTTCAAGCCCTGGGCCCAAGAGTAGGATAGACATTTCCTGAGGAAATGAGTTCAGTCCTACACAGCTGCACAGTTATCTCCTCTCTCATACTGCAGACATTAGAAGTATCCACTTCTTAAGCTCTGAAAACAAAGTCCAATTGGATGCAAAAGAAAACTTTGCTCTTTTTTTTTTCTGCTTGGATGTTTTTCATGTTTTACAACAGAATTCCCTTTTCCTCTTCTATTGGTAACTCAGATGCATAACTCATAGTGTTCTGGGGAGCCAGTACAGTTAAAGAGAAGACTGAAAATTACTTCTATGTTTTTTAACAAAAAGAAAGTGTCATTTGAGTATGGGTAGAGTGTTGCAAAGACTACCAGAAATTTAGGAAATCCTTGAAAATGGAAACAAAGGATGCCAATATCTGCAAAAGAGAAGCATCAGAGAGAGAGTGGAATAGAAACACATCAAGCCATGATCTTTCAGGTTATGGAAGCATATCCTGGAACTATTGTCAAGCTAAAAGAGGCCAGAAAGAGTGGAGAGGTAGATTTGAAAATTGTACTTTTGTGACAGCATGAAGAGAAGAACAAAGGGTCAAGGATGGAGTTCTGGGAAAAGCTGCATAACTGGGCTTTTGCTGCCCCCTTCAACAGCTGCGTCCAAGCTGTGGTCGGCCAACATCCCTGGCCTATCACCAAAAGGAGAAACTATATCCTACCTTCTTTCATTTGCAATGGACTATTGACTGTATTGTTCTATAGATGCTGAAATAGAGTCATCCGGATGAGCATTTCTGTATAACACAGTCCTTTCTTGAAGAGAATCAGATCTGCTCCAATTTGTCCTAGACAAGAACTGCATGAGAACACTCAAACCGCAGGTGCTGTTTCAAGATTTTTCCAAGAATCATAATGGATCTCCTGTACATCCTGGAGACATGCAGAGTGCTGTATCATACAGAACTCCATACCCTGGTGAACGGAAATGCCTGCCAGCATGCAGCAGGTTTAGGGTCCTCTTTGCCTTTTTCTATTGGGTTGTGCTCTCTTATCGGCCATCATAATTCTTTCAGGAATTTCAGAGAGAACTTTGATAAAGCTGCTTGCAGTTACAGATGCTTTAAATAAAATAAAACAAAAAAAGCAAAAAGTTACACTTTCAGGGTAGCTTAGAATGAAATTTTTAATTTTTGATTTTCCTACAAATGTTTTGATTAAAAAAGTCTTTAAAATGAAACCAAATTCTGAGTATAACCTTTTGAAACAGAGAGAAAAACACTTTTTTCAAAATTTTTGTTTGGTCTAAAAGCTATTTTGGAAGGTGGATGAAGCAATTTGACCAAAGTATTTCAATTGCATCATTCAAATATTCAATTGAATAATTTTCCTTTTCATTAACTCAGCTATTGTTTCTAGAAATTAGAAATAATCTTCATGCTCAGATAACTAGGATGATTGCCTTGGAAACTCAGGTAAAGTTAGTTTGGAGTGAAAGCTATTCACTCCACCCATAAACACACTGTCCTTCACTTTTAGCCTATTAGCTAGTGGATCTAAACATAATTTGCTACTGATCTACTTTCTTGAATGAGGGGAGGGCTCAGCTGTCAAGAATTCAGTAGCCAAGAATTCAGGAGCAGTTTTCCCAGTGAGTCCCTTCTTCATACCTATAGAGCATATGTGATGCCTGAGGATGGATGGCAAGCTTGCCACATCTACACAAGAGATTATGTCACTTCTCTCTCCTCTTCCGTACAAGAAGTTTGAAATAGAGTATTTTGAATTGTACAAGAATTTGACTAGTGTTACAATGAAAACAGAGCATCAGCACTTCTAATAGTAACTAGCTGTTCCCGAGAAGGAAGCATGAGTATCATGCACCAGCAATTCTGGAAAGGACTTTTTTCTTTTTGCTTAGAAACTTTTGAGGAAAAAATGAACAGTCAGTAACAACAGGATTTCACATTTAAGGAAGAAAGGTGACATGCAAAGATACAGATTTCAGATTTAGCTCTCCAAAGGTGAATTTAGTAACAAAGGGATTAAATGTGGCCTGAAGTTTTATCTGATATTCACTAACAGATAATTATGTGATGTTCAAGTCCTGTTCAGATAACTTAATCACAGATTTCCTCAAGGCCTTCTTAGAAGAAAATCTTTAAAGTCTGACCGAAGCGAGTGTGGAGGCAATATGATATCACAAGTAAAAACCTAAGAGAGGTAATAGCCAAAAATACTACTATATAGAAACTTATTAAACTGAATGGATTGAACATATTCCTCTTAGGGTACCAAGGAATTTACTTGATATTAATCTTGCTAATGTTTAAAGAACAGGAGATAAGGATCTTCAAGCAATGTGATGGTACACTGTAAAGTTCAATGCAAATATGAATTTATATTTTATGTATGTCAGCTGGTAATACCTTGCCTTTTGTCTATACTGTTAGTGTATCAAGGACTTGCCATACATGCAATGCCACCTATGCCATCACAAGGAAGTCACCATGTTCTAGAATTTATAACTTATCTGTACAATTCTGCATAATTCTGTATGTTGCCAAAAGCTGAGAGGGGTAAACCAGAGAGACTTTATGTTTTCATTTTTCCTCATTCTTGCATGCTTTTCCAAAAATAGCAAGTCTGTTTACCATCATTAGAGACAGAAAAATGGATAACATGGATCTCACACAGCTACAGAGTCAAAAAAATACCTGTGTAATTCTCCGGTTACAAAACTCTACTAAAATGCTGCCATGCCTATAATGTTTTGCATTTAAAGGACAAATTTATCTTTAATACATATTTAAAGACAGAAAGAATTTCTCATAACCAAGCTAAAGATAGACTCATCCTCAAGGCACCAATTGCATTCTGCAGTCATAAGAGAATTTTCATTTTGTCAGGATGCCTGAGGCCAGTGTATACCAACGAAGCAATTCAGGAGGAGACTTGGACATGCTGACTTTGGCCCTCAGGCTCCCACCTCCAGATCCAGCTGCCCTGTCGAGTATCTAATATATCAAACTTTGCTTGAGGATAAGCTGTTCTGGTAGAAAACTCGGTGCTCTTTCACAAAACTCACAGGAATATGATCTTATTCAGGTGCAATGTTCTTTAATATGAATCCAAGTGTATCCAGATAATAGGCTCACAGAACTTGGTTGAGAGAGAACAAAGGCCAAGTTCCTCAAAGCACATAAAACCATGTAGCCTAATTAAATGCTTAAGACTTTTGTTTTGCAAGCTCAGCTGATATACCGCACAGATAGGGGTAGGAAGGGAAAGAAACGTATGTCCTCTACAAATAAAAAATGCATTTTACTAGCACGATACAAGCAAAACTTACTCTTAGAAACCTGCCAGAATTAGCAGCATGGATTGTTCTATGTATTAAGCTATTTTCCATGATCCATTTAGAAGTCTGAAATTAATCAGGGATAGTCAGCAGAAAATCCAGTACAGAATGCTTGTAGAGACAACTCTGTCATTTTCAAAATTTATTTCTCACATGAAGAAAGAGAAAAAAGGCAGGTCTCAGCAAAACTCTGCCGTACTTAATATGTCCCTGACATGATGCCCTGGATGAGCTAGTGAATAGGGATCACTATAAGAATAGTGGGATATTTTCATATTTACAAGTTTCAGTTGTATGCAAGACACACCTTCTGATGCTCAAACTTCACATATCAGATTTCTTCCCTAGGAGTACAATGTTTTCCTTATTTAAAATAACATTAATAATAGCTAGAAAGAGCTAAATTTTGCAGCTTTAACTCCTTCAGCTCTCAACTCACTGAAAATAAATTAAAATTAGTTAAAATTAAAGATAAAATAAAATTAAGTAAATCCTTACCTCACACCATTCTGTCTTTGCATCAAGGTTGCTGCTAATCTTCCTGAAAAAGGCCTTAACATTACAATCTTTTATTTCTGGACCAAAAAGTGCTTGAACGGTTTCATAGAACTTATCATAGTCTATCTCGTCTGTATGGAAGAAACAATATCCACAGAGTCAAAAAATGGCAAACTATAGCTTCTTTTTTAATCCTCCCCCCTTATGTCCTGTTCTATTTCTCCTTATACATCAATAGCATGCAAGTTCCATCTCCCCACACTGTATTAATTAAAACAGTTTGTCAATAAATTACTTAGTCTTATTTTCAAGATCACCTAATATGCAATGAAAGGCAAGAAATGGAGATAAAACAAAAGCCAGAAAAACACCAGCTCTTCTTTCTTTTACTCCCATTCCACAGCTCTGCTTTGCTGATCTCAAGTCCAAAGATGCCCTGCAATTCAGTTGACCCTTTCATGCAGTAAAGGCACTTGTATTAAAAAGAGCAAAACTGACACTGTTTATTTACAACTGAGAAGCTTGATTTACAGAATTCATTGGCTTTGTCCTTCTTCAGATGATTGAAAACAAAAAGCATCCTAGAGGTGATTACATGTATATGTGGCAACTCTGCTAACCACGATTTTGTGAGCAATTAGCACAGCATTAAAATTTGACCAGAAGTCCTAGCAGCAGGTGAAAAGCACTCTCATAGAGTAATCTACCTATTTCCTGTAAAAGTGCCTTGTTTGAACATTAATTTGAGATCTTTCTTATGGTCTTGTCTCCATGACACCCTCTCTCAGTTTGAAAATTACACATTCTTCCCATGTGACAGAGTACTCTTACCATCATCTTTAACGTACAGTCCTAATCTCTCCTCTGTCTTCTGGGCTACTTTTTTTTCAACTAGTTTCTGGAACTGCTTCAAAGCATTCTTGAAGTGTGCCACAGCAAGCGCAGAGCAACTCTCCTTATCACAATCCTTATCAGACATCTTTCATTAACAGACAAAAAAGAAGGTAAAAGAGGGAGAGCTCTTCTCCTTATAGCCTGGTCCAAGCCTTGTTTTCTGCCCTAAGTCTTAAGTTCACACATGAGTTTCTACAAGGTGCAACTGCATGACAGGAATACCAGGTGTAACGCAATAAGAAGGAGGCGACTCTTGTGTAGTATCTCTGACCGTCAAACCTTCCAGAGAACTGATGTCACAACCCGCAGTTACATAAGGGAATTCCAACTTGCTGCAGAGCAAACCAGGATCAGCGCTAACCTGTCAAATGAGCATTTCCCTGTGTGTGTGCAGCAAGCGGCAATTAACAGACATGAACTTTTTCACCCCAGAGCCAGACAAGTAAAGAGCCCCAGACTCAGACAAGTAAAGAGTCTCAGAGATTAAGTGGTGGTCTAGGCAAAAGTCAGCTATATTCATGCATCTCTTCAATGGTTTCTGTTGTGAAAAGGACCAGCATGTAACTTACACCAGCTTCAGTCACAGTCTTAAAGCCTGATATTTCTATAACAAAGTACCCCAAGAAGCTCGGTCTAGTAAATGTTCTGAGAGCATACTTAAACACCTGCAGGACTGGCTATACATAAAACAAAACTGCATCTATGACTTTATTCTAAAATTGTCTGATAAGCTAATCAATGTCTTAAGATCAAAAAAAAAAAAAAAAAAGCCTTGTGAGAGCACCAGTTCCTGAGTTAGACAGGATTCCTTTCTACTCCACCACATCCTAAATCATTTACTGGGTGCTAGGGTATCCTACTGTAGGGCTGGAGAAGTGCATTTACTTTCTCCTCAGGTTTGAATATAAATCTGTTTCCTCAATGAATAGTACAGTGACTATTGAAGAAGGGGCAAATATCACTTCTAGCAGGAATATTTTAAAGAATAAAACTTCATTTATTCTTTGGAAAAGAATGCTGTAAGAAGCTTGAAATAATGCTTCAGTATTTTAAATGGTTGGATGCATTTTTCTGAAAAATAATATATTTGAAAGGTTTAAAAGTTTCCCCTGTGATCAGTAATTTTCTATTGACTAAACATCCACAGTTAAAAAATGTCTGTTAAAAAATATGACTGTCTATTTATGTTAACTATTTTGGCTTGTGTTTTGATCATAGATTCTTTATATACGGAAGCAAATTACATTGCTCAGGATTCTGGAATTTACAACTCAGATGTTCAACTTTCAGCTTCT
The DNA here is from genome assembly GCF_000705375.1 of Tinamus guttatus. The sequence continues at coordinate 41,316 of NW_010581999.1, forward strand.
ATGACCATCTATTGAGTCTGACTCCTTATGCTTGACTGTATTTTTGTAAACTGTAAACACTTATCATTTGCTGACGTGGCAGAGTAAGGTAGTGTGTTCTACTGTCTAAGCCAAAGAGCTCTGTTCTCTTGGTTTTGCCATTGTTTTTTTGAAGACCATACCAAGTTACTAAAACAGTCACTAAAATATACCTGTTAAACAGGAATAACATCCCAACCCCAAATTAGTTTCATTAAAGTATTACAAATCCCTATTCTCCACATTTAATAATGTGCGCCATACACACAGTTGCTTTCGTATCACTACAATATGCTGACATTAAACTCTGGTGCCTTTCCCATTACCACACTTCTCCACTGTACCCTGTCATGAATATTACTGGCATAATAAATATTACTGAGCAATAATGGAAGGTGAACAAAAATTGTTCAAGGCATAAACTGCATTTGAACAAACATGCATTTACATTTGTTCATTGATCTTCAGTTAAGTGAAGCCATCTTGGTGTCCCACTTTTTATTTCCTTTATCCCAGCCAACTTGCATAATCCTACATCCTTTTTAGTTCTTATTCTAGTACTGCTTTATATGATGACTAAATTGTGGATGAGAAAATTGAACTAGAACAGGCAGGCCAAAAATACCTGCAAGATCACCTCTGACTCTAATTCATGTGCTTGTTCCCAAATTTAACAGAGGTACCGTGAATCAATTCATAGAGCTTAAATCTAGAAGAAACCACTAGTATCTTCTACTTTAACCTCCTCTGCAGATCATTAAATTCCAGACATTAATCACTATAATGAGCCCAACAATTTGTTCTAAAGCATAACTTGCAGAAAGGCAAGTTTTGATTTGCACACAAGGAGAGATGGAAAATCAATCATGTTAGCTCCAAAGGGTAATTGCTGTCTTTGTTAAAAGTTAAGCCTCACATTTGAAATTGTGTGGTTTTAGCTACTATTCAGCAGTTCTTGGCATGTCTTCACTAGTGTAGAAAATAACACAAGGTATATTCACCCAGTAAGGACATTTCTACCTGAATTACCTCTCCATTCTTCTCTTGTTTATTAAAGCAGATTGAACTCTATGCCTCCTACTGCAAGGTTTTTCTTCAGGCATCAGAATAATGTATGCAATTCTTTCCACATTTTTCAACTTTTCAATACCTTTAAGAATGCTGATACCACATAATTGTGCAATACCTTAATAAGCAAATTGGTATTCTGATCAAGTAATGAATTTCAATATATTTGTTAAACCTATTTTTTTATTAGACTATACCAAACAATTTCTTAGACTTGTTTCTATAGCTATTGATTTCCAGATCCACTTCATCACTTCTTCACCCCAGACTGATGACAAGCTCACTGGTCAAGAATTACTTGAATTGCTGTGTTTGGAACCTCTGCTCTGTGGGGATGCTGTGACCAGACAAAATTGAGAAATAATACTTTACATCTTTTGTAGCTATCTAAAGGATTGATTCTAACCAGTATTTTTCAAGATTATCAAAAGTGTTCCTTCAAAACCAAATAAATATCATACTTATCACATATACTTGGGAAAACCAGCTGAGCAGCAGTTTTGAGATATACTGGGAAAACAACAATCTGACAACAAACAAAGTTACTAAAAATAATGTATACAAGTCTGCATGAAATAACTAGTCTTTGGGGAAAGTGGTGTTTCAAGATATGCTTACCTCTTTTATTCACATGATCAATCTGACTACTTTCAGTGAGATCACATAGATTTTGCCTCCTGAATCCAAACTGAATTTTTCTCAATTTGATTCATTGTAGCTTGTAGCTGCTGTTTTTTTTCCTGCAAAATAGTTAATACTCTGTACAGTGCTTCAGTTGAAGAGTATTATCAGAGAATCATAGAATGCTTAAGGTTGGAAGGGACCTCTAGAAATCATCATGCAGGGTCACCTAGAGCACATGGCACAGGACTACATCCAAGCGGGTTTTGAAGATCTCCAGAGAAGGAGACTCCACAACCTCTCTGGGCAGCCTGTTCCAGTGCTCTGTCACCCTCACTGTTAAGAAATTTTTCCTTAAGTTCCTGTGGAACTTTCGGTGCTTCACTTTCCGGCCATTTCCTCTAGTTCTGTCAGCGGCCACCAAAGAAAATAGGCCAGCACCATCCTCCTCACTGCCTCTCTTGAGGTACTTATAGACACTGATTAGGTCCCCTCTCAGCCTTCCTTTCTCCAGGCTGAACAGGCCCAGCTCCCTCAGCCTTTCCTCATAGGGCAGATATTCCAGGCCCCTGATCATCCTATGCTACGCATCTGACAAATTCATGTTTCATATCCCTTCCCTCCTATTCATAACCTTGGTAAAATTGACTAAACATAATAGTTATTTCATAAAGGGGAAGTATTTAAAACTACTTTGTATCCTGTTCTTAAAAAACACCTGAGAGAGAGAATATGCGCAAAACATTTTAACTGCAGTATGACCTGTCTACCTTACTGAAAAATTTTAAATGGTCCGTGCCACTCAACACTGGGGGATACGAGGCTATCTTCTCATTTCCCTAATAGGAATAGTGTTTTAAGGTATTTACCTTTATAAAGTAAAATAGCATCCTTGGAATGGAAAGGTAATTTGTAGAAATACAACTTTTGTTTTCTTGCATTCACCTTGCTACACAGCAAAATGAAAATGCACATAAGCCCCTATATGGACCTATTATTTTCAGTGCTGGGAAGACAGCCTTGTCTTGGATGTTTAAAGTCCAGAACACGCACAATCCAATTTAAAAATAAGATGTGGTAACTGAGTGGTATGACAAACAAAGCAGAGAAGACAGGAATTGCATTAGAAGATAAGCTAAGACTAAAACGGAAATTCAATATTAAATTGATGGGCAACAGCCAGGAAGTCCTTGCATTAGGAAGTCTGCAGTAGCATTAACTAAATGAAAAGCATTTCCTTTCATGTCTCCCTTGCTGATACTGTGAAGAGCTTTTGATGCAGAATATGGCTATAGAGTTAATATTTGTTCACAAGTGTCAGCCTGAAACTCTTAACTCTTATCTTCTTAATGCATAATCATATTAGGCTTAATTATTGATGAATTCTTGGACTAGCGCAAAGTTAATATTGCTCTATATAGCCACAGCAAAATCACTGCAGGATTGGCAGCTTATTTGAAAAATCAATCATTTTCAATCTCTTTCTCAAGAACTACCGTAAGTCTGTGAGATTCTATGCTATCTTTAAAATTCTGACCATGTAGCTTGACAGATTACAACAAATAACTCTAGGCTACTGCAGGAGCAAACCAGCAAAGGGTGATAGATCTTACATCCTGCCTTCTACTGGGTTGCCAGATGCCACTTTTAGTAGTTTCATTCAAGATAAATTAGCCCTAAGTAAAATGACAGATAGAAGAGCCCATGAAAACACAGTAGTCCTAAACGGCCCCGGCCACCCTGAAGGAGGCCCTGGCACACAGCAGACTTGGCTTTTGATGATGGCTTTGGTCCACATCAAGACCACCCACAAAATAATCAGTCCCTGAAGCTGCCTTCTCTCGATGAACTAAGCTCCTATTCCCCTTGCTATTTCATCCTTTTAAACATTTCCGTAAGCCTGACTGCCTTTGCTAGTCAGCACAGAGATGCTTGAGTTCAGTGTGGCTGAGCTGTTTTCTGTCCAGTATGGGTTGGGTGAGTCAAATTTTACCAAACTGTAGAAATACAAAAATGGAGGTTCTCACATTAAACTGTGTTGAAGGGGTCTATCAATCTTTTCTAGTCACTTCCTTCTCCACTTCCTTTTGCCATATCATTGCCAGAGGAGCAGTATCACACTCCTTGCTATGAAAGTGCATTTGCTTCTCTGCCACTAACAAAAGCTGGGATGATGAAGTGACAATTTTAAAAATTGTGCTTTCTATTCATTTGCATGTAGGACTCTGGACAATGAAAATAGGTCAGTCAGTTTGATATCACCTTCACTTCCTGCCTGCCACACTAACAAGAAGCTGCAGCATGGGGATTAGGTCCTATGGAAGGCTATTCCTTGAAAATAAACAATTTTTATTGTTTATTTTGCAGCCAGTATGCATTACTTACTTTATCTAGCAAGAAAGAAGACACCACATAGGCATCAATACGCACCTGCCACCTGAGCAGGCAACATAGTCCCATGTCACTTTGTATAACCATGAGTCAGCAACGTGCCCTCATGGCTAAGAACGCCAAAGGGATCCTGGCCTGCATCAAGACGAGCGTTGCCAGCAGGTCGAGGGAGGTGATCCTGCTCCTCTGCTCAGCTCTGGTACTGGTACCACACCTCGAGTACTGGGTGCAGTTCTGGGCTCCCGAGGGCAAGAAGGACCTTGAGCTTCTATAGAAGGGTCCAGCGGAAAGCTACAAAGATGATTAAGGGCCTGGAGCATCTATCTTATGAGGAAAGACTAAGCGAGCTGGGCCTGTTTAGTCTGGAGAAGAGAAGGCTGAGAGGAGATTTGATCAACATGTTCAAGTACCTGAGAGGTGATTGTAGGGAGGATGGGTTCAGGCTCTTCTCCATGGTGGCCAGTGACAGGACAAGGGGTAGTGGGTGTAAGCTGAAACATAGGAAGTTTAATCTCCATATGAGGAAGAGCTTCTTCACTGTGAGGGTGAGAGAGCCCTGGAACAGGCTGCCCAGCGAGGTAGTGGAGTCTCCTTCTCTGGAGATCTTCAAAACCCACCTGGATGCCACCCTGTGCCACGTGCTCCAGGTGTCCCTGCTGGAGCAGGGCGGGTGAATTAGTCTCTGGAGGTCGCTTTCAACCTTAACCATTCTGATTCTGTGATTCTGTATAGCCAAGACGAAGTCCATCTCACGTAACCGAGGCATCTAAAAATTAGTCATCCAAGTCATCTTCTACTCCAGTCCACGGTGAAAAATATAAGTATTTTTGGAGACTGATTCATCCCAGGTGATTTGGGTGAGCTGAATTACACCGAGTACAGTTATTTGTGCACGTCAGGTATATTAGAGCTATCCCAGATGTCACTCAATATGTTACAGTCAACTTCCACTGTAGCACAAATGTTCCCAGAACATCTTGCCATCTCCCAGGACTGCCTGTTTGGATTCTCTCTCTGGTGCAAGTACTTGTGCTTCCCTTCAGTAAATTGTGTTTGAGCCAAAGGTCTCTCAGCTCACAGTGTTCTCAGGTTCTTTCAACTTTTCCATCTTTATGATTTAAAGTTCATATCCCAAAATGGACTACGTTATATACCTATGATTACAAATTCTGCAAGGTCAAACCCTAATTTTGAACTTTGCCATTAGGCTCATGGATATTTTATACTGGACCATCAATAGGTGTGCATCTATTCTAAAAGCCTTGTTTTAATGTCTAGTGGTTGGGAACAGATGAAAGATTTCTTCTATCCATAAACTCTCCTTCGGTTTATAGATATATACTATAGCTATATAAAAATATAGTGAATAATTGCTTGGCTTTCACCTGCCTCTAAGGCTACAGAATGGCAAAGAGAACAGGTAATAAATGCCAAGAGAAGGCTATAAAACTCCTAATTAAAACACCGAGGCAAGGTAATTTTTTTTTGAAAGCATATTGCAGTCTGGCTGTCTAACACACCCTTTGAAATATGAAGCTCCTCTCCTTGCTTTTCAGAGTTCAAAACAATTTGATTATGCTGGCACCATCTGATTCCTCAAGTTAATGTACTGAGTATTGACACAAGTCTCTGGTTATTCCTCAGTTGGTAAAGAGACTGAGAAATGCACCTTAGGTGGGAGACAGCCATGGCAAAGGTATGCTGAAGAAAATAAAGGAGAGAGAAGAGAAAAAATGAGCAAAAGCAAAGTGTAGGCGAAAGAATAAATGGGAAAAGAGGTCTCCTAAGTGCCTTAAAAAATTCTCTCCTCCAGCCCAAGATGTTCTCACCATGGAAGCCCGGACGCTCCATGCTATAGTTAGAACACAGAGGCTCGTGTTTTTAATTCTACACAAAGCTAGAGAATAGCAGAAACTTTGGCACCTTATTTACTCTGCCTCAGATTCCTCACTTATAAAACACACTCAACGCAATAAAGCAACACTCAATGCTCTGAAACATTCAATGTCCTGAAACATTGCAAAGGGACAAGTATAGCAAGTCATTTACAGACATTCCAGTTTTGAAATATTATTTCCATAGCTCTCTTTTTTAATGCATATTTAAGTATATATATATACACGCATACTTGTCAAGCCAAGGGATTCTGCCATCCCATGGTCATTGTGCATAGCTAATAACATATTTAAAGCACAGTGGCAGAAGTGATCCAGGAAATGCCAGAGCGTTTCAAGGCCTGTTTTTATCCTGGAGGTCTGGGGAGCTTGTATTCTAGCTTGTTGTTCTACTGCTTTAATCCCATAAACTAAGATATGCATATATTTAGTTCTCTGAGTTTAAATATGCTTCCAATAACCCCCACACATACTCTTCCAGAAGTGCAAATAATGGGTTGTGGTTTCTCCTTTCATGCAACAACACAAGTAAAGGTAAAATCTTGTTTGCAACATTACCATTAATACATATGCATCTTTGATGAGCAGCATCTGATCCAGATATAAGCATGACACATGGCAAAGTAGACGCCTGTTTCTTACCAAATATTGCAGCTTTTTAATAGGCTGAAAATTTAGAAAAGGATTGACTAATAAATTAATTAGATGATCCAAACTGCATTGGCTGTAGACTCTGATAAATAAGACAGATGCTGGATTGGAAGTTAGGAGTTTGGGCTCTGTGTCTAGTTTTGCCTTTGGCCTGGTATGATTCAGAAACAGCATTTCTTTTTATTCTGCCTCATGGGAATAGTCATACTGCATTTCACTGAAAGATACGTAGAAGTGTCCTTGTGAAATATTCAAGATCATTTAAACAATGTTAGCACTTTGACTACATTAATAACATGGCCATTTTCAAATCAAGCACTGAGCAGACTGCATATTTATAGATCTATTGAATCTATTTTGCAATGAAAATTCAAAATCAGGAATTCTGAGATATGATCTTTTTCAAATAAAATTCACAGTTTCTGTTATTTTCTAGAAGGCCAGGTGTCTAGTGGGAATCCTTTTGGTCAGGTGCTATAGTGAAAAACTACTTAGAAATCCCAAGTGCATCGCAGAATCTGCCACTGGGCAGAACCTGGTCTTATATATACTGTTTTGCTCACTAAATTACATTGCCCCCCAGGTCCTCCTTAGCTGCTTTTCTCTCTTTTAATTTTGGAGGAAAATAAGAGGTACACATTAGTTTAACATTACCCTTCAAGGGCAAAAGATAGACATGACTTCTTCTCAATAAAGTTCAGCATTAATTTGGTCAAACCATGTCTTAATATTGTTAGGTTTTTATTAGGCAGTAGTCCTAAAGGAATGATTGTGTATTGAAGTATTTTTGCACATGATTTGCATGAATAGGTAAGTTACTGATGAGGAAAGCTGCAGAATTCCGTAAAGACCCTACTGAAGTGCTTCTCAGGTCTTACTGGAAAAACTGGAAGGAGGTCATGCATTGTTATAGTAACCCAGCTTTAAGGGGGGGAAAATGTAACTGACCTGAGAAAGGCAGTGACGCTGCCTTTGCAAACAGGGAGGACAGAAGATCAGTGATGAAGAAGTAGACTGAACTGGATGTTTTAAGTAGCTTTCACTTACTTATTAAATCATATTTGATGGATTCGAAAAAAAAATTGTAAATAAAAGTTTGTGTTGATGAAAACAGTTACTTTTAGCAATGTTTCATTTTCCTGACTCACGACTTTCTTAGCTTCTTGTTACGGATGGGCTCTGGAATCAGCAACAATCACATAAAACAAAGTGGCTACATCAAGCATTTATTCAGGTGAAAACACATAAAAGAAGCAAAGTACGGATAATAACTCACAAGGTAATACTTGCCAGCAGGATACTGAGACCGAACATCCCCTCGAGCTGGGAGGTGAGAGGGTTGCTGACAGGCTCCTAACTCGGCGGGCATCCCCGTGGACACAACGTAGGCCTCGGTGTTAGCAGTCTCTCCCCGTCTCGAGTTGGCCACAGGCCTGGTCGAGCAGCCGCCTTCCCCCGGTTTTTGGAGGAGGTCGGCTGCGCACCTGGCTGAGCAACCCTCTCTGTGTTCCTTCTCGCTCCGCCCAGGCAGGCAAACATCTTCTTTCTCAAGGTCTGGATTCTGTTTCCAACAGTAGTCATATGACCTTACAGATCATAAAAGTTCCTCCTCCTAGACAATCCTAACACCTGTTTCCCAACAGGAGTTTGTCATATAATTGCCACAAGCCCATAATTTGTATATACGCATTTTGAAAAACATCAAAACAGGTTTATCTACTCATGTTTCCAGTCTCAATGCACAAAGAATCACACTTTCAGACCAGTCTTCTTCATACCACTCTTAATATAAAGAAATGGAAAAAAAACCCCCAAAAACAGTTGTTTACCAGGCCACATTTCCAAGAAAATTTTGCTGCTTCCATAGCTGACATTACCTGAAATATTTTTTTCACCTAACCTAAGAGAAGATCTAACCTGAAAGGGGTTTTACTTTGCCCCAGGGAAGGCAAGCACCCATCAGCATATAGTATCTTCTGTGCACCCTTCAACCAGGCAGCTAGCAAAGAACAAAAACTAGAGTCTTGTGAGGAAGACTCACATGTGTATTAGGACAAGGTGTATTAGGCCCCATTTTGCACGCTGTACAAAAATCAACACATGTATTCAGAGCTGGAGACAGTACAACTGCACCAGTACAGTCAAGGGCCAGTGCAACATCCTGACTGATGAGAGCAAGAGCTGTACAGAGCCAGCTGGCATGTCCCTGTACCATTTTTACCTGCACTGGAAACAGAGATGTAGAAATAGATGGCTTCATGGGATGAGCTTCAGTGTCTGACACACCTTATTTGCTCCTGCTCTGATACAAATATATACATATATGTGTATATATATGTGTGTTTTCACCTGCACCACATATTTCTCTGGGACTGGATGCTGCTAGGTGTTTTGTGAGGACAAAGCTGAGCCACCTGGGAGAACTACAGGGAGACACCTCACTCCTTGGGAAGGAAAAAACCTGCTCCAATGCAAGCCCAGTAACTACTCTCTCAAACTCACTAAAAAGCAAGCAAAAACCAATGTTAGAAGAAACTAGGTCCAAAGTAAGAGTTTTCATTGCTGGGATGAGCAGCCTAGCTCTCGATTGGGCAGTTTCCAGCCCCTCCTGAAGCACGGCCCCACGGCCACCTGCCCCCAAGGGCGCCGCGGGGCTGGAGGCGCCGCTGGAGGCAGCCTCGCCGCGGCAGAGCCGCCCGAGGCTCCCAGGGACGGG
>NW_010581999.1:51326-79649 GCF_000705375.1 Tinamus guttatus
CGAGCGCCCTGCGCGGCCGGGGCTGCGGGCGGCCACGAGCCGGAGCCCAGGGCGCCCTGAGCCGGGAGGAGCTTCCCGGCCCCTCGCCCTGCCGGGGCTGCGTCTGCCCAGGAAACTCCCGAGGCTTGCGTTTTGTTTTTGTTTATTTATTTGCTTGTTTTTAAGCGGTGCAGAAGGAGTGTTCTTCTAATGTTGCTACCTGTGAAAAACTACGGAATCTTTTCTCTGAAAAACTACATAAAACTGTACTACAAAATCTAAAACTACAAAATCTACAATGTCTTCTCTTCTGAAGTTCTTACACATCTTTCACAGAAATCTGAAAAAAGGGCAGTATACATCCAGATATATGCATGCAGTCTGTTGAAGGCTACATAGATTTATTTTTAATGGCAAATCATGTAAAAACGTTACTTTTTTTCCCCCCGTAATGGTGAAAGTTTTGCAGGTCGGTAGCCAGACTTAAAGTTTGAGTCAGACTTTTTTTTTTTTGGCACAGCCTTGTAAATTAAAGGCAAATGGATCACTGCACATGCAAAATTAAAAATGTGTGTGCACTAGAAGTTGTCTTTGCTAAGGTAATTCAAGGTAAGCCCTCTGTAAGCTTTGCAGCTTTCCTGCATATTTTTTTATTATTTTTGTTTCTTTTATGTGGCACTAATGTGCGTTTGGGCAGCTGGTAGAAAGCTGCATGATTCCTCATGATAGATTTGGCTGCTGCTGAACAGTGCAGCAAAGTGTCTTTGGAAGGCATGGTGGATGCAGGATGTATTTAGACTTTTGTGCAAGGTTTAGTGTAGCATTTATGGTGCATAGTTCTCTAATTGCCTAGTGTTAGCAGGGAAGATACTAGAGAACTGGTCTCAAATAACACTATATTAGTCATCCAAGTCAAAAATTTAAGAAACTCAAGCATCTGCCAACATCTGTCTTGCACCCAGATTTTTCTGGACAATTGAGTGTTAAGCTTACATTCAAGTTCCCATTTTTAAAGTATGGTTCTGCTCCTGCGTTCTCTGATAAACTATTGTCTTTGAAAAAGGTGTTTTATACAGGGTCAAAACAAATGGTGGATAGCAGGGTCATATGAAAAGAAGACTGTATTCTCCAGAGATGAAAAAAATGGAAATAATGAGATATGAATTGCCAAGTGAAATGCATGATCATACACTACTTTCATTTTTTGCTTAGGGAGTATCACATACTTTGTCGTTATAGATATGTTCAGTATTTATTAAATATAGCTTATTTCCAAAGAAATATAGGCAATTTGTGAGTCTTATTTACAAAATGATACAAAAAGATCCAATCTCCAGAGAGCATCACTGGTTCACAGCATTGCATCCTCTGGTGCTTGGTGCCGTAATTTCCGATTCCACAGTGTTTCAGTGAGAAGAATTTTCCATGAGATATTAGAGGAGTACATGTTTGTACGTAAAAATTGACACCTGAACATAGAGATTCAAATGTACCACCCTACTGTTCAGGAATATCTGATCCCTGAGTTTACTTTCTTCAGCAGCTACATAAAGTAATTGAAATTATCTCACTTTGTTAATATGCTGTGAAGGTAACCTAAAAAGTTACTTGTCATTTTTAATTTTTCCTTTTGTACAGACTATTGTTTCCACCTTTTCAATAGTAAATAAAAAGATTGTTCTTTTTTCTGCACGTGAGGAAAAGTATTTCCCTACCAGGACACACTGGTACAGGAAGAAAATAGTGGTCTATAGGCAGCATTATACTCTTTGTCATTTGGACCATTGCCACCTTGGTTTCTACTTTGATTTTTTTAATGTCTACGAAGGGACTAGTTTTTCTTGACTTCAGACTTCATTTTTTTTTTTTTTTTCTTTTTAAGAGGGCAACAGGGAGGGTCAGAGACCACCGATTGAGATTTTATTTGGAGTAACACCAGATACTATATTCACAACTACTCTTCTCCTGTATTATAAAAGCTGATGTCAGCTGTTAAGGCAGGAAAAAAAAAAGAAATATAATGAAGTCTCATATGCATGTTGCTTGGTAGTGACTAAACATGCACTCACTTACTTAGCCTTTGAGAACTTTGGGAAATAAAATACTCATTCAGCAATCACAAGTACAAAATGGACAGCTCTTAAAAGTAATCAGCTTATTAACCCTGTGGAATAGGTACAGCTCTGCAGACCTCAGTCTCTCAGTATAGCACAGTGACCTAATAAAGATATTTCTAGAATAAAACGGATGTAGTTCTGTCACCACGGATATGGAGTCTATTGAATCCTAACATTTACTGCTGTGGATATTTGTCTGCTGGGATCGGACTCAGTCCAACTCATTTTGTACTGAGTGACCCAAAGTTGTTTCGTTGCAGCTATGTAATTACATTCTTGAGTATGAGCGTGGGCATTGCTCTGTGACTTTTCCTTCCTGGCCCTTCAGCCCTGAAGGCTGTTTGAGTTCAAGTGTGATGATCCTGATGCATTTTGGATGAAAGAACAACACCTACCCCCAGTGTACAGCCTTCCTCAGTTGTTGATCTTTGCCCAAAGCTAATGTGTAAGTGAGGTATCAGAGTAAATCTATTGAATTTGAGGTGTATAAGGTTGAAGAGCATCACTCTGCTTTGTGCCTGCGCTGCAGCTTATGCCAAGAACTTGATTTCCTGTTGACTTGCTTACAGATGTATTCCTGTCATGACCTAAGACTGCCTGCATGTCCATGATGGATGGAGACCATTTTAAACAGTAGATTTGTAGTCATCTTTGATATCTTCTCAGAACTTGACTCTTGGGCAGGATAGCTTTGTATCTATAGCCTTTCCCCCTCCCCTCAATTTCAAGAATAAATACCAGAGCTCAGTAGACCAATAGGTGTTCTATCCTGATGAAATAAAACAATTACTTTAATTAAGAGCATTTTTAAGCTATTGAGTTATATTTCCATGTTACTGTGAGGTCAACTCTATACTGGTCTTGCTGAGCCTACCACTCGTTCTTTATGTAACATCTTGTACCTCTTTTCCTGTCTGTAGTAGTTGATCTGGTTGCAGGTAATAAAGATAACTATGCAATGCCTTTATCTGATTTACAACTTGCATTGAATACAACTTCCTCCAGAAAACCTGGAGGGTTTTCTGTGTATCCCATAGGTTTCGGTCACAAGTGCTAGAGAAGATGCCTGACAGCTAAACACACCCAACTAATCTTTATTAACAGATAAAGATAGGAGAGAGAGATAAACTTCTCTGAAACAAGGATTTGTTTGATTATGGGCTAGAGGCTCAGAACATAATAACCCATATGTGCCTCTGCTAGCTTTTTGCAGAGGAAGAAGATTTTTAAATCACAGTGACTGTCATAGAGTTTGACATCTGCAAAAGAAGCATATGTCTTTGATCATGCATAGGCAGATCCTTAGCTGTTGGCCTTAATGCCTTCTATACGTTGTAATAGGTCCCAAGGGTTCAGAAGTAAGCTCATCTGATCCTGAAGAACATATATACCCCTTAAGCATAAATCACTTCAGCTACAAGTAATGGCAATTACATCATCTGCCAGCAGTGTTCCCCTAACATTTGCTGATGTGCTTAATCAAGCAAGGGATAAAACGAATGAAAAAGTGGTTGACGACAGGAAAGGTCTTGAAGAAGAGGTATCAAAATTGTTCATCAGAGGCCATCTCTTGACAGGAGGTTGCCTAGTAATGATGTAGTCTGGGGTAGGCTTTACGTCATATTTACATTTACATTTGCTTAATTGTGATTGAAGGAATGGCATTACCAAACTGTGAATAGAGATCTCTGTCTTTCTTAACTGTGAGCTGTACTTGAAAAAGTAAATAAATTACCCCAACTGTTAATGCCAAATGATCAGAGGTATAATAGCACTTTTGAACAAGTCACAATCTCTATGCAGCAGATAGCTCTTGATGAACTACTAAGTAAATGTTAAGATCCAGAGACCTTAGGCTCCTTGCAGAAGTAAGAACTGGAGAAAGGCAACATTTGGAAGCTATTTTACAGATTTTTATTTCCTGTAGAATTCTTCAGAGTGCACAAATGTTAGAGCACCCGATTGCAATGGAAGAGCTTCATTTAATGCTGAGGAGAAAAATTCACAGAGGTGTTTTTTGTTGTTCTTGTTTTTAAACAAGATGAGTTTTTCCCAACAACACTAAAGTAAGGATTAGTTGCCAAAGATTATCCCATGGTCCTGGCTTTCAGTCTAGGAAAACAAAAACATTTAACTATGTACAATTATTAGCTACTTTGTCTAAAACCCTTTTCTATACACGATGAAAGAATGATGCCCTTTACCATTCTCTTGCACTACCAGTGTATGTTATACACTGATTTAATCTCACTAAGAGCATTTACTAAGGTTACCCATCAGTTTTCAGATCTTGTTTTACCGATCGCAGGAGACTCTCTCACTGTGCTTCCAGCTTTAAGGGTTAATCCCCTGAAGGGTTGAACTTGTAAGAGGTACTTAATCCTACTGTAGCTCTACAGTAGAGCAGTGTTTATATATTTGAAGTTTGTTCTGTCTAGTAAAAATGATTCCCATCTCCCTGATTTGACTGCAGATGCTAAAATTTGTTGAGAAATTAGAAGTGATACATAGCTGTATATTATAACCCTTCTCTGCTGAATTTAAATAGACTGGATATTTATTAATAAGGTAATATAAAACAGGATATAGTAGGACTTTGTTCTTTTGCTATTGACAAGACTTTACTTCTGGTAAATGTTTGTTATGTAGCTTTTCAAATGCGGAAGGGGTGATGAGGGATTGCAGAAGAGATTCTTTCCCTCTTTGTGATTCAATACACAAAGTACTAGTACAGCACTTGGAAACAGGTCAAGGATCCACTGATATAAAGGATTATATGCCCTTTGACAGAAATTTCGATCTGTCTCAGACCTGAAACCTATTTGGTACACTATGTTACAGTTTCTCTGCAGAGATATCCAGTTTTCAGAAAAATATATTTCCACGAGTCCAAATTATAAGCCACGCTTAGGATAGAGTGTGGCAAATAGATGCCAACTAAGCAATATATTGCATGGAGAGAACTGAAGCAATTGTAGTTGTCGTTGTTACAACTGGTTGAAAGCTGTGTTCCAGAGGCTTTGCAATATGTTATTCTGTTAGGGATTATGAAATCAGAATGTGCGTGTGATGATTGGGACAATACAGCGTGGTTCAGATGTGGCTGGTGCTGCCTTCCTTGTTGACCTATACTCTGTGGTTGGAAGTAGTTCATAATGTATCAACACGCGTGTGACTTCTCTGTGAAAAAACACAGGGTACAGAAAAAACAGTGCCACACCAGAGACATAATCTAATCTACCTCAGTTAAGTATTTTAATCAGAAAGTAATAAAAAATGACAAAAATGAGACTTTTTTTTTTTTTTAAAAAAAGAGACATTTCTTCAGCAAATAATACCCATTCCACTCTAATGTTGAGTGTTTGGCAGCAGGGAGGAAGAACTGCAACCTAAAAACAGAAGACATTTTTATTTTGCTTATTTTTGACCTACACAGTTTAATTCGGAATGACTCCATCCATGGTAGTGTAATTGTTGAAGCTTAAATCAGAGCTAAAATTAGCATCTGTATATCCTAAACAATAGAACCCCAAAAAACATTCATAATCAGTACTCTTGAAAGAAAGAAGATTCTCTGAGATGAAATTCTATAGATCAGATAAGCATTATCTGTAAATACAAATCAAGCAAGTCTTTCAAAAGGAGTTTGGAGGTCTTTGATTTGGTAATAGGTTAAAGCAGGCCTCAAAACTTCGGACCTATTCTTGAATCAAAATACCTGCATCTCAAGAGTGAAGAGCTTTAAATTTAACAACATCCATTTCAGCAAAAATACTAAAAAATCCATTTGAAATGCATATTTTTCCTAAGAGAAACAAAGTAATGAATTCCCATATTTGCCTCGCATTTATAAAGAGAAAAATATAGTTTGTCATATCAGGGGCTAATACTCAAACAATAACCATTATGGCTTTCTGTAACGGTATTTTTTAAATCTCTACATATTTAATCATTCTAAAACACACAACTCATTCAGAATGAAATTTATATTATTTACAGAAAAAAAATGTGCAAAATTGTGTGCTTTCCTCTGCCCTAAGCCAAACAAGACTGAGTTATATCCAGAAGATGAATGAAGTCGTTGATGTACCAAAACCTCATATGTAAGGCTATTGGAAGCAGCCCAAGAACACAGCTTACATGCATACCTATTGGCTAAAGCTGGCAGGGGTTTTGCAGGTTAGAGCTGCCACTGTTGACCCTGGCCAAAGCCTAGCATTACACAAAGCAGTGCATTTCTCTAGGGACAGCACAAGGAACCTCCTATCATTGTGTTCGTAGAAGGTCCTCGGCAAATCTCCACCAAGACTCAGCTTACCTCTAGTAACACCATCGGTCTCCTGGAATATGATTTCCTAACCTGCTGTTCACTGAACAACCAAGTTTGACCTCAAAATCTAGGTGTTTTGGTAGTGAAAGAAGGAAGAAAGGCAGAAGCATCTGCTTACCTTAAAATTGCTTGAAACCAAAGATTTGCGGTCTTCATAGAGGTGGTAATAGATTAATTTATACAAAGGACTGGCCTCCAGAAAGTGGCATTTAGAAGTAGTGATAGAGTAGCAATAGAGTCTCAGTCAGCATATGTATCATTAGGTAGATGCTTTGGGGATTCATTATCCTTGGACAAACGGGTCGTATTCTTGCATATTTAACAGCAGGACAAAACACAGAAAAGCTGTGACTTAAGACCCTCACAATCCTAGATTTGACTTCCAGTTTGATTTCTGAGCATGCAAACAAGAAAATTAGCAGATATACTTTTCTCACGGACAAGTAATTCCATGTCATAGTTCCCTGCAAAATGTGCAATATGAAAGAACATATTCATAGGCAGCAGGATTGAAAAAGAAACACAGAAGACAGGGAATGTAGAAGATGAGGCAGATTACATTTATTGAACTATGGAAAAAGGACATATATAGCACTGAGAACACGCTCTAGAGAATTTTTTGAGAAGGTGATAAATATTTCATGTTTTATGAGGTTTGCTGTTGTTGTCTAGTTCGAGGTACTCCAAGTCTAAGGTTCCTTATTTACCTGCGGTAAAATTTTAGGAGTTAATTGTCAACTCCTGCTGCCCTACAGAGATGTTGTTTCACCCAGAAAGTGCCTGCTCAGTGCTTATGAGGGAATTATAGCATCAGAAGATTGACATCACAGCTATATTGAACAGAGAGGAATCAATATTGACTATCCCCATCAATATTAATCAGTATTACATAATCCCTACTACAAAATTATAACTATGTTTTTCTCTATGAGATCCATAGCAAGGAGGTTATCTTCTAATTCTTGTTAGCAGGGGTTTTTTTAATCCCTTGGCTTCTCTGTAGTACGGAGTTTAAACTGCTAATACAAGTTGTAACCTTGCCTTCACTTCTGTTTTAACATGAATTAGCTGAGATTAGCCATGCTGAATTCATTATAAATTTTACAGTAGAAGCAAACTTTCAAGTCTCTGTGTAATCCTTGGATCTGAATATGCAACTGTGACTGTTGCAACTTTGTAATCCCATATCACTACTGCTCAAATTTGCCTAGAATTGAATTAATGAGGAAGCAATAGTAGGATTTGTTTATAAACCCTTGGGTAAAGTAAGTGATGCTGCTTTTAAGTGTTTTGTTTTGGCTTCCAAGTATAGCAGGGCATGCCAATTTTTCTCTAATTTAAAAATTTAAACAGCCTCTAAACTCGATTACGATCTTTATGGAGGTTTGTATTCTGTTCAAAAATCAAGGTGGCCACAATTAACAATTAATTATATTACCCTTAATTGTTTTGAAATAGGAGTTATTCCTATTAGACCAACAAAGTCTAATGGAAAGAAAAAAAACCCAAAACCCAGATTCTTTAATGCACAGGGTGGATTTCTCATCAGATCCACCATATGTACAGTTATTTGTTGGTTCCATTACTTAGTCCAGTGTCATATTTCAGAGATACTTCATTTCTCTTTACAATGAATTTAACAGGTTTCTCTGAACTACAAGTAACCAACATCTTTCATTGCTTTGTGCAATCCTGCATTTAAGCTTCTTAACTGTGACCTTCCATCCCCTCTATCCATCCTTCCTGACATAAGGATTTAGTGGTAATATTGGGCAAAGATACAGAACTGCAAACTCACCATAAAGAGTGACCTCTTAGGATGCAAAATAACTCTTGTGGACAGGAAGAGTAGTAAATTTATATCAAGTCTTAACTGTACATATGAAACCCCTTTTACACTTTAGTTTATCATCTTGCACAAAAAAAAATCAAATCAAGTGGATTTATAGAAATTATTTTGATATAACAGCTTTGGATTCAAGGGCAAAATGTTAAGTGTACATATTGCAAGGTTTCTTAATAGTGATTGATTCGAAAATTGTTTTCTCTAAAGATGGAAAGCTTGCTGTCTGATTACAGACTGACTTGCAGACCTCTGCGAATATATGTTTGGCATAGGAATTCATTAATAGCAGCTCCCTTAATAAAGTGAGAGCTTGAGTCCATTTGTGAGCTCTTTCAAAATGAGTGACTTCTTACTGAACTCCTCGAATTATACAGCTGAAGAATTCTTGAGAAAAGAAAATGATCTATTTGACAGAAGCTATGACTTTGTATATATGCAGAATTAGCAATTCATCTTTAGCTGCATCATATGCGTGTCATATTTTCCAGTTATCTTGTTCTTTGTATTAATAGGTTAGTAGTGTAGACTTGTAGGAGCCTAGATTAGCATGAGAAGAAGTCAGTAACTTGAAATATTGTCAGTAATTTAAAATCTCAAAAAGAAATAAAACTTTTATTATTATTATTATGCTCTTGCTGTAATGTGTATGGAAGTCCAATTTAATAATAAGGAATATCTCACAAAATGTGAACCAGTTTGGGCCTTATGACTCAATGGCTTTGAGTGACACATAAGCTCCAGAGTAGTTTTGATACTTCTGAAAATTGTACTCGTGGAACATTATTTATACTTTAGAGTTAGCCATAAAAGAAATATTTGAAATGTTTACAAGCTGGAAGACTATTGCCAAGAAGTAGTCATCATTCCTATAGAAAGGAAGAACTCCTGAGTTTGTGGTGTAACTGCGCGTTGTGCAGCTGCTTGTATTTAAAGAGATAAAGGTCTTGTGATAATAAAATCAGAAAACTTGGAATCATGGATCTAAACTTAAAATTGCTTAGACTTTACTTGACAAAAACAAAAAAAGTTGTGTTCTATGCAGATTTTTGTAAGCTTTATTTCTCTTGTGTGATGAAAATAGACTGATTAACTCATTAGCATATATGTTATATAGATATGGGAACAGTTCTGAAAAAAAGTATAAACAGATCTTTATAGAGTAATGGCTATTTAACTTAAGTCATAAAAGCGTTATAGTATTTTTATACAAAGTGTGGGCATGCAAATTTACAATTGTAATGAAGTTTTTTACATTTTATGGGATTACATTAGTGTTTCATACACTTATAATCTTCTCCAGTCTGATGTAATTTATACTACAAATTTAGCAAACATTGCATAAGCTTAATGTTAGGAAGATAAAGATGATGGTCGTGTTTCAAACACGCCTTATCACTTTGAAGTCTCTTTATAACTTCTTTCTCCTTTAAGTTCAACTGGCTGAGGTAGATAGGCAGTGACTGACTGAGAGTTTCATTTTGGCCATCCAGATGGCAGTTGCTCTTAATTATGTTTACTTCTTAATTTTAAGTTGTGCTGACACCCACCCACTCTGTTCATCTACTGCTCTTAATGAAAAACGGAAATATCTTTTTTTTGTAACATTAAAAAGGAGAAAGGAAAACGGCAGTACATTGTAAAAAGGTTCCTGTGAGTTAAATTGCTTCTGAAATGCTCATGATATTACCCAGAAGTTGTCCCCTTGGCTGTTTTTGTTCCGCTCAGCAGTGTCTTAATGTTGAGAGAGGCTGCCTGTAGTTCAGTTAAGTTCAGTTCATTTGGTGGAACTAGTTTATTGGTATCCCTAATCTGAGAGTTAAAAACAGATCTTTTTAACTGTATAAAAAAACATTCACTTAGATGCAGTGCACACTCTTAAGGTAGCTTCTGCCCTTTGAACATGCTGAAAGTTTGTTTTCTTACAGGTTACAGGTTTTTACAGGTACTTCTGCATGTCATCTATCACAGGCAGGCAGCCATGGCTGCACAGCACCTAAGGGGCTTTTTTTGGAAACCTCCCCACAGACACAGTTTGTATTATCTTGCAGTGTGTTTTGTATTTCTGCAGTTAACTACTACAACCTTGCCTCATAGAGTTATAGCCTAGTAACAGCAGAGAGCCTGCACCCAGGAGAGGAATTCACTGTAATATGCTATCTGTGACCTTCATTTCTTGCCTCATGCCTGCTTGCTATCAGGCATTTCCTGGTTTTCAACAGAACAGGTATTTGCATTTCAATACAAACTGCCCAACCGGCCAACCAAGAGCCCTCTTACCAGTCAAGTAGAAAACCCAAGTATCTCTTTTAAGCATTTTAATTGCAGCCTGTGAAGGACTGCAAATCTAGTTTATCAGTGTGTAAGTGCCAATATTTAGAGGTGCTGTGCTCCCACTGACTTTCCTGAGAAAGCCAGTGACTCAATCAACTGTTGGTTGTGCACACCTGTACTTTCAGACTGTTCATCCAAACATGTGCTTTTGATTAATTTGTACAGCCGGAACTCAGTACTCCATGTGCAAAAAAAGATGGGAAATACTAAGAGCACATGGAGATGTTATTCTTTAAATATAACTGCAGAACCTCATTTACAGAGTTAGTCCCACTGGGCTTCCAGCAGGAAGGAAAGAATTATCAAAAGGGTGGTAAGAGCAAGGGATCCACTTGAGAATTTTGACTCACTTTGCTGAGGAGCAATTCTTTCTCTCCACTGATCACAAAGGCTCAGTGCCCTACGTAAGTAAACTGAGCCTAGAACTGAGTGATGTAAATATGCTCTCCTAAACACATCTGTGGATGATTTTAATACCCATCAGGTAAAATTTTGTAATCGCTTGTTTATTATAGACCAAGAAGAGGGAAGTTTATCAACATACCTGATGTTTAGGAAGTAGATAGCCTTGAATTGCACAAAACATTTAGATGAACTAGTATAGCAGCACAGAATGTTATACATATGATTCTGTAATCCTCTTCTGGATCCTGCTAGGATCTTGCTTAGATCCAAGCTCTTCAATCTAATTTCAGCATATTAGGTTCTTAAAAAGGATGCTGCCTTGAAGAGCTTTCTGCCAGCTTGATATAAAAAGTCCTCAAGTCTTTTAGAAACTCTCAAGCCCTAATTTGTCAGTCCAGTTTCTTAGGCCATGAAAAATAAAGTCTTACGGCAGTGACTTATGACCCAAAAGAGAAAACTATACAGAACTCATTGTGAAAACAGTATGCCTTACTTTTTGCCTATCTAGCAATATCCACTTCTGTTGCGATGAACGATATAAGGTAACAAATGCCAAAAATGTACATATTAAAAAAGAAAGTTTCATTGTTTCATTTCAAAGGGCCATGACGACAGAATGGCGCTTTGTCCTTCAGAGTGGGAAATCTTTCTGTTTGATAAAGTTAGTGAAGAAAGATTTATAAACTCATCTTCAAAGAAGATGCTCTTCTAATACTTGCAGGATGAAGCAACTTTTTTACAGTGATCCTAAAGCATATTCCCCTGTGAGGAACTCTGCTAATAATATGCTGACTTTGCTAATGAGTACATTGACACAGGGACTGAAGTACTGAAGTGATTCCTTAGATTTTGTTATTCTCAGTTGCCTCCCTAAAATTCTTGTTGCTGCTGCCTGAGGACAGTACCGTTAATTTGTCTTCCTTAATGCTTACCCTTTTTCAAAGTGAAACAGAGTTTCATTTATCTGTGGTATCCTTTGAGGGTTTCTGCCAGGTATAATGGATATTTTCTTTTTAAGAGTAAGATCTGCATGTTTAACATTCTCACAGCTGTATAAATGCAGGTTATGACAAATTCCTGAAGAAATGAAATGTCATGTGTATATGATAAAATACCTGTGCTTCTTTTTAGCACAAATATACACTAATATAGAGACAGATATTTGCATAACTTCACAGAGTGCTGAGAAATAAATCCAATTGTATTTAGGATGTGTTATTTAAGAGATAATATATATGAGCTTGATTACTGAATCATAGCAGAGATTTTAGTTGACTGACACATGCATGATGGGCAGATTAGTTCTTGATCATTAGCTATCACAGACCATTGAACCCAAAATCCTATATCCTAATTAAGACAGAATTGCCATGACTTCATTAACTTATAAAAACATCTGGCTAGGGCAATGCTGAGAGCTGACAATAACCTGAAATTTCTGTCATGATATATTAAGTGTCAAGTGAGATTGAGATTAAAGGAAAAAAAAAGGAATACACAAGTAATTGAAATGAAGACTGTAGTATTGATATGATAGCAGGAAGATAAATAAAACGACAGCTGATCTCTTCCAGATGGGATTTGTTTAGCAATATAAAACATTGCTTTACCAGTCATTGTTTGAAGCACAAACCTTTCAGTAAATTGTAAGAGAAGTCAAAATTCTACTAGTCATTGTGTTTGTATTAAAGGTGCATTTCTTCACTTTTAATTGTTGAAGACTTTCTCTGACCTCAGTTTCAATTCTGAATTTCTTTGGTTCTTTAACAGGTTTGAACCATCTCATCTTTATATGGCAACTTGGAACACACACTCTCACTTAACTGAGTAATGCTTAGGAAGACGTATTAATTGGGTTATTCTTTCTTATCTACTTTTTGGCCATCATACACCATGGGTCACATTCCATTACCAAACTCTGAGTAGATCTGCAGTTAGTAGTACTGTCTGAGGTAGTACTTACTGAGCAGTGAGATATCTCCCAGGAAGCTCAACAGTATTAGATTCATAATGTGCTCTAGTTGTTTTTGAGTTGCTTCCTCTGCTGATAGATTATTAAGAGGACTTCTTCAGTCAGATATGCAGTGTTTGTGAATGATGAAATTAATTTTATTTATTTTCTTTGCAGGAATTGTTTCAATCATGACTCTCACTGTTCTTGCTTATGAGCGCTACATTCGAGTAGTCCATGCAAAAGTGATCAATTTCTCTTGGTCTTGGCGAGCTATCACATACATCTGGCTCTATTCATTAGCCTGGACTGGAGCACCTCTTTTGGGCTGGAACAGATACACGCTGGAAATCCATGGTCTAGGTTGTTCAATGGACTGGAAGTCAAAAGACCCCAACGATATCTCCTTCATTCTCTTTTTCTTCCTTGGTTGTCTAGTAGCACCTGTTGGGATCATGGCCTATTGCTATGGCCATATTCTATATGCAGTGAGGATGGTAAGTTGATGCAAGTAAAAGACTTCCCTTAATGAGTATTTTTTTCAGTGAAAAAGAAAATACATAATAGTCCTTGAATTTTGATGTAAGAGAGGATGATGCTGTATATTAAGCATGGATCAGAGCCTAAATTTGCACTCTCTCTTCCCATTCAAATTTTCAACCTTTAATATTCATCCATGCCTGGAGATACTAGAAAGGATGTAGGCTTGGAGGCAACACAGAGTTACCAAGATCTGTTTATTGTATAGTTTTACTGGGAGGTGAGTCACATATAAAAGGCAAGTTGGGGAGATGCCCCTACCCACTGCTCAACAGGGAGCAGAGCATCCTTAAATGCTTAAAAAAAGAAAACTGGTTGTAGTTGTCACTGGAAAAGAACTACTCCTTCCTGAGAAACAGAATTTTCTCACATCTGAGCAGTTGCATCTAATGGCACCCCTGATGTGATATGAGAAAAGTGGATACAGAAAACTCTTTAGTCAGGCTCCATTTCAGCTGGAGGGCATTGCTGTTCGCCTTGCTGAGATGTAGGCTTCCCTATGGACATGACAGCTGCCATCAGTTGGCCTCTTAGGCCAAAAACCAGTGCCTAATGTAAACACAGTCAGAACTGTAAAGATTGCATGATATTATATCCTTGAACTAATCTGAAAGGCTAAGAGCTTCTTGGCTGGCTCCCACTGACTTTTAATGAAAACTAGACATCAGAATCCCTCGGGTGCTACTTACTATTTCAACCAAAATTAGTTATCCTTATTAATGCAATATCCTGTTTTCCTTTTATGTGACTCACTTTTGCCTCAGTATGTCTAGGAGAAGATGTCTTTGGAGAAATTATTTTGGTGATACTCATTCTGTAATGATTCACACTGTGATTATGTTTTTTTTTTCAGTGTCAAAAAAGGCAATATAAAAATGCTTCATGCAACATAAAAAGTCTCCAGAAGTACAACTCTGATAACATGAAAAGTCAGTTATACATTTTTTTAGAACAATAGGAGGACACTGAATAGTGAAGCATGTATTCTGTATTCTGTGTGTATTTTGTGAATTTCTCTTGAGAAAATAACCATGTAAAATTCTTCTGAAGGGAGATTAAGTCTAATTAAACCAGGATTGCCAACACATTCAGACAAAGTTTTTGAAAACAGGAACCACTGGATCAAATTTATTTATATTGATGGACAAGGGCAAACTAGTTTTCTAAAATATTTCGAGTGAAAGGGCCATATATTTTGATACATCACTGTTTTCTAGTGAATTTCCTTCTCTGTTTCTCTTGAGATTATATTTTTACATTATTTACTGTATACAGTTAAAATTTGGGAAGCATGATACAAGCTTTCAGAAGAACTATAGTTCTTAAAATAAGGCGTCTGGTCTCTGTCCTAAAATTAAGTTAGGAAGTTAGTTATTTACAAATGAATTTAGAATTGTTTGACATTTACCCTTTTTGTCCCATTTCTTGTACAGCTCCGTTCTGTAGAAGATTTTCAGACTGTTCAAGTGATTAAACTTCTAAAATATGAAAAGAAGGTGGCTAAAATGTGTTTCTTAATGATTTCCACATTCCTTATTTGTTGGATGCCTTATGCAGTGGTCTCCCTGCTGGTAACATATGGCTATGGCAACCTCGTAACTCCAACAGTAGCTATCATCCCATCTTTCTTTGCCAAGTCAAGCACTGCTTATAATCCAGTCATCTACATCTTCATGAGTAGAAAGGTAGGTACATCACAGACTTTTTTATTTGAACAATTGTATTTGAACTGTGTTTATGACAGAGTTTTTGAGTTTGGATCTATTAATTTAATCTTAATTGCCTGGATTTTTGTTTGAACATATAGGATAAAGGGGAAAGATTTAGAAGCATTAAAATCCTATACAGTGGTTAAAGTACTGCCTTATCAGAAATTAACTTTTAGGTTTCTGAACGACTCAGTAGTACTCATGTGTACTCATGAGTACTCATGTGAAAAGGAAAGGACAGAGTGTCAAAAATTTAAGTGTCCTTTTTTGACACTTTACCAGTGAAGTGGGTTACAACGGGAGAATCTGATCTGAATCAGTCCCATACTACATGAGAAATTAGAAAAAAATCAGACTATCCTAAATCTGTTTTCAGTAAAATCTTGCATCTCTGATTTTTCCATTGTGCCTCTCTGATTTTTCCATTGTGGCAACATGAGGATTGTACAGCTCAGCACAGTGTTTTAAATAAGCATGTTTGCTTACAAAATACATCGCAGACAACCTATTTAGGATTTTAGAAAGGCTAGGGTTTTCCTAGGAAAAGATATACATAGGATGTTTCAGTATGTTAAAATAACAGCAAGGAATGAAACCATTGTACACATATTCTAGTTCTACTTAAGCCTGGAAAAATTATGTGAAGACACATTACTGATTATGTTAACTCTCAGAATCAAAACCATAGAAAGAAAGAACAATGCAAGCAAAAGGGTGTATCTGATCAGGTAGAAAGATTAAAAAAAAAAAGTGGCATTTTGAAATTCTGCTTATTTACAGATGGAGACAAATGCTGCAGTGTAGCTCAAGCAAGGGCCAAGCCCAAGGTCTGAGGTTATATGCTGTTTCTGAGGGAAGGCAGGAGGCCACCGAGGTGCCTGCTCACAGCTTTGTCTCAGGCAGCTCATTTCACGGCAGCCTGATCCAATTATGGCTGTGCCATTTCAGAGCTCGCCTGGAGTATGGAGAGCTAAACCCCAGGGATGGAAGGAGAAGGAAGAGATTGCAAAGCCTCTGCACCTAAGCTAGGGCCCTGACAATGATCATATTCAAAAAGTGCATATTTTAACAGAGAGATTTAGATATGGTGGCTCTGACTTCGTCTTTAGATGTCAGACTGATTAGCTTAATCCTAAAAAGGTTTTGTAGGTTCTGATACCCAGAAGCAACTTGAACTGGTATCAGGTACAAGGCCAGTAAAGCCGTAGCCATGATAGGAATGGATCAGCTAAGTATGATGACCGGAGATGCATCATTAACTACTTTTTAGTCACTGCTTATTCCAGATGAAGACCAAAACATGAATATTTTTGCCTGCTTTCTGGATTATTTTGTCCTCAAAGGAAATCCTAAAGCTTATTCTTTAATACTATTCTAGCTGATGTGATGCTTCTATCTCTAGCCTATTCCAGTATGCTCATGCTTTCTCGCCTTTACGTTCGTCAGAAATACCATATCATTTCTGAAATTTTCAAGGCTTCCTCTTGACCATTCTATAGAGTTTTCACTTAGCATCAGATGACCTTTCTCTGTCATCTTGTAACTTTCTAGGTCCCCTTCCAATTGAACCTGCTGCCTCCCTGCTGTCAGAATAGGACTGATTTGTTATAATAAAACCAACCTTGCACAAACTGTCATTCTAGAGCTTCTTCTATAACAGCTAGAAACAGTCAGTGGCCATGTGGGATCAAAGTAATCCTTAAAATCACTAAATGTCAGGCTACCAGATTCTGTCCTTCTCAGATAAAAGTGTTTTGTTTCTGTTTTTCCTGTTTGTTTTTGAAGTGCTCGCAAACCATTCCAATCATCTTTCGTTTATATATTGTAAAACCTCTTGATAAAATACTAAAATTGCATTTTAATGCCTTCTACTGGTCAGGTGACCCTATTGAACTTTCCCAGTGAGGAAAAAAAATCACTCACTGAAAAGTCAGCACATTCATTATAGAACTGAGGTAACTCGGAACAAGTTGGACAAGTTGGTTATTTTGAGATATTTTCGGTACTGCTGTCTTCACTGAATCACACATGAGAGTGATCAAAAGTTGTAATTTGATTCTATTTATTCTGTTCTGCAGTTTCGACGATGCCTCTTGCAGCTCCTCTGCTTTCGCCTGATGAGATTCCAAAGGGCTGTGAAAGAGACACCAGCAACAGAGAGCGACAAACCAATAAGACCAATCGTCATGTCACAGAAAGTAGGGGACAGGCCAAAGAAGAAAGTGACTTTCAGCTCCTCCTCTATAATTTTTATTATCACCAGTGATGACACTCAACAAACAGATGACAACAGTAAACACAGTGGGACAAAAGTAAATGTCATCCAAGTAAAGCCGCTATAGAGATGAGCTAAAGAGACACTAGACTGATGCTCTTCAGCCAGTGGACTGTTTGGACTAAAACTGGTTTCAGATATAGTGACTGTAGGCTATCAGTGGAAACCATTTTGAAGAAGTTCTTCATCTGACGCCCTGCAGGCAGTTCAGCTGTGGTCAAAATACCAAAATCTTTACATCTGTACCTACCTTGTGGATGGATGTTTTTAACTGAAAATTCTGAATTTTCTGAAAGCATATCATAGTGGTTATTGGGTTGGGAGGCCAGTAATAAGTGGAGTACCACAGCAATCTATCTATCCTGAGGTAGATACTATCCTGAGACCTGCCCTGTTTAACATCTTTATCAATGACCTGGAGAAGCTGACAGTGCATAATTGTCAGTTTGAAGATGACACCAAGGTGGGATGGACCAGTTGGCAGGCTGGAGGTCAGGGCTGGTATTTAGAAGGATCCGAATGAACATGAATTGGCTAACCGAAACCTTATGAAATTCAACAAGGACAAGGTGAAGTTTTGCCGCTGGAAAGGAAACACCCTGTGCAACAATACAGCTTGGGGCCTTACTGCCTGGGACAACACTGTGGAAAAAGACCTCTGGCCATGTTGGACAGCAAGATGAGCATGAGCCTTGTGTGCCTCAGCAGCAAAGAAGGGTAAGAACAGCATCCTGGACTGCACTAACAAGAGTGTGCCAGCAGTGAGAGAAGTGATTATCCCCCTCGACTCAGCACTTGTTAGACCACATCTAGATAGTTCCTCCAGTTTTGGACTCTCCAGTACAGGGCAGACACTTAAAGACTGGAGTGGGTTCAGCAAAGGCCACCAAGATGCTGGAGGCGGGAGCACTTGCCCTGTGAAAAGAGGCTGGGGGAGCCAGGCTTGGTCAGCCTGGAGAACAGGAGCCTTCAGAAGAACCTAATGGCAGCCTTCCAGTACTATGAAGAGATTTTAAGATGATGGAACCAGGCTCTTGAGGGCACTGCATGGGAGGACGAGAGACAGCAGGCATAAACTGAAACAAGAGAAGTTCAGACCAGATGTAAGGAAAAGCCTTTTTTCACCATGAGGACTGCCAAGCAGTGAAACAGGCTGCTCAGGGATGTTGTGCCATCATCCTACCTGTAGAGTTCCAAGACATGACGGAATAAAGCCCCGAGCACCCTTGTCCAACCTCAGAGGTGACCTTATTTTGAGGAATGGGTTAGACTAGAGATTCCTTGAGGTCCCTTCCAACCTGCGTTATCCTATGATGCTCTGTTCTGCAAGCACTTCCAGTGCACAGAGTTACTAGGAAGGAAGGAGGAGTGTTTAGAATTGTCTGGGGTTTACTTAGTCTGAATCTGAGCTTTACAGAAAACAAACAAACAAACAAACAAAAAACATAAAAAGAGTGATGTCCACAATTACTAGGGTCATACTTAGAACCAGAAACCATGAGAAAGCTGTCCCCATGTACTCTGCACACCATTATCTTGGTGGGAACCCTCAGCTACGTTATGAGAAAAATCATACAAATCAAACCACCAATGGAAACTGATCAGCGGAAAGGGAGAATGATAATTTTTATATTACAATATGATGCTTTATGCCCCTTCTTTTTACATCTTTTTTTTTTCTTTCTGTACATGCAGCAAGAGCCTTGTCTGATACTGATCATGGATATGTTAAATCTGCCATGGCATTTTGGCAAAAGTAACAGAGAAGAGCAGGGTAGCTTTTTCCTAACTTGCAGTATGAGTAATAATTGTCCTACTTGGAACTCAGTAGGCAGAAAAGATACTGAAGTTTTTTTTCACCTTTTTAAGTTTTCCTGTTAGAAAATGACAACACAATTCTGCCACAGACAGCTACCTGCCAGAGAACTACTTTGAATTAAGGTGCTTGATTCTCCTCCACATCCATTACACTGATGTTATTCCTCTGTCTGCTAACAGGGCTGTAACATACAGCTTTTCCATCTTGGTGGAAGCTGTGAGAAAAGCAACGAAAAATGATTTGCTTCCTCTGGAAACAAATTTTCTAAGAGATACAGGGAGGATGTACTGAAAAACTACCAGCACCAACAATTGGCATAGTGGCCAAGAATAGTAAAAAAAAAAAAAAAAACAGCTCAAACACAGAAACTTTCAGCTAGTTCCTGGGAGTAGTGCGTGACTTCAGCTTAGAACAAGTAACTGACTGTATTTGTGCCTGTCCTTTTGAAGAGGCCAATTCCTTATACATGCCCCTGCCTAGAGCATCAGCATTGGTAACCTCGCTCCTTGGGTCATCTTTAAAAACCCATAGAGTCCAGTCTGTCTTCTAGATTGAATTATATTATCTGAGAGAAAACAGAAGATGAAGTGGTCTGTGTTTCTTTCATGTTTGTTATTTTTCTTTTCCTACAGATGGATAGCATAGATAAATTGTTCTGGGATTTCAAAGATCTGCCCTTACAAAGCTTATTCATTTCAATGTGAAGAACTACGTCTTCAACCATTTATCACTACATCTATGCATATTTATATTTACCAAAGGGAGAAGTGTGTATCATGTAACTGTGCAATTCCATGTAACAGTGCATCCTTTTAACAAATTGTGTGATTGACATTTTAGTGTTTAGCACTGACTCTTTGATGACAGATTACATCTAATTTATTTATATTGATGTGTTTTCAGTGTAATATTTTTTCCCACTGAGAAGGAGAAGATTTAGTATCACCTGCTGGAGACAGCTCAGAGGGTATCATTAGGTACTGGGAAAAAATAGCATTTCAAGGCTTGAGTTAATTTTTGTAAAGAAAATCGGAGAATATCTTTGCAAAAAAATCTGAGAAAATATGTTATTTTCTGGAAAGAAAAGTATAAATTAATACTTTAATGAAAAAGGCTCAAGAACATAGAACAGCAGATTTGGAGGCCTAGATGGTGTGGACAGAAGGGCAGAACATTGAAGTATCTGAGAATGACATGAATCCTGGGCAGCAAAATCTGTATAACAGGTTGAAACTCGAAGACGAATGGACAGGTTGGGCAATATAACTTGCATTAACGGTATTCTATGACTATTCTATTTTTTTAAAAGTGTACTGAGAAGTAATGTATGCTATTTCTCTGCAGTTAAGGAGCCTATACAATGGAACACTGATTTTTTTTTTTAACTCAAAAAAGGAAGGGAAAGAGGAGGTGGAGGGGTTAGGCTGAAGCTGAGAAGAGTCCCAGATGGCAGGGATGACTGTTCCTGCAGCTATTAAAGGTTGTGAACTCGCTGCCCCTTTTTGAATTGGACGGTACTTCCACATGCCTTCCCCCTGTGGCAGCAATAACAAGGTCAAAAGTGGGAGTAGATGCAGCTGTTTAAATTGCAATAGCTAATCTGCTTTTCTTCTGACGAGGGCAAATAGAGCAGCCTTTCATTCCCAGTTGTCTGACACCGGAGGCCACTTTGCCTGCTGCTTTGACCTAGCGCTGCATGTAATTTATCCAGCCAAAACTGAGCATTATGAGTGCTTCCCCTCTCTCATTTAACAGGTTAGCATCAAAGAATTGCTTGTATTGAATTAGAGCTGAACAGGAAATGAAACTGATTTACACTACAAGTCAGAATGCACGTTATTAGCTGCAGATTCAAACTCTTCCTCCACTCTGGCTCTCCTACCACTCACATTTTACTGTTTTTTCCACGGTGTTTGACCACCCTCTTGTGGTTAGTTCAGCCCTCAAAGACAGGAAAGCCTGGTTTCAAAAAAGCCCATTTTCATTACACATTGCTGCTGCATGTGGGAAGATTCACTGTTTCACGTCTGATTGAGTTTTATTCATATTGCATATATACTTATGTGTTTGACAGATGATGGAATAATATATATATGGACTTACATAGGAGATGTAGCATCTATCACTGTTATATTTCCAGGAGCTTATGTACATATTCCAAAAATACATCCGGATAGAAGGTTGCTGTCTTCTTTATGTTTGCAAAATTTGTGCTACTTAAACAAACTTCCAGGATAGATAAAATGGAATTTTGTTTCTATGGTGAATGGATTTCAGATCAGAAATGAGAAAGTGTTCCTTGAAGTCTCCACAGCTTAGCTAAATGCCTGGCAGCAATGCACTCTCAATACCCTGGGCTTTTCATTTGCCTTGCTCTGCTAGGTGAGTTGAGCACTGAGTATCTATGCGGTACTCAGGCCATGGCTGAGATCATGAATTGCATCTATGCTAACTCCATTTGCACAGTTACCTTTTCTAAGGTGTGCTGAAAGCTCCAGAAAGAGGACCTTACAAAATCAGGCAACATTTTCCTCCCACACACCAGATGATAGGTAGTAAATATGCCGCCTAGATAATAAAACTTGTTTCATTACAGTTTCAGTAACATATCTGGCAGTTGGGTCTGAGGAGAGTTTAAAGGATATTTTGTGGGCTGTTGAATCTGAACTCTGACTATCCTCCATGGGATAAAATTTAGAGGAGGATTTTTATCCACTTCTGAGCCCTCTTTCAGCATTGAGTTCATATTGCCTTTTGGATAGACAGTGTTGGGATTTATCTGCAGTGTTGGGGCAGCATATCCCGCATCATGGCACACAAGACCATTCTACACCTCTGATTCCCAAGGCAGCTTCTATTAATCATAACTAACTCAACTACTTGCACAGATATTTGAAAAATAGATGTTTTCTGTGTACTACTTAGAAAACAATGAAAATGATTGTACAAAAAATGGATATATGCTTATTTTACAGTTTTTCAATTATTGGAAAGCTTGTGCATTAGGGGATATTTGGACAGGAGAGGGATATGATAAAGGAGAAAAGAGAAAGCAAAGAACTATATAGGAAAACATGCTTTCCTTTACATAAGTTCTAGTATAAAGACTGACATATTTTTTCTCTTATGATGAGAGGATGGTAGCCATATGACTAGTACATACTTAGGATGTTTGGTGTGTAAAATAGCATCTAAAAGTGCTCAGTAGTTCCACTAATGTAGCTATTCATGGCTACACAAAGTAGTCCAGTTCATGAATTTTAGATGTGTTCAAAATTGTAGCTAAAAGCTTAGATGTAACTGTCTTCCTCCTGGACTGATGCAACTTCCATTAAAGTTAATAGCATGTCTCATTTCCAGAGAATTGCTATGAATTGTACTGACAGTTGGGAACATTCACTTCAATAACTATTGTAACAGCTTATTGGTACCTATTGTTACAATAATGTGCGATAGAATAATATTCATATTTACTCTGAGTTTTCTCTTAACTACATTTTAAACATCCAGATTAGTGTACTGTTGCAAGAGACATTCAGCTTTTAAAAGGAATCTGAACATACACTGCCCATTTCCAAGGTGAAATGATAAAGTGATTAGAAGTGGACGTATAGCTGCTTCAAGTGGGTAGAATCTTTCCCAGTAACAGTATGTCCCAAGTCTTACTTTTTAAATGCCATCTCTTAATGCCTGGACCTTGAGACATGACAGAACAGAATATAAATGCCCTTATCTTTCTTAGAAAGATAATGAATAGCAACAAAAATATGCATACATGCTCTATCATTTTAAATATAGGAAAAGTCAGTAACAATTTCTTCCTTTATATACTCACTTATTCTTTAGAATTGGATTTTTAGACTAATAAGGCATTTTTTTCTGAGTGAAGGTCTTTTTATGATCCTATTTTTCTATTATTCAAACATAATATTCCCTAGAAAATAATGAAACCTTGTCAAACAAAAAATTTCAAATGAACGGAGAGTAAAGAGGCAAACACAACATACATGAGATCTCTATTTTAAAGAGGCATGCAAAGATTGTCATAAGCTTGGCAGTGGGGAAGGAGACGAGAAAGTTTAGAGAGTGATGTAAAGTGAGAGAGCACTTTAAATCCAATATCCATGTAGGATATCCATGTATATCCATTTTGCATATAATTCACATTGCTGTCCAAACCTAAGGAATTCATTGATCCCAGGAATTTATCAGTTTTCTTCCCTGAAAACAGCTTAAGAAGTGCACCAGTTAAATAGCAAAATATTTTATCCGAATAAATTGTCACCCTGCAGAGGGAGCCATTGGGTTATCAAGCCTAACATTAATCACGGTATTTTACAGTACTTTTATTGTTAGACTTAGGCTTTTTTTTTGTGTGTGTGTGTGTGTGTGTGTGTGTGTTTGTGTGTGTAGTGGACTTGCACAAATGCGTATGGTTTTAGGGTATTTTGTAGGCATTGTTGCATCTTGCAGAAGCCCATCTCTACAACTGCATATCCTTTTCTAGGGGTAACAACTTCACATTTGCTGCTTTTTCTGCAACGAAACAGGATAGAAAATGGGGTCCATCTTACCAGAACTGGTACTCAGTTCCACAGTATGAAGAATCTTACGAGGGTACAAGCTGCTCAAACATTGTATCTCAAAGACAGTGTTCCATAAAGTGGATAACAATGCTTTTATATCTTCAGGCAACTGGTTTCTCAGATCTTAAAGCCATAGCCAGCAAGTTACCGCCCAGTGACAAGGCATAGGCCTACTAGAATGGGCATTCATTTTTCTGGCCTCACTTCATTTATGTTGCTGAGTGAAAAGGCTTATCTTTACAGAGTTGCCGAGAACATTTCTGAAACAGGAATGCTTCTTCAGGCAGCAAGTGAGGCTGCTGTGGCCATCATTAAGCCACTGATAGCCATGTGTGCACATGGACCTACCTGAACTAACTTGTAATAGGATACTTCAGGATTTTTGGAGTTTAGAGAGATATTCAGCTCATCTTGAAGCAGATTCATACATCTGATCAAGTGACAAATTCTCTGGTTTCCTCTGTCTCTATCAATTGATAACTGTATTGACTGTGATCCCTTCTCGTCAGAACTGCCTGGCCTCAAGTTGTTGCTCTACAAGGTTTTCTGTTGGTGCTACATAAATTTGTCAACTACCTATGGGTGTCTTTAATGCTGTAGGGCATCTCAGATGGAAGTACGTAACTATGCAGGTGTAAAAGTATGGAGGTCTAGACTTCCACTGACTACAGCAAAAGCTCTTGTCAGATGGTAAAATATTTAGTTCATCGGTAGATATCTATATTTTATATACACATAGAGATTTCTCAATCTGGATATAAATCTTCCCCTTCTTTGTTCTTAAAAGAGAATGAATCCGTCACTTTGCTTTGTACATCAGCCTGGTTGAGGACTCGTTTCCTTCCTTCCTTCCTTCCTATTCATTCATTTGTTCATTTATTCTTGTCTCTTCCTTTGCCTCCAGTTGGAAGACTCTGAACTTTATCTGGATAGCTCAGTTCCGTGGCAGCTAATTACCTAACATTCAGGCTGTCAGATGTAATAACGCTTTATCCAGATGCATGATAGGGCCCAGTTCTTTATGATTATGTCAGATGACTGGCAGTTTGAGGCAAGCTGTTGTGTGGAGCGTGCTCTGTGTAGCATGTTCATTGCTAATTTCTCATAAAAGAGTTTGACACTAATGAACACAATTCCACTAAGCAGCGTGATTTTCTTGGAATCATGTTTTCTGACTGAAAAGCATTCTATTGAAATATTTTTGGCTAGCGCTACTTGAGAGGAATGAGGCAAAGAAAGGTCTTTCAGTCTTTTCTATAAATAAAAAGTGCCTGTCTTTGAACATATTTATGTCATCCCAAGTCTGCAAGGGTTTTTGTCATTTCAAAGTGAGCAGCTGCTGAAGTATTATGGGCTTGATCCAGAGACAGTTAATACTACTATAAAAGCAGCAGAAGAGATAGAGTGAAACTGTTGAAAATGATAGCTCTGAAAGCCATGTTCTAAGCTATACCACTTTCCTTAGGAACAGATCATTAGTCTGAAAAGAAAACTTTGACTTCTGAGAAAGGAGTGAAGCAGTGCCAATTGACAAACTTACTATTCCTGAGAATCTTTCATTCCAGTGCTGTTTGTTCCTTCAAAATGTTAGCAGTGATCTGAATATAAAATAGTTTTCAACTTGTTTTTATCGGTTCTTTGGTGACTAGCGAAAAGGAAAAGCAAAATGCTGCCAAATCAAGATAGCAAGGATTTGCAAACATTTGGCGTTCTGGGGTAACTGACTGCATAGATGCAAGGCAGCCTGAAGTTTTTGCAACAGAATCCAACTTGAGAACTGAAACTCTTCATATGGATCCTCCATCCCCATACTGCCTGGTCACCCCAAAGCATCCTCAGATTTCTCTGCAGTAGGACAGTATTATATCTCTTGCAAGTTACCAAGGTGCAAAATGGTCATACGGGAGAGTCTGCAGCTGCAGAAGGTTCCTGTAGGTTAGTACTCTCGGGTCTCTCCTGCTCTTGGAAGGACAACCTTTTCAACAGATATTTGAATGCCTTTTCTTGCCTGGGAAGAAGATATATTTACTGCAGTTAACAGGGAAGAAGAAGAAAGCAGTTCCTGCACAGAGAGCCACAGGGGGGTGATTTTTCTGGTGGTGAAAGTAATTGTCTTTCGTTAAATAATCTGCAATTCCAACCTTCAGCACCACTTTCTTAGCACCTATTTGGGGATTCAAGAACATTTGAAAGTTACATTTAATTCCAGTGTTGAATTTTTTTTAATCTTCTTTTTAAAAGACCATTGAAATAAAGGTCACAAAATGCTAACTGTAAATTTCCCAAGTCACTGCCTTTCATTGGCCGTTGCTAGAATGAGTAAAAATGATAAAAGTAATATGGATTAAACATTCCCAAATATGTTTTTATTCTTACTATCCTGGTAAACATGAAGTTCATAGAGCATAATGATTTTCTAGACATTTTCTGTATTTTAGTGTGACCATCAAACTGGTTAAAAATTCCTTTACAAATACTCTTGCTAGCAGTAATAGCAATGCTAGATATTTCTTTTTATGAGCTAATGAGTTAGTTTCAGGGGACACTGGGAAACATACTGGCCAAATCTAATCCTTTAAAATGCTGAAGAGAGAGAGATGTGTTTGTCTGTCTCAGAGACAGACATCCCCTTAATTTTGTGGAGACAACACACAGAGTCTGAGTGCTTTTCCAGCTCATAGTCTTAGACAAACCTAATCATTTGTCAGGTTTCCCTACAGTAACAGCTGTATTATACTTTAGCAGCACCTTTAGCAGAAGAAAAATGGGGAAAAGTACTAGCAAGATGAAAAGTTTAAGTTGTCTGCACCTGAACTTTTTGTTTTGGGTTCATGTTCTGCCTCTCCTGGCCAGTAGTGACCATAAGCATATGACAGCCTACATTACAGACCACTATGTCTCATGTGGCAGGGAACAGTGTTAGCACTCTCATAATCCTCTATGTAAGAATTCCAGATGGAAGGGGCAACCCAGAAACTGGGGAGATCTCTATGGCAGAGATTTGCATGTAAGGTACACAGGAAGTTTAAAGAATCTGGCAGGAACCTGACAGCTGTAGAAAGAAGTGTCTTTTTCTCAGGTGAACCCCTTGAAAGATAGGATAGCTACTTACAGTGCAGCTCTTCTGTTGAAGAAATACAGTAGTATTTCAGAGGCTAATATTCCAGAGCTGTCACTCAAAAAAACTGAAATCTCTGCCAAAAAAATAGATAAGAAATTCTATTTAATGTCGCTGAATGACAACTATTTGGTACTGGTGAGTTTGCTAAGCCAGAAGAGAGCAAATCTTGGGTTATTTTGTTGATGACAGCAATGCTTGCTCAGAGCAGAAGAGGTTGAAGTCAGTGGGTGGTAAGGGTGGGCAATGCTCTTTAGAGTTAAGCATAAATGTTTAACAGATCATATTGCCTTTATTTTATTATTATTATTATTTTAATTAATCTATACCATTCCTCCTGCCTCTCTTACATTGGGTTTGACAGCTGCTGTGGTTTATGGGAAGTTTAAGAAAGAAGCTAGGCTATAGACCCAGTAGAGCTCCTCAAGGTCAGCTACTGTGCAGCAGTTGTCTGTAAACAGCATCCATCATGCAATACATCAAGATTCATGCCTGTTTATTCACAGCAACTGCCACTTTCTCCTAAGAATAACTGGGGAGGTAAATCAAGGGTTTATGAAGCTACAAAACCAGAGCTTCACTTCTGCGACTACCTTTGGTTTGCACAAGCCCTGGAAAGCAGTTAATATGAGACTCAAACTAGTACATAAGTGTGCTGGAATATCACAAACAAGCACCCAAATTCAAGAGTAGAAAAAAACTATAGCATGAACAGCAAAACCTCACATATTTTGGATGCACATATATTTCAGCTGAATGAAGTTTTGAGATTTTATTAAAGACAAGAGGAGCAATGAGAAAACCCAGTGAGAGACAGGTATGTGGAAAAAATGGTGTGGGCTGGCTGTAACAGTCTCGCTAGAACAAATTTAAATAGGATTAAACTCCTCAGAGCAATCTGTACTTCCAAGATCTGACCCAAACTGGAATAATTTTGCATTAGCATCAAGAAAAATTAGGCCGCTGCACTGCTACCCTTTCCTGCGCTTTCTAGTGCTGAGTCGGTCTGGGCACAGGACAACCCCTGGCCTAATTGTGATGCAATGATCTCGCTTGAAAATGCTAAATCACTGCCAGCCTAGGATGACATAGGAGACAAGAACAAAAAGCAAGTGTCGACAGTTTTCTTGCTGTCATGGGCCATAAGCCTTCCCAGCAGGGTGGGTGATTCACCCACAAGGAAATACAAAACTAGCAATGCTCCCTGTTGGCTTCTGGCATTATATATGAGCATTTTATTTCCTTTTATTTTCCTTTCATACTCAAACTCATTAAGCAGCAGCGAACGTGGCTTCTTCCCCTCCCCTCCCCTCCCCT
>NW_010581999.1:79808-106006 GCF_000705375.1 Tinamus guttatus
TCCTCTCCTCTCCTCTCCTCTCCTCTCCTCTCCTCCAGGAAACCAGCAGTACATGCACAGGCATCTTGCTCCTGTGAGGCTTCCTGTGAAAAAGTAAAACATTTGAGTGACTGAGCCTGCAGTATCTGAGATCTGAAGGAGGAGAGTTTTGGGGAAATAGTCAAATAAAGCTTGCATTTGCTTCTAACCTGTTTCTTCTTCAATGAAGAGAACAAACTGCTGTGTACAAATCTCCTCAGACCAAATCAGAAATTTCTGGAAGGTTGGAGAGCAGATCTGGGGCCATCTTGTACACAGATAGTATCTTGCAGAGGACCTGTCAGGCCGAGAGAGGCAGTGTCGGAGCAGCCCTGCCAAGGTGGGCAGTGGTGCCCTCTTTCCTTTGGCTGCAGCTGGCACTGCTGCCTGGAAATGTCGGAGGACATTTATCTCCATGTCAACACTTTTCTCTCTTGCACTAGGACTAACATATGCTGTTCCTGGGCTTCCTTCTCAAGCTGCAAAGTCAGAAAAGGCTTTACTTTCACACCATAGCTACCTTAGGAACAGTCAAAGTATGGAAGGTGGAAGCTGAAAATGAACTTAATAAGTAAGGAGTGTCTTCAGCTAGGAAACTTTAATAACTTTTGGCAATCCTGATTGTCTTTTTCTACCTGCAAAGCTGAAATGAAACATCTTGTCTTTAAAGCCAGGTTTCCTTTTTGAGCTCTTGCTGAGAGTTCAGCTTGTTATACATGAGAATATGAGAATATACATGAAAATTCTTCTGAGTGGAACAGAGCAATGGCCTTTAGAGAAGTGAAAATTGGGCAGGCTTGTACCTGATGGCAATCTTTAAAGACACGCCAGTGCTGAATCCTGTATTTAAAAAATGTATCCTGGAAGATCAAATAATACATCTGATCCTTCACGTCTGAGGGTTGTTCTTCATGTCAAAGTCAATTTTCAGTTACTCTGGATTGTGCTTGCTTGGGGTCATCTTCAGCTACGAAAGACTGATGAGGAGGCCAGTATTTTGTTGCAGGAAATGTACACTTCAGGTTCAGTGACAAAACAACTGCAAGTGTTAGCCTGTTTCTGTGCTCCCAGCTGCAAATGTATCCTGTGGGGAAAAAACACTCGCTGACTCTGGGTAATAGAACTGAGAATCTGTTCTTTCACTCTCTTATGCCTGCAGTCTGAGGTAGAGTGGTATTCCCTCAACTCTCTTCTGTCCAGCACACATGTGGCAGCTAAACCCAGATGAATGGGTTGTCACCATCAGTGGAGAGATGTTAAAAAGCCTTCACAGGTAGCATGTTGATCGCAGCTGCATCAGACATGTAAGAAACTGAAGTGACCTGCAGGCTGAGCTCTCCTCCCTGGCAGAGGTGGAGCACAGGGCTGCTCAGCAGCACAGCTAAAACTGTATTTGGAAATCCTAAGCCTTGTTTGCTCATGTTATGGGAAGAGAAGACGCAAGAAGGGACAAAGCTATGACCCAGAGCCAGAGGAAAGGTGAGAGACCATTTTGCTTTTCCTGGTGCTGCCAGGAGGTTGGGAGGATCAGCAGCAAGCAGAGGGCATTTGTGTTCTCTTTCCTTCTCCTCTTCCGTTCCCCCATCCCTCTCCTCCTGTCCTATACTGCCCTTTGGTAGCAAGTGGTACCTGTCCTTAATGACAGGCCCGGGCCTTTTCATGAAGTTGGTGAGGCAAAACAGTCAGTAGGACCACAGACATGTCAGGTCCTCCAAGCAGTTCTGCTGTCCTCTCTGTCACCTTAGGCCTCAATCTAGCCCCATGTTGATAAAGTGAGGAAACTCATGTTCCCACATGGTAAGAGCCCATTAGTGTCTGTTTGGCAGCTTCCATGAGCTCCAAAACATACTTTAAACCATTTACTTTTACTAAAATGTCCAATACCTGGCAGCCTATCCCAGAGGAACAACCTCCTTTGCAGCACCTATGCATCAGCTGGTGACTGCCTTGGTGATGCCAAGGTTTACTCAGAAATTTCATCTTGGGAATATATACACTAAATGCAGTCAGGTGAACAGTCAGGTCCTGATTCTAGTCATTTTGCATGACTGGGGTGACCTAAATCCACCTTTGACCTGTAGTGAAAGGATCCCACTTCATTAAGGAATTTCTAGATGGAAGAAAGCTAGCACAGCCTCAAGGGCATGGGGAGTTTTTAATGGTGTCCTCAATGTAATAACATCAGCAGACATGATTTAAAGCATGACTATTTAATAACTTCCACATCTTCCCCTCCTCTTTCCAATGAATCAGAGGTGTGTTCTGCAAAAACAGGTTCTGTGGTCTTCACTTTTGTGGGTGATCCTGGTGAGTCAGGAAAAGAAGTTTCAGAGAGAAGAGCAGGAAAAAGAGGGGGAGCGTTTTGATTTACGCCTGCTTATTTTCTGCAGTTGAGTCTGTGGGGAGGCATAGAGCTGTCAAGAACGTGAAAGGTAGATTTCAGTGACACAATTGGAAGGTTTCTTGCAGCACAAAATCTTCCCATAGCAATTATTAAGAAAGCTCCTCCCCTTAGAAATACTATACTCTATCATAGCTGCAAGCTTACTAGTGCAAGGGAAAGGAGAGCAGGAAGTGCTGCTTGAAGGTTTTATTAATTTGCAGAGCTGTTTAATAAATCAGTACATGTATCTAACAACCTGACAGCTGCTTCCCTTGTCTCCATCCCACTGTTTGTTGGCATCATGCCTGTTTTTTCATTTCCAAAAGTTTAACATAAAAGCAGTAAAAACTGGTGCAAAATGTAACAGATATTGGGAATAATGGAGCTAGTGAAAATGAAATCTCTCATTGATTTTTCCTGAAAGGAAAGGTGACCCTACTCTGTGAATCTGTAACCATGGCAGCAGAACTAGGCACTGGAAAAAAAATGCTGCTTTTACAGTAGGAGGTGGAAATGGACACTCTGAGTTTTCAAGTCCATGACTGGAAGCTTGGGCCATTTTCATTTAACAAGCTTTGACTTTGAAGACGGATTGTGTTACTGTATTTCCCACAGAACAAACGTCAGGGAGAAAAGAATGTGCTTGGTAATTGGGCTGCACCAACACCAGAGAAGCTGGGGGACCCTTGTACTAGAAGAAAGCTGAATCCCTGATGGTAACGGTGATCAAATAACAGGCATCAGTGATACAGAAGAGTATCCCAAATATATAGACTCCAACTGTCACTTAGATGAAGGACCGTTACCCTCACTGGCTGCATAAAGAGTTCTTGAAACATCAAAGTTGAGGCTTGTTGTCACAAGGAATCCAGTGAGCAGCGCTTATGGGGCACTTAAAATCTCTGAAGTGCTTTACAAAGAGCTAATTCTCATTATCATCTGAGAAAGAGAGCAGCACACCCTGAGCCAGCAAGGTCAGCGTGCTTGCCTAAAGCCAGAGAGAGAACCTATGGCCAAACTAGTGCTGGAAAGAATGATTTCTCAAGCCTATGCTCAGAGCACAGGCTCCTGCACTGCCTGCTCCCACAGCTCCCAAAGTACCTTCCCAGGCCATCCAGGCAAGATCACGTTAGCCGTGGATGCACCTTGCCCTGAAGCAGATGCATTTTCTTTTTAGGTGTTGGAGGGGCTCCCACGCATGGAGACCAGCAAGGGCTTCCGAGCCAGCAGCTGGGCACTTGCTCCAGTTTGGCCACAGACAAGCACAGCATAACCTGGCACTTGGGTACATGCTGTCTTTTTCCTTTGTATCTATAGTAAGAATTGGCTAACATTGACAGATTCCCATGAAAAACGCAGTTCCTCTGTGACTTCCCAGGCATGCTTCAATCGGATTTCAAGGACTTTGCTGAGTGCTAGTGAGTAAACAAAGTGGCCTGGGGTGCCTATTCTTCTTTTAACAGGAGAAAAAAAAGTGTATGCAGTATTACCTTATTTGCACAGTGTAAATGATTCCTTTGGTTTAACATAAACCAGCACTAAAACCATGGTTGTTTGATATACTGGCACAGTTACTGGGAAACAGCAGACACTAAGCCAGACTTGTCAGAGGAAAACTTTTAATTAAAGTAAATGCACCTCTGTATGAACATCAGTGATGGCACCATAAACTGGTGTACAGTCCTGTAGCTCAAAAAAACTGCTGTTGATTATGCTAAATTGCTAAGACTCTCAGGCGCTATGTGTCTAATTTAGGATCCCAGTCTGTAATTACATCAAGAAAAGTTGGCTTGAACTTCAGAAAACAGAATGCTTTTTTTCATAGCAATACTTTGATTCAAAAACCATTTTATAATCTCTGATGTACTAAATAACCACTCTAAAATTAAAACTACGTGTACTTGTAATGCCATCTAAGAGAGTAGCATATGTATATGCTAGTTGTTCTGCTTGTTTTTCATGAAGGTTGCCCTTCAGAAGTAATTTGTAAAGTAATGCATGTTGAACTCA
Source organism: Tinamus guttatus (assembly GCF_000705375.1). Next base: position 84,220 of record NW_010581999.1, read on the forward strand.
AATCCACAGGAAATACAAAAGCAATATGCAACTGCAAAAGTAGCTTTTAAAATACAGAAGTACCAGCAACTGTCAAAGCTGGTGTGCTGAATGCTTTCCCCGATGGGTTGGATGCTTTTGGTACCTAGTATTACACGTTTCTCTTTTTAAACTCAAGCATGTGAACCCAAACTTTTTTCCAAAAGACTGTGGCCTTGTTTTTGCATCCTGGAGATAGGATAGCTGTAAGACTTGCTACAAAGAAGCCAGTCAAATAGAGCCATTAAGAAGTCTGTTACTTAGCAGGTCTCTCTTATTGCAAACCTATTCATATTCTCAAAAAGATGTCCACCAAGATTTATGTCTCCAGCACTGTCACCTGGACTAGCCCAAGCTGTTAATTACAGTGAAAGTGTGATATCCTAATCTTTAGGAGGCATTACAGAAGCCTGCTCTGGACTCAGAAGTCATATCCTCATTATGGGTTTTACCAGATTGAGCCTGAGGGGGTTTTTGTGGACCTGTACTGTCCCTGGAGGAAGACCACGCTTACCATGGTGAGCACCAGTTGTGTCAATCTCATGTAACGGATACAGCTGCACTGTCTGAATCTTTCTTCATTTTGTGACTTTCCGTAGGCAATAGGAAGAAAGATGAAATTGCTCAAGTAAGCACTGAGGAATGAAAGAGCCTTGAAGGCAAATGTAGTTTCAAGGTAAAGATAAAAAGAAGAGAAGCAGAGGTCAGAAAAAGGGTAAGCATGAAAGCTAGAGGATCTGAGGATGGGAGAAAAATCAATTAAAAATTTGGAGAAAACTCTGTAATGATCTTGCTTGTGGATTTCAAAGGAGGAGAAGGATCAGATTTCCTTCAGTTCTGGGTCATTTCTGGAAGACTTCAATCAAATCCTCAAAAGGCTGCATTTCCCGTTTTGACACCTAATGAATGATGGTACAGGCTGACTGGCAAGCCTTCTTTTGAATAAACTGGTCTGTTCCTGGGGTTCTTCTGGCTTTTTTTTTTTTTTTTTGGCCTAGAAATTTGAAGAGAAATGGAAAGAGGAAAACTTTTCCCACTTCCCTTTTGATATGAAATCCTTTTCTCCCACCTTGTAAATAATTCTGGTTCTGCGTAGGGAATATATATCTTGATAAACAGAACGTGTTTATCTGGTCTTGGTAAACAGAAGTGGAAACAGGGAGAACAAGCTGCAGAAAAGGAGAATGGAGAAGAATAGAACAAAACTCATGCTGAGAGAAGAACATCCAGGCAGAGGAGGACAATGAGGAAAAAAATGAAATAATGTAATTTTTAAAGGAAAAAAAAAGCCAATGCAAATGAACAATATTTTAAAAAGACAGAAAATAACAGAGACTTGGACCATTTGAACAGTAAAAGGTTAAACAATTTTTTTTCCTAAACATCTATTTGATTTGTAGGCAGTGCTTCTAATACTATTTCAGTTTGATCAGCTTGTTAACAAAAAACAATACCTCTCAAGTAAAAAGCTTTAAAAATATATGTAGGTTGCTTTTGCATATGTTAAGCAGAATTAACAAAGCACATTTCTACATGGCTAAAGAAGCTTCTTAAATGGCTAAATGCTTCTTAAAAGCATTTGGCAAGACTAACTTCGTGTGAGTCAGATTAGCATACAGAAAAGGCATAATAATATTCTGCAAATGAAGTGAAAATGTCCAGTTTTGCAGAAATCTTTGATTTTTCTTTACAGCCATCAGCTGCACATTGTAGCCATCTTGTGCCAAAACTGCATTAATTGTGAACTCACAAAATGTAAAAATGCTTTCTAGTGGCAATACAGCTTGAATATCATGCATAAAATCTTCATTTTACTTACCAATAGCAGTAACAATAGCCTCCCGTGGAATGATTTCATGCAGAGAGTTCAGAGCAGTTCACAAAATACTCTAATGCATGCTGATCTGGATAGCCTTGCTATTTAAAACTTCCATAGGTTTTGATAGGGCCGAGTTTGGGAGGCCATGGTAAACAGCCCCGAGTACATGCCTATGGGTATGTGTATATGTGCAGAGAGAAAGGAGAAACACACATGGAGCAAGGGAAAATGGGTGATGTAGAACATGACCCCGCGTTAAGGAGTTGTATTTGTAGAGTTACTGTACTGTGTTGGGCATTTTATACCAGAACCGATGCTCTGAAACCTGAAAATGCTAACCACTGCTTCTGAAAACATACACATTCTTTAGATTAAAAATGCATTAAACTCCTAAAAGCTCTTAGGAGATGTCTGCATTTCCCTCCCTGACAGCTGTGTGGTCAGAATCTAAGCCAGCAGGGGATCAAAAAACTAATGAGAAAGTCTTTTGATGGTGGTGGTGGAGCTGAACGCCCACATAGGTAAAAGCCTGAGGCAGATGCCTGTTAGTCTGCGTACACATCATGCATCTACTTCAAAAACAAGATATACCATGAGTGAACTAAGTAAAAAATTACTTCTAAATTGGCCTTTATTACACACTTTTTCTCACATTCTCCCTTTCTCCTTTTCTATTCCTCTCTCCTAAACAATGAATTTATTTGGGCAGGGGTTCATGACAGTACATAACCAGTGATTAGTTTCACTCTGTTCAAAACCAGGTTAGATCACAACAGGGATTTTTTTTTTCTTTTTTTGGCTAATTGCTTCCCTACATGTGATTCATGTTGAAGCTCTCTAAGGCTAATTTACAATATGGGAAAACAAACTGTGTGTTATACAGATTACAGGGTGAACAGCATCAGTAGGAGTAGGACCCTAAAGAGAGCTGTAGGTCCAGCCTTTTAGAGGCGCAAACCACCTATTCACTGGTTAGGCTAAAGGGATTATGGAGAAATATTAAACTGATGGACCAATGAATTACATTGCATATTAGAAAGCACAGTTTTGCCTTTTTATTAGATATCTGTTTGTTCTTCCATACAGCTCAGCCAGAGTGCTGTTTCCCAAGCTTGCATCTTACCAAATACACTACTGAGCTCATCATTTTGGCTCAGGAACATCAGTTCCTCAAGAAAACCCTTTCTAGTCACCGCCTTTCTTGTACGAATATGTGGCTTGAACGCTGGTGAGCTTTTTTTGTCCAGTTACCTTTATTCCGGGTCAAATTAGAAAAGGGGGCAAACATCAAAGAGGTAAAAGTGTTTTTTGAATAACAGATCAGACAGTGAGTATTACTCAGGGTCCGCTGGCTTCCTTCAGCCCTATCTTTCACCTGACAGAGAAGAGAATTCCTTCACAGACAAAGCCAGCTCCTAGAGAGACATCATGCAGAGATGCAGGATGTCTTGTCTTCATTTTGGGGTGGGGATAAAAATACCTATTGACGTACTGCAAGATGTATTTTTAAAATGCCAAGGTGTTCTAGTTCGTGTTTTCTTATGCCCTATGATTTCTGCCTGCAGACCTCTTCATAATTTGGACAGTGTTAAATGCCACTGTATCACTAGGAAAAATATCAACCATTATGCTGTGGCTAGATCTGAGAGTAACCATGTCCTTTATTTTGTATAATCTTAAAAAATAAGTATTTTTTCAGTATTTCTCTTTAAAGTATAGTCCTTCTGTTTCTTGCCTTTTTTTTTTTTTTTTTTTTTTTTCAGCTGCAGCTTACACTTTTACAGGGGGTGAGAAGAGAATGAAATTGCATAAATTATTTTATATTAACATTACTGGCCATCAGCATTTATTTAAAATTACCCAGTTGTAATTACCTAGTTGCTGTACACAGCCTGTACCTGTGCCCCTCAGCTGCCCCCTGGCCAGTTGCCGCTCTCCTCTGGATGCATCTAGCAGGGCAGAGGGGTGCCACAGAGTAAAGGGGAAGGAGAAACTCAAGAGGAGGGTTGGGAAGCACACTGTTGTGGATTTTCCATTCTTATGTCTTGTTCAGTAACCCTTCAGCTTATGTATATATGTGTTTACTTTAAATTCTACTCTCAAATGAAGGAAATTTGGGAATAGCCAGCATGAGGAAAGAATGAGAGATGAGCATTGCTGAGACCAAGAGCCAATGTGACACCAGATTCTTGGTGCAAGCCTCTGGGATGTTACTTGCGCAGAGACTGAAGAGTTGCTGGGCCTTCCCTACCAGGGATCTTTCCAAGAAAGAGCAGCACCCAGCCTATGCGGAGCTGATATAGGCAGTTTTCTTCTCTGCCACCTAGCATCTTATTTAGGGTGCCTTGGAGCACAGGCACAGAGCCCCTGGGCTGACAGAAGTGCCTTGCGGAGTCAATGTAGTAAGCTGATGTAGTTCAGAAAACCCCTCAGATAGATTGCTCAACTTTCTCGATTCCCAAAGCAGCTGTCATGAAAAAAAAAATGAGAAAAAGAAAAAGGACAGCACTAGGATCAGCCGGGTTACTTACTGTTCTCTTTGAGAACATCTATCTGATACAGCTGAAAATCTGTCTCTTCTTTTCTTAATCCTGTCTGCCCTCTTTTTTGTAATTCATTGTCAGGGAATCAAAATGCCGTGCAGAATATTCAGCAGCTAATAGGTGGAAGGATCAGCAAAATAAAATAACTAGGATCAGTATGAGCAAGCTAACCTTATTCTGTGAGGAGACATATGAGTAGATGTATTAGTAGACAAAATAATGTTTGGCTTTAGATTAGGTGTACTGCACTGAACTTACTGCAATCATTTAGGCGGAAAACAATACAGAATTATTAAAAACAGAGCAGTGGCAGGAAGAAAACTTTGTTTCTCTGCATGGCAAACTGGAGAGAAAGTTTGAATGTACCTTCCTATATAGAATTTTCTTTCCATGCCTAGAAAAATATACAAATGAAAATGTTCATAGCAAATACAGTAAAAAAAGGGGTGGGGAGAGGACTACTATGCTGGTCCCCCAGAATGCCAGTGGGTACCAATCCATAAAAACTGCTTTTTCAAAGAGAATCATAAATTAATCAGATAATTCTACTAGATACCCATCATTCTCATTTAATATAATACACCCCTCAAGTTGTCCTGGCTAAAAAATGGGAGCCAGACACAGAAAAAAAATGATTTACTATGTAACAGAATACCCTAGAAACTATTCTAGGAGGTAAATTAAAAAGGCAATGAATCTCTTGAAACAAATCTATATTTCAACAATTAAAGAATTTTTAATATGATTTTGATATGATATGATTTAATATGATATGGAGAAAAAGAGAACTGCTTTTCACACGGTTAGAAAGCTCTAGTTCTTTTGGCCTAGAAAGGCTGTTTATTTTTCAAAATGCAGTTCAGTGAGACAAACGTGCTCTTTCATAAAAAAAGGACATTGCCACAGATGATTACAAAACCAATCTGACACTACTAGACTGTTTTTCCCTTATAATATAGAAGAACACACTTCTTTTTTTCTTTTTTTCAGAGAAAGCAGCATAGCAGAGAGAGCATAAAGACAGATATGAGCAGACTGAGAGGCTTTGGCACAGGGTCTATCCCAGGGTGGGAACGGGCATCCAAACTCATCAGTGTGCCACAGGAAGGTAGAAAGTGAAAACTTGTAGCTTCTAACTTGAGAAATGAAGGTCAAGAGTAAGCTTTGCAGAAGAGTTTAATCGGAAAAGTTCCCCTGCAGCAATGCAATGTAGAAATACCAATATTTGGCCCAAAGACTGGATGTAGTTAAGTCGTATGTGTGGTGGCTCATCTACATTTGGCCTTCTGAATTAGTCAAAATGGAATACTATGGTATAAAGGCTTTATTTTTTCCTGTCTCTTAAATAGCTTGAGATGTCTAGACAGCAATGCACACGGAGACACAATGGTTGCCCAGTAGGAGACCTCCAGCCAGTTCTCAAAAACAAGTTAAGAAGTCAGGACTTGGTAAGACTTATGGTTTACTTTGGGAATGGGATTTTAAATCTTCTAAATGACCACACTGCTTCCAAATGTTCAACTCAAACCTAGTTCCATGAAGGAAACTTGAGTGAGCAAAATGCCATTCAGTTTGATTGCATAGGTGTATAACGATTCCCACTTTGTACAGGGTTGAGGCTACCTAATTTACTGGGGCAAGTGCTGCACATCTGATTATTCACCTTGTACTTAGAGCTTACGGATCTGAAGCCAAGTACAACATTTTGAGGTCAGAGCTGTTGAATCTGATATGCAGAACTTAGTGACAGATAAAATCTATAAAGACACTGCAAAGCAAGTTAATTTGGCAAAGATACAAAATGGTTTTAGAAACAATCTATCTGCAGAAATTGAGTTTTCAGATTACTGCAAAGAAGCTTCAGAGGGAACCCAGTAGGTTATTTTTATCTGAAATTTTATTTCCATGCGCAAAGCTAGGAGGATCGATATACTGGAAGAGGAGACACAAAAGTGAACTTTGAGGAAGCAAAGGTAGACTCCCTCTAAACCAAAGTAAAACAGCTTGAACAGAGAGCTGATAGTCAGTTGTCTTCCTGCTGGGGAAAAGATAAACAATACCCATGGCTTGGACATGGACAAAAAGAAATCTCTGAGAGACACACTTTAGAAAAATATCTTTCTTTCCAGGAAAGTATATTATCTCTGAAGTGGAATAGTCAGATTAATAACCCAGACAATTTTCAGAAAACACCTCAGTGGAAAGAAATGTCAAGGAAGAACACACACAAGAAGAACACAGCAACAACAACTGTCCATACACCACAGTAGGAAGTTCTGTAGCAAGAATACATGAAAGACAGCAGCTACATTCTGAGAAGAGAGTCTGAAAGAGGCATTTCTAAAATGTGGGATCTCCGGGCCTAGACTGAAGGCAGCCTCTCCCAGGGGGGATCTGCACCACGCCACAGGCTTCCACAGAAACATTGTCCAGGATAGAGCACAGGCAAACCCTCCTGTAAATGCCAAACACGTGGTAATACCCTGTTGCTGAAGATCCCAGCCAGGTGAAAAAAGAGAGTGCTGACTGCTAGGGAGTTGTTCTGTAGCAATAGGAATGGGCATCTTGTGTTCACTACCTGCTATCTTGGAAGTGCCACTATAGAGGATGGAAAGGGAGCCCTGATTCCATGTGGCAGAGGCTATGCAGGTCAGGAACCAAACTGTTCTTATTTGACTTATTTTCGTGTCCTAGAAGTTTTATTTTGAGCAGAATTCATGCCTACAGCAAAGAGTCTTGCTAAGGTGCTGACCTCATGTTACTAGAACAATAGCTTGGAAGACACAAAGATAGGTAGTTTGAATTATTATCATCAAGAATCTTCCCTGAATTGCACTGAACACATCTTTCTGTAAATTATTAAGCATTAAGGAAACATAAAACCTTCACTTCCATCATCTATTTTTCCACTACTCTGAACGCAGGTAATAAAAATCAACGGAATGAGTTTCTACTTTCCATTGCTTCTATTTGTTTGAAAACAGCCACATCTGATTCTAATTCACACATAAGTACTTTTGCATAGCGTAAAGGGGCCTTAAAGGGTGTCATTTACATTCACACACACTCCAAGGGACGTTTATATTGCCTGAGAACCAGAGAGCATAGTGACATATGATCTCCATGTAAGTGAAAATCAGGTAGGGCTACTTTAAAAATTAACTTTATCTGGGAAGATCTGGATCCAGCTGGAGCTGTAGATCACCTGGACAGCTGCAGGGACACTCCTGAGTCATATGACAAGAAGCATAAGTTTTATAGAGAACTGTGTCAAGTGAGGCTATACTCTTTAGTGCACACCCTTCCCCACTCTTTCTGTCTTTTGTCTCCTCTGTTAAAAATCTGCTGAATGCATATCTCTCCCCTTTAACGAAAGTGAGGGAAGAAAAATTATTTCATTATCTGATTACCTGGATAAGTGAAAAATAAAGTTACTAACCTGGTGACCATGTACAAATTCCACAGAAGTGACAGTATGTGTCCTTCATGCTTTACTCACGTAGTGGAGCTAAAAGTAGCAAAAAGGATAACTTAGATTTTATCAGAGTATGTTTATATGACTCTGTTGACTAAGAAAGGACCTGGCCACACCCTCGCAAAGGCCAGATCAGAATGTGACATGGAAGGAGTTGCATCAGAACAACTAGAAAAGACCAGGAGTTTTTCAGCAATACTTCTGCGAGAGAAGGTGTCTCCAGGGAGAACAAGAGCATGAGAGGCATATGGGTTAGCATGGTTAGGATGAGGCCAGGACTGGGAGGAGGTAATAAATCAGTGTCCCAAGAGGAGAGCATACATGTCCCTTTCTTCCCTTTTATCCGTGAGAAAGCTCAGCTAAATTTTACTCTCAGTTCTGAATCTGATATCCAATAGACCTCTGCTTTCAAGGCTAATGAATTTCTCAAGGCAGCACTAATGGTCATGTTCACTATCTTGCCTGCCTTTCTCCTCCCACCTTCGCAGATATTCCAACAATCTCTTGAAACAGATGGTTTGATTTTACACTAGCATCAAAACTTTTACATTTGTTATGAAACAGAATTTTTCACATTCTGATCAATACTTATGAAAAAAAAATCACTGTGAACAAAAGATCTGTGTAGCATCAATGCTTGTTTGAAAGTAACTATGAAAATTATTTTTCAAAAGAAGCTTCAGCAACAAAAGCACTAAGGGAGGCAAGAAGAACAACTCACAGGGAAGAAAGGACTCTCTTCTGTTGAGAATCTCATCTCTGCATCCTTATTGTCTCTTGAGGAGTTTCACAAGCCTGGCTGGTAGCAAAACTGACCCAAGTGGACCTCCAACCAAAAGGAATCTGTTAGCAGTAGCATCTAATAGATCGGTCATGCAAAAGCACTTTGCACCTGCTAGCTCTTTTCTAGCTCACAATCATGGGTAATTTCTTGGTTCCTTCCTCCTTTCTTCTACAGGATATTACAAAGCAGAGCAGATTGCCAAGAGAGCAAACGGAGACATGGCACCAAAGGCAGCTGTCAAGCTTGGATTCCTTAGACAGGAACAGCCTGATCAGCAGCAGAGTCCAAAGAAATATTTGGCTTCAAGTCATTTTCTCTAGCACCATGAGGAGGGTTAGAGGAATGATAGAGTTATAGATTATTTTCCTGCCTGTTTACTTTGGCTTTACGTACACTTGATTGTGAGGCTGAGCTCTTTTATGCGTGGTACATAAAAGAGTTGCCCAATATAATAAATACAAAGCATATATTTATGAAAGGCTCAGAGAATACAACCATTGCTTATAATGAGAATACTACCACCTCATGACAAGGCCATGACTGTCTTTTTTAGTTTGAGTGGGCAGCAGAATGAATGAAAAGGGAAATTAATCCAGTGACAGATGAAAGCAGGGACATGCATTTTGGCTTGACCAGCCTATTCATTCAGAAAATCTAGCCGTTTGGCTCAGGACTGGATTTCCTACTTTCTTTGGGTGCCTCTCACCTACACAATTTGTTCATTCCTTTCAGTTTTCATCTTTGATAATTCATTTTGCATTTCCTAAAAGTTCTCAAGGGATTAGTGTATTCCTATTTTTTATCTAAGTGTCTCAGTGGTCTTGTACACTAGACAGACAGAAGAGGCACTTTCAGTGATCTTTTCAACAGCAATATAAATTGTTTCAATGCTTGTATGACACTAAAGTGTGTGGAGTGGCAACCTTCCAGATTTTTCCAATAGTTGGCAGCTAGCATAGCTCCTTAATAGAACAGCAGCACATTTCTCCTTCAGATTTGTAATTTCTAAATGTCACTCTCTTATTTTTGATTTATAGAGATCTTTTCTTGCCAGGCCCAATGAAGCAATATATATACATGAAATAAATATGATATGCTCCAAAAATAATGCTTTTTTTTCCCCTTGTCTGAAACAAAAATCATGGTGAAACATTGTAAATTATGTCTCTTTTGCACCATTTAATTAAGTAAATCAAATGGTTGGATCTCTCTGAAAGATAAGTCTTCTAAATTTGTACAGATGATTGCACAGCATACTGAAGAATAGAGATGAATGGCTGCTAATTTTCAGCCACGTATGACCATATATTTAATTTCTGTAGAAGACTATGATCTCACTAACCTGATGAATTTGGACATTGAACTTGTGCTGTTTATTGAAAATTATGTTTCAGCATTAATTTTAAATTAATATTTGAATGTTTTAATATCCTGAGAAATTACATCAAATGGAAAAGATCTAGTAATAAAAATAATGCCAGTGAGATATTAATTGAACAGGGGCAGAAAAGATGGCCTCACGGCAGTCTTTGCCCTCCTATTTTCACTGATGACAAAGAGAGTGTTATGTCACCACCTTGCAAAAGGTCGCTGCTTGCAGGTCAGGCATTGGGTTTCCTCCACATTTAGAGCAGAAATGGCTCCTCATGTTGGTACATGTTTAAGTGAGTTTGGGAGTTCTCCTGAACTCTGGGGCTGCAGGTGAGAAAGCTCTGAGCCTGCCTGAGTCACAGTGGTCACAGTCATGCCATTTATACTGGTCTCTTAAAAATAGCTTCTTCTTCTCTAGTCTGCTTGTGCAGTTAAAAAAGGCTACTGTGCAGAAATGCTCAGTATAGTAGGTTTCATGATTTTGCAGGTCTTAATTGAGCCAAGAGCTTCACCTTTGCCTGAACAGAAACCAACACTACCTATTTTTCTAGATGGAAAAATGTTGCAGTTACATCATCTCTTGCTTGCAGAGTCTCAGCCTCCAAATGAACAGGAGATTTAGTTTGTTGAAGTTAGCTTCCTGCTGCCTCTTGCTTTCCCATATGTGGGAAACCAGCACAAAGTGCGAAGTGACAACTGAGTGAATTCTCCTCATTAATGTTCTGAACTAAAACACAGATGCAGATGTGCTTTAGAAGCTTGACTGAGGGTTTATCACAGTTTGTCATAGAATTTCTATGGGAGCTTGCTCAGAGCCTTAATTAGTAGATAAATCACAATAAAATATTTCTCAACTTGTTTTTGTTCTTTTATGTCTATCAATGCTTTTGCCCCAACAAAAAGGCACTAAAAACAACAAAAGGCATTTTAAGTAGCTGTAATGCTGTGGAAGGTACTTGGTCAACAGCACTAGAGATTGGGTTTCTCTGCCTAAAGCAGGTATGCAGAATACCTACATGGTACTGATGAGTCCTTGAACGTGGAAAGATCACTTCTCCTGGAAAGCGATAATTCGCTTTGCTGCTGCATCAAGTTTTGATTTCCATGCCAAGATTGCACAAGAGCAAGTATCATTCATCACAACTATCCTATATATATTTCTGTTCCTTTGGAGGATAAATATATTCATTATTTCTGATTTATATAAACTACTAAAAAGCCACCAGTCTAAAGTTACTTTCATCCCATTCAGCTGACTGGTGTTGATGATCTAGATGTGACAGCTTCTAGGTACCAACCCCTTTGCCATCTGGTGCCTCACAAGAGCAAATCCCTTCATTTGCTCTGAAAGCATCTCTAACATATGGTTACATAGTACCTATTTAAACTCTCAAGGCTGAAGTATATCCTTTATTTTTGAGTGAATGTTCTTGAAATCTTTTTGCAGATATCTAGCCCAGGAACAACCTCCACATTGCCCTTCTAAATGGGAGCTATGGGGTTTTCTGGTTCTGATCCTCTTCTTCTCATTCTTTCTTCATATTAATTTTCCACACATGCCTAAGATTACATGTTCTCATGAATATATTTGACCTTTATGATGCTGAGCAATATGCATGTTCAGTGACTAATGCAGCACGGTTCCTTTTTAGTGTTTCAATTTGGCCTGCAGTCAAAGCACCTGAATTAGTCCTAACACATTGGCTTGACAAGAAGATGCAATTGTATTAGTTCCTTTTTTTTTCTCCTTTTTGCTTTTATTTAGCTCCAAGTAATGCTCAGATTCCAAGGAGCTAAATCTCCAGCTGAGACCATATCATCCAGAGGATTAAGTTTAGACAGAACGTCAGCTATTAATCAACACTAAAGATCAATTTACTTGTAATTTGCTAGACTGCTAAATTAATATAGTGTTAACCTTGATGAATAGTGACGAAAATATATTTTTATACAGTACTGTAGATTGTCTATAATGACACCGTAACAAAAGTTCACTTCTGTTTCTAGAGGCATAATCAAAGCCAAACTTCAGAAAAACAGTACAGTAGTGTGAGGAGACAAAGTGCAGCAAAGGTCATCGATGACTCGTGTTTTTCAAGAGGCAGTTTCAAACATCTTGTGAGGCAGAGTGTTTATCTTTGATGTATCTTGCTGGGTTTCCAACCTCTTCACACAGAATCTACAAAGAAGCATCTCTTAGAAGCCCAGGGCAAACTCTGCTTCCATTGGGATGAGAGTGTCCTACGTGGCACCCAGTTGTTGTTAGAATTACCCTGCTTGCAACAAAAACTACCCCCCTCAAAAAAAAAAAAAAAGAGCAAATGCTGATATAAGAATAGCTAAATTGAAAATTTTGATATAGAAAAAAGCAGACACTTTCCTAGCACTAATGTATTCCAGATTGCAACTAAGCTTTCAATAGCTTTTGCCTTCTTTGAATTCTCAGGGGACTATCATAAAATCAGCAGCAATGAGTGACCAAAAAGAAAAACAAAAAAAATAGACGATAGTCTTTCAGAGTGAGTTCAGAGTACATGAGCAGTTAGATTCAAAAACCTCAGGACCAGAATTACATGGAGCCACCAGATACAAGAGATATCTATCTAACTGCACAGGATTTGGGTAGGAATTGCATCACTGGTAGAAAGCAAGTCTGGACAGCAAGAACAAATACCTCGAAGAATTATTTTAGTGGTAGCAGTCACACGTAAGGTCTGTGATATTTGAATAGTTCTGACCTATACCATGTATATTGGGTTTTCTTTCCTCATCACTGGTTATACCGCAGAACCTTCTGTTATCTAGTACAGTTACTACTTTTACTATAGTAATCTGTATAATTTTTGTTTTCTCATAAAAGGGCACAGTTTTGTTTTTTATGGGCTATTACTAGTTTTTTATCTCTGATGAAGACTACCTAACTTAGTCTTCATCAAAAACAGCAGCACATATAATTCAAAAGCTGAAAGCAAAGCATTATGAAGATAGAAAGGTTTAGTAAAAACAGTTTCAGATGCCTAAATACTAACAGTACAGCTCTAAAGGTGCACCTTTTTTTGTATTTTGCAGTGAGAGAAGTTGTAGCAGTACTGGTGGTTGGAGTTGTGCCTGTTTATCTCTGTTTTCTTCCTTTCTCCCAAAGAAAGCTACAGTTTGCTTTAGGGAGAGAAGGCAGCCAGGCTGTACGGTATGCATGAATCGACCTGGCCAAATAAACTGCCTGGCTCTACTTAGTTTTTAATTGCCTAGCCAGCTGAAAACATCTCTCTGATCAAACAGGTCTGTTTTGTCAGCTTTGATTGTCTCTTTTCTCACCTTCTCACCTATCAGTCTGTCACCAGCTGCTTACTGTCACTTGTGAAATGCCAACGAAAGGAGTAGCAATTGGGGCTTACAGGCACAATCTGGTAGTATCCGCTCTTGAAAAAAGAGCAAGCAGATGCACAAGCCCAGAACTGAGACAGTGCTTGATGTATAACTTCAAACTATATAAAAGAAAGGGCACAGCCAAGTATACTACATTATGCCATGAATGCTCTGCTGAGGACTTTTCTGTGGTTAAAACCTGGGAACAGCTGGGTCAGACCAAAAGCTCCATTTCCAAAAGTGGCCAGTGACAGATGCAGAGGCAATCTAGACAGAGGAGAGATTTTCCCAGAACACCTAGTTCCCAACACCCAAGTTGGCAGATTTTTAGAGGATTCTTGAGGCCAGGGCATGGATGCTTTTGTATTTAATAGGCTGTGACAAATTTATCTTCTGCAAATTTGCCCAGTAGTCCTCGGAACATCCTCAATGTCTTGAGGCTCCTAAAGGTACCCATTGCCATTCCCAAGAAATCTGCTAAGGCCCAGTTCTCTTTAGCAAAGACCTAAGGATGTCACCGTTGCCTTTCAAAGGGAGTTCAGTCCTGAAAACTCAAGACTTTGATTGATCTGAAGCGTATTCTGAGTGTAATGAAACTCACAAAGTACTTTCTGTAAGCTTTTAATTTTTCTTAACATTGGTAAAAATGGCTACATGGGCTTGTATCAAATCCAAGTTACATCTTCCTTACTTTGAAGGACCAGCCATTGCTCATTCAATTTTCACATCTGTTTTCTCTACTGACACCTAATCTGACACCTTTCTAACCTTTCTGTACCTGATTTTAGAATGATAATAACAGCAACTTCTTGCTCTGAGTCATATTTATTTGCATGTTTCGTATTTTGCGTATACAGTCACACCTGCCTCCACAAATAAAAAGCGCTTGGGATCCAGTGTTTTCAAGTAACACATCCTTGACAGTCATCATCCATTTTATTAAATAGCAAATCCTGCTACCCGCTCTCAGGCTACAGATATGCCCTGGTCTAAAATGGCCCTGTAACCCAAGAAGGGCCCTTGCTACATCCTTAGCAGAATCTTATCTGGCTGAGGTGGGCATGAAGTTCCTGTGGTTGCTGCCATGCTATTATAGCCAAGGAGCTTTGGGAAACATCTGATTGCCGTGTGAACCATGAATCTATTTTGGGCAGGCTATGGGGGAGTCTACATCTGTGCATCCCCACCACCTACATGCTCCAGCACAAGGAGCTTGTTCTAGGAGTTTGGAAGGCTTGGAAGCAAATTCAGAAATCCCTGTAACACCACATCTGGTCTGGGTTTCATTTTAGTAGTCTGTGCAAGTTTTCATGAAAGAGTTGGAGGAAGGCCAATGTGAAATAATTCACTGTTTCACCTGTATCTGAGTGTACTATTAAATTTGCCTTCATAGTGCAGTACAGCTATTCAGCAGTTCTTCAGCTGCTATCTGTCACAGGTCCTGCAGTGAGGATAGCAGCTGCAAAGCTGTCTGTGGTTTAATTTCTCAAATATACTTTCAATTTCCAGTAAAATCTAAGTGGACCAGTAATAATAAAACCTTATTTACTTGTGGTATCAACTACCCTGTTATTTTTCTATTTTTTAAAAAAATTGTCTAGCTGTTTTTCATGAGTGCTGTTAAGCTGCTTCTAGATCTTCATTTAGCTACTAATGCAATGCTGGAATGTCTGGGAGCCTAACATGTCCCACAGAAAAATTTTAAACCTTTTTTTTTTTAATGAATAGTCAAAATGTCTTTTAGTAAATGTTCACCATTTGCCTAACAGCCTTGCAACTGTTTCAGAGCAGCCAGCAATCATTACCTCATGGCAATGTGGTACACGTGTGGATTAGGAAACACACTAGCATTTCAAAGGATAAAACAATCTTAAATGGCAGAGGCAGACAGCACAACAAGCTGAAACCATTTGCTAATGGTAAATTAGTGGCAGAAGCAAGACAATGGAAAGGTCTTCTGGATCTCACTTTCATCCTCGTTTCCTCATTGCTTTGCTCTATCCTGTACCCATTATTTTGGCCCCAGACACATAGTATTTCTTTCCAGTGAACAAACATTTGGTTCTCTTCCAGCAACAAACTTTCCTGTACTTAATCAACCAGTTTATTAGAGCATGAAGGAAAATTGGTCATGACTTCAGTTCCTGTACTGCTGGAATTAACAAGCCGGCTGTTGCCAACACTAAACTTGGAAGTGCTAATGGTAATTAACATCTATTTTCAAATGCATCTCACAGTTTTAAGGTGGAGAAGTACTTGTTACTCATGTGAACCACCAAACGGTTTTTTTTTTCTTTTAAGTGCTACTTTCTTCAGGAAGATGTCAGCTGTGGGACAGAAATAATAATTAATGAATTATTAATGCTATGCGGTATGACATTTATTCTCTTCGGTGCATTTTTGGCTATGTAGGTCTTCCAAGATCATTGAGGAAGAAAAGTTTCAAACCAGAATTTAAACATTTTGCTATTTTTGGTTAAGTTTCTGGTCATTATATAGATATGATAGAAAAATATAATGAAACAGTAATAATTTAGCAACTGACATATAATATGTGCTATTAGTAGCTTTATTGCCGTTTGGCAGAAGTCCATGCAGCCGTTCAGTCAATTTTCCCTCAGGTGCACTTGGGTGAAATAATCTTATGTTAACAAAGTACTCCAACGCCCGGCTCAAGTGGGACTCTGTTTCAAATGGTAATTTTCTTAATAGTTCAATATATTCACAGTATACAGTGAAGAAAATAAAGGAAGGGTAATCATACCTTGTTTTTCACTTCATTTTCTCAGCCTGTTTCCTAGCTAATTCAATCTATTGGATCAGTGGGAGGGACAAGGGATAGATTTAAAATGTTGCCTGTCAGATCAACAGGGGATTTAAATTAATGTTCTTTTACATGGAAGCATATGGATGGAAGCACAGAGTGCAGCTCTCTTTGGAAAATTACTGTCAAAACAGCAACATCTCTATTAGCTTCTGAGGCAGAAATCAGATTTTACTTGAGTTAACCTTTGAAAAGTGACTGCTCATTAATATCCTCTCATGCTACAGCAGCAATATTGCTTACTAACACCCTACGACACTTTGTACAGCTCTGTAAGTCTAACTTTGGCAGTAACACCCTATAGGCCATAAGGATGATGTGAAGGAATCAAAGTTACGTTCACCTGACAGTTGTTAGCGAGATCTCTTTTTCCTCTTGTAGAGGGAAAGCACACGTCTTCAAGGGCATAGTTTTCAAACAAGTAATGCAGATTCCGCTGTGTGAGCTTACTCTTTAATTCACCTACATTTCAGCTCAACCCAAGGCAAAAGTCCTATCTTCATATATAATCAGATACACACATTTCCTTAAAGTATTTCTTCCTCGGAAGGAATATCAGCATTTTCCATATGAAATTCTGAGTATCGTTTATCTGTCATTTCTTTATGTGCAAGCTACTCTTGCAATATATACAAAGTACTTGATTTCTGATATGAAGAGTTTTATCTGAAGAGAAGGTTATATGTTCAAAGCTGAACTCTGAAGAGTTGGAGAAAGCTGGAATTAATGCTTTATTTATGCTTTAAGATTACCTTCAACAAGCAATCCCTGCCTCAGTCAATGCCTGTGCCAGGCAGAGCAGTCTTGTCAGGATAGCACCCTAATGGGAATCTGAGGATTTGGGGTTTTCTATTACTGCTTCTGATAGCGTTTGCTGTGTTTCATCTTATACAAATTACTTAACCCTTCTGTGCTTCATGTCTTTCATTGTAAAATAAATATAACACTACTTCCCACTGACATGGAAAATTGTCTGGGCAAACTTGTATATTTTGTGGAATTCAATAGTCTGGTGATTGAAGCTACAAGTTCAGAGGCTCGATATTGCCTGGTTAGCAGGAGTGGGAAGAGACTGAGCAGGAATTCCACTGACATAGAGTTACTCTTGACTCATGCTGTTAAAATAGGAAAAGAATTGGTCTTTCTTGTATACACTTGTGCACATAGGACAGCATGCAATGAAAAGGCCTTGAATGTATTAGCAAATATCATTTTTTTAAATGAATGTGTGTGTATTAAACTCCTTACAGAAGAGTAACTTAAGTTTAAATGCATAATAATGACACTACTTCAGAGTTTTTAACTTTGCAACATTTTTCCCAGCTTAAATGCAGTTCTCTGACATCATTAATAATCTAGTGATGGAAGCGACATCTGACATGAATAATGTGACCAATGCAGACGGTTGTAATGAACCATAATGAACCGTTTCACATCACTGGTGAAATTTGCACATTCAAATATAGCCAGAATTTATTGGTTCTTGAATGCATCTCTTACCAACTCGATATCCTTGTTTCATATTCTTCTACCCATGCGTTGAGATTAAAGTCTGAAAGATTCACTAGTGACTGCTGTGTGCTGAGTAAGAGAAACCTTTAAGAAATCCATTCTGCAGAGGTAAAACCAGCTGCTATTTAAAGGAGTCTTGACTGGGATAAGTTACCTTTATACCTGTGTACATACAGGTAAATGTTCAGGTGTGTCCATATGGTACATTTAAATATACTCCTGAGCAAGAAAGTTGCATTAGTGACTGGGTTTCAATTTGAGCAAAAGCTTTGTCAGGATGAAACTATTAAGTGATAAAGCTAATACAAGAATATGCATTCTGAAGCTCTGAATGAGAATTATATGAAGAATACACTTTTTGAGATCTACGTATTTACTCTGCATGCTTGCAGCCTTTTTAAATAGATGTCTCTTTCTCAGCTGAAAAGAAGGAATGATTTCCTGATGATTTTTTTGTCTTCAGCATTTACTTTCTGTACAAAACCTTAGGAAAAATGTTGGAATGTCCCCTTTCTATTAAATATAAAAGCTTCAAGTACACTGCCTCTTCAAAAAAGAAAACTGACGAGCTCAGTTTGAAGCATATAAAGACAGCCCTTACTGTGGAAGGAATCAGCACAGAGCTTGTGACACTGATACAGCAGTTATTCAATACGGACCAAGGCAGATAATTACGTTGTCAGAGATACTAATTTAGCAGGCTCATACTAAAACAGTGAAGCACTAATTATTATATTTTGATTAGTCTCTTGATTAGTCTTGTTATTTTAATAATTCCATTTATAAATGCTACAGAAATCAATGCTCAATGCTGAATCCAGTCATGGGCCTTTGGACTACATGCTATGTTTTAAAAGGTAAAATGCTGTTTGTCTTGGTATTTTTTTTCTTTTCACTTCCACTTTCTACACCTTGCACTTCCACTTCAGGACTGCTTTCGGTGCAGTCTGTAAAATTTAGACCAATGAGATGGTTGTGCATTTTTACCATTTTACCATTTTTTAAAAATAACATTACAGTTTGGAAGACCATGATAGAAAATGAAAAATAGCATTCAGTGACTTTCATTCCTAATTACCAGGAGGAAAAATGGACATACAATCACCACGCAAAAGAGTTTGCATGTCAGCAATAGCAAATGTTCATAGGAAATAATTTGGTAAATTTTAAGGGCATTGTAATTAATCACTATGACTCGGTCATGAATTATAACTTGTTTTGCACTTGGTTACAAATATTTTGATTTAATGCTTTTTATCAGTTAATAAAGTTATTCAATTTTCTTTATCAGAAGGGATTTGCAAGACATAAATTTTAAGTATCTCTGATGTTGATCTCTTTCAGTTCATTTCTTCCATCCAACTTTTTATGAGTCACTGGATTATTGCTAAATCCCAGACACACTTTGGTGACTAGCTGAATTCAAAACAACAGTTGTAAAAAGTGGGAATCATACTGGATTATTAAACGGATGACTGTGAATCTAAGTTTTTTATGAAAGCCTTTTTTATAGTTTATGCACGACATTCTCAAGCCATTGCTGAAGGACGGCTACTGACCCTTTAGGGAAAGGCCCTCTTTAGCTTACATCGTGATAGAGCTTCCCTTCTGGAGGCTGCAAAATGATTTAACTACTAATGAATCAACCACGTATTTGTCATAAAGAAACTCTTTCCTAAAAATACCCATTACTGTCATGCACACACTAGCTCCAGATACCACATGTCTTTTGAAACTTGAAATGCGTCTGGAGACCGTTTATTTTATTTTCCAATAGGAGAAAAAAATAGGGGAAAAGTGTAGGGACAGAACGAAATGTGGTCTAATAAATGTATGGAAAATATTGTTTTAGAGGAATAAAAATACACCGCTTGCAACAGAGGTAACCCGTGGGCCAGGTAATACGGGTCTCCTGGGACTGCCAACCAGGGCACTACTGCATGTGCCCAGCAGCGGGCGGGCGCAGCCGGAGCTCTCGGTCTCCCCTGGGCAGGCGCCGGCTCATGGTGCCCTCGGCTCCTGCAACGGGAGCCTGGTGTTGGTGGGGAGGAGCCTCGTCCGTCTGTGCAGCCACCGTGTGCACTAAAATCCTCACAATTCAGTAAGGCTAGGTAGGACATGCCTGAAAGTTGAAGACAGTATGAAGGTTTTTAGGTTAGGTTTGACACATGCCGATTTAAACATACGGTTTTATTTGAAAAAAAAAAATACTGACCATTTCTGCTTAGGGCTTTGTCGAACAGACTCCACTTAGTAAAGCCAAAATGGCTCCAATCCCTCTCATTATCCCCCAACACTCCATCCAAATCTTCTCATGTCTCATCTGGGAATAAGTATCTTAGACAGACTGCAGGCCTTGTTATTTTAAAACTTTCCTTTCTTCTAGCAACTGCCCCACCTCCTCAATCCCTTTCACTTTCTTTTTAATTTAATAGCAGAGATATTGAACTACTGAAAAAAGGTATTTTCAATTTCCTTCTGGTTTAACTCTTGTGCTGTAGGGGATAGTTGCCTTTCAAGCTATACTGTGACTCTACTTGCATTTGCTGTTAACATCCACAGCAACTGTCAGCCTGCAATTTAAAGCAGTGGCCTGTATTTCTAAATCATGGCAGCAAGAAACACAAATATTTTTACATTTATGTGATCCAAGACAGGTAATGAATGGCAAGGTGAAAAAGTCATTCAAAAATGCAAACAGCACAAAGAGCATGGTTTTCCAGCCATCAAATAAATTACAAAGTTTCAAAAAGTAACACTTTTTTTCCTCAAATTTCTCCGAAGACAGGGTAAAATTGCAAACACTGTGTAACTGAATTGTTAGTGTGAGAAAAAAATAAAGATCTCGGTGTATACATTCATTGTCTTACATTTATTCATTAGCTTAACACTTGCAAAACACCACCCCTTGCTTAACCCTTGAAACAGACTCCAAACCCATTTACTAGCACACAAGATCGTTGAACTACAGCATCCCTTTATAATCTGTCGTTTTCCTCGCCAGAGGCCACAGTCCTCAAAAAAAAAAAAAAAAAAAAAAAAAAAAAAAAAAAAAAAAACGAATGTAAAAAAACAAAAGGGGGCGGGGGGGGCCGGGAAGGGCAGGGCTGCTCCATGACATGAGACACTGAACATGATGCTGGTGGTATGAAGAGCCCCTTAAACACTACTGCTGTTTCTGGATTTTGGTGTTATCTATTACCGTTGTTTGTTTTTTTCCACCACTTGGGCTTCTCTTTGGTAGTGGGAAATAATTTGAACAAGTACAAAGGTATTAATAGAAAGGAAAAGCAAGCCTGCCAACCATATCAGTAAGAAAGTGTTGTACCCTTTGAACTCCAGAAAGTATCCAGGAGCGAGCCACAGGCCTTGTCCGAGAAACCACAAGGAGAGCAGCAGCGCACCGCGCCGCCAGGACATCCTGAGGTTAGGGATGATGAGGGGCAAAAGGCAGAGATACCAGACAAAATACTGGGATGTGCACACTTTGTTAAAACTCACAAAAATGGCCGTGTGGAGGAAACAACAGAAAGCAAGGTCTCTGTAAAATACTACAGACACAACCACGAGCAGAAGCAGCTGGGGCAGGAAGGCTGCGAGCCCAAGGGCAAAACTCCATCTGCTCTCTGCAGTTAAATACAACATGTAGAAATAGGGAGAAAAGTTATGACGGGTGTCCCTCCTAGTCAGGTGGTAGAGGTAGGCGTGCTCCAAAAACTCCCAGCCGTAGAGGTAGTAGAAGGCGAATGTGAGGCTGCCCAGCACGGACCCTGCGACTGCTCCAAAAAGCAGCACGTCACGGTTTGTCAAGAGCTGCCAGAGGAACCCGAGCAGGGGGGACCTCGCTTTTCCGTGGTGCCCCATGGCCAGGGCCGCTCCGTGCCCGTGCTGCCTGCCCTGCAGGTGCAGTGCGATGGGCAGCGCGTACGTCAGCGGGTAGATTTTCACGTGCACGGCGAGCCCGTAGCAGGCGGCGGCCCTGGCCACGCTGCTGCCCTCCGTGTAGTAGAGGGTGGCCAGCACCAACAGGGCCACGAGGGCCTCGGCGTTGCCCCGCGTGGACACGGCCCTAGGC
>NW_010582001.1:3291-34247 GCF_000705375.1 Tinamus guttatus
ATTACAAAATTTTTTTTATAAAAGAGAAGGGTAGGATTGACAGAACACCATCCATTGCCATAGAGGTAAAACAATATCTTGAAATACTAAACAGCCTTTAGGTCTTCATTGATTGATGCTTCGAAATGTTTGTACCCTTTTTTCCTTTTTTCTTTTTTTTCCTGCTTCCTCCCCAGCATTTAGAAACATCTTCAAAATATTGTACAGTTCAATGGATGATGTGCTGTGTTGGGAGTTTTAGACACCTCCAGATACAGAAGGCAAGAATTATTAGTGCTAGAGTTTGTTCCCTGCAGTAGTTAATACCAGGCCACTGAAAATATGATATATGCAAAACAAGTTTTGAGTAGCAATATGAAGTTCCAAATAAATTACTTTAAATGGTACTGTTTGCCATTATTTAAAAAAAAATTCAATTTACCTACCACCAAATTAAGCAATGCCATTTTCAAAGTCTTAAAGGACAACTAAGCCAAAGCAGAAATCTCTTTCATTAGGCAGTAGACTGTGTCTTTTTCTACTGTGTTAACATTTGCATTTCCTAAAGAGGAACCAATTCTTCAGGGAGATGTGCAACACATTCCGTGGAAAAAACATGCACTTGCTCTTTTTTCCCCCCCCCAAACATTCTCGGGAAGTAATTTTAAGAAGTGGAAGAATTTGCTTCGAATGTAATCCATAACAAGGGATTAGATGTCCTTAAAGACAGTTGGTTGTTGCTCGGAATGCATAATAATGTTGAATGAAGTAAAGTTTAAAAACCTGTTGCCATGAGCCAAAAATACTGGATGTGAAAGCCAATGATTTAGGGGAGACAGGGGAAGAAGTGATTTGTTCCCCTGATCTGCGTCTTCGACGCCCAGTACCCACACCACTGGTGTAATGCAGCCAGGTACCAATACACTCTGGGCTAGACACACTCAGGGGGCTCTCTTCCTGGAAGTGAGAAAGGGGGCAAAAAACAGCAAAGCATGCAAAGTTAGATTCAACAGAGCCAAATGAACAGGAAAGAAAAAAACCCGCTCTGCTCGCACCCGGACTCTATACACGGCTTCTTTCACAACTATCCTACGGGGACTAGGGACTCCAAAGCTATTGGTTCTGCTCGTGATCACTTGTATCTTTAAACACAACAGTTTCATCACGTTCTGGTAGGCTAATTATTAAAAATAGCTGAGGTCTATAATGGTCTTAAAGCTTAAAAAATTCCTCTACATGTTGAAAGCAACATCTATTATTCTTGACATACTATTTAACAGTTTCCCCCTCTAAGCACATTAACCCTTCCTATTTAATACTTAATAGTTTTCATTTCTAGTCTGGGAACTTGACTAAATATTTCTAACACCTTTTATAATTGCCTTGGAGATTTTACAGCTGACTGTCTGGTAGTGGCACCATGGGTCTTCCAACTTAAATTATACTAGTTTTCTAATGCTGGACAGCTCTAAAACTTGAAGGGACATTGTCAGGCTAAGATTCCCCCAAGCCCTACATAACTATTATTACAATGATTAATAACAAACATTTTTGGTAACATAGCATTTGATTTTCAATGCTGACAAGCATTGACTTTACTGTTATAACTCTACTTTTTTGTTTTCATAACTGAATATGGAATTGCAATGCATCTTCTGTAAAGATTGCGGCCTACAACCCAGATTAAAAGTTACATCTAATACTACCTGACAGTGTCCCTTAAATTAATGGACATAAGTGATAAGAGAATTGCCTATAGGAAAAAAAAATCAAGGCAGTTGCAGTTTAAGTTGCAATAAAATGATACTTCTAAAAACACGTGAAAATACCATTTGGTGTAATTCTTCGAAATATTTGGCTTTGCAGATTTCAGTGTGCCAGATGAGATTTCCAATTTTAGTTTTTAAAGAAAAATTAATAGCAAATCATTTCTTTAAGTAGGCGATTTCCTTCCCAGAAATAAATGCTGAATGCTGCAACACACCCTATTTGAACATGCATTACCAGCACAGCCAAAATTTAGCAATTTATGTCCTTAATATATTTTTAAAGTAACTTTTAAGTAATTTATAAGAATGAAAACAGTTAAAAAGTTGAAAATAATATTAAGTTGTGCGTGCGTGAACTCATAACGAGGAGGGGAGCTTGCATGATCATAGTGAAAGCAGCTTTTGAAAACCCGAAGTACTGATGTTGTGAGCATTGGTTTATGATAAAACTTGTAAATAGAAAATGTAAGACATTCCCATTTACTACCTCTGTTAATTTATGACAGCCATGTGAAGCTATAAAGATATACTTGTAGCAGAAAACCATGCATCTTGTTTCTCTCCACACTGCTAAACCAAGCTGCTCGTAATCCTGCTTCCGCAGTGCTCGTACTGCATACAAGCAGCGCATTCCCAACACAAACACCAAAGGAGAAGCACTGGGTGCAGATCTTAAGTTCTGATGGTTTTAAGCAACTGAAAATGAGGCAATGGGAAGCTGTTAGTCTACTTCTAGCACTCAAGTCACACAGGTGCCACTATGCACCAGCTGAAGCTTTTCCACTCAGCCACACAAGTGGTACCACGACCCCGCTGTGCATCCTCCACTGCTGTGACACTGAAGCCATATCTGAAGCACATCTAGATGTCACAGCCTTCAAAACCGCAGACTAGACTGTTCGGGTACCTAAACACTTCGTGAAAAACAAAACCCACCCACTTCAAGAAAGACTGTCAGTTTGTTCTCTTACCTTCAAGGGCCGGACCACCGGAGCCACTTTCACTCCGCGTGAAAGCAAAGGCAGCTGGAAACATTTCTCTCGCCTCCGGCTTCCCCTTTGCCACCCCAAACCCTCCAGCATCCCTCTCAGCATGATCACCCTGCAAGGTTTTTGCTTTATTCCCCAAAGCAGCTGCCTTAAGGATGAATACAAAGCAATGTGTGTTAGTTTGAAGGAGATGTGCGTTTAGACTGAAAATGTTTCCAAATAGTATTTTTTTTCCTTCTATAGTTTTAAGAGTGGGGTGGAGAGGGAGCAAAGTATTAGCAAAGTATTTTGTGGCAAAATAATCACTCATTTCAAAAAAAGCCATTCAGATAGATCACTGCCATGTGAAATTTCCCACAGAATTAGAGCAATCCTTTTAGGAGGCATAGTATCATTCTGGTTTTGTGTAATCAAAAGCAGAACTGCCTTTTGTTAAAAGCAAGCAGAAAGTTAATTTCTGTAAAAGACATGCTCCAGAACAGAAACACTTACTTCAACAGAACCAATCTTCCTGGATCTTGGAAGAGGTGACTTTCTGTGTATGTGAATTGGGTCTGACACCATTGGCTTGAACATCACTACTGACCGATCTGTTTCATCCCTTTTAGAAGCATGTGCCTCCTCATCACTATCATTTCTATGGGAGGTTTTCTTCGAGCCTTCATTCTACAAGCAATAGATAAATCCTCTTCAATTTAACTACACATTTGGCACCATGTAGACAGAAGTGATCATTAAGTAAACCTTTTGGGCAAGCCAAAAAAAAAGATTAATCACATAGCATTTAATGACTAGTCATGAAAACATATTTTCCTCCAGGCTTTTTACACATCTGTGGGTGTTTGCTCCTTACTGGCAGCTGCATACGACAATAAGGTCCTAAGTAACCACACTGCTCAACTACTCCACTTTCTCTTCACATAGCAAAGGAATTCTGGATCCAGAAACCAATCACAGAAGTCTCACCACTCTTTACTATCACTTATTTCTAAGAAAGCAAATAGTAACTACACATACAACTCCAAATATATCAGTCCTTCCTCAACATCTACTATCAAAAATTCCAGATTGTACCACTTCCTAAATACTTCTTGCATTTGCCAGAACATCGCTGATATGGCACTACCTGCTGACACCATTTTTATTACAAGGAGTACTTTGCATTTCTAGCAAGACAGTTGGGCAAAGTCAAATGAAGGTGTAAAGTATGTGTCTATTAGAAGAGCGTGTTAGCATTTCCTTTATTGTCTTAAAGCAAATAAAAACACATTTTTATTTTTCATCTAGCAAAACGTTTTAAAATTTGTTTTACATATATCCACATCTTGAAATACTGACTTTTGTTTTAAAGAAAGACACAATTATTACCTCTCGGGAGGCAGGTCTATATCCATATCCAGCTGGTAAATTTTTATCTTCCTCACAGCCTTTGGCTCCTGGACTAAAGTGCAGCTCTACATGAAAACGTTCCTCTGAAGAAAGTTCCTAAAGAAAATGATAAATATGTTTAACCCTAATATACAGTTTAGAATCACAAATTCCCCAAAATATTTACCCACTTTAAATACCTTGTTTGGATCCTCATAAAGCATGATAACAATCTGTGTCATGTAATTGAGTTCATTGACAACATTCAGGTAATCCATAGCTCGCTTCCACTGTTCATCTTTTGACTCCTAATGAAAGGGGGAAAAAAAAAGCACTTTGTGAACCACATTTAAATCTAGAAAATTGAAGTCAGTGATTGGCTTTAAAATGACTTATGATCTCTGTGTCCCTCACTCTGCATTTGAATTGATTTTACTTTCAAAGAAGTACAAAGCTCTTTCCAGGTAATGAAAACCATATATATAAACACATCATGGACAACAAGAAAAAAAAAATATAAAATGATTTTAAAATACTTAAATGCCTAAACATTTATGTAAGTTTTCATAATTTATTTTCTTCCACGTTCTTTTGGTAGTGATAGCATATGTAGACTTGTAGAGAGAAGAAACAGTCCAAATTCTCCTGATAGGAGTGTTTGATTTTGTTAGAAACTAATTCGAAGTAGTGTTTGGTTGAAAAGCTTTCTATTTTTATCTATAGCCATATCTATAGATATGTATGTATACAAATGCACAAACCCATAAACAAATGTGTGTATGTATGGTGGGTTTATTTTGCACCACCAAATTCAGGCTTAACAAGACAGAGGACAAAAACAAACAACTGAAATTATCAAGCTGTGTTTCTAGATATTTCTCTGCTAGTCAAATGAACAGAATAACTTCGGGCTTCTAGAATATAGGGTGAAGAGAAAGCCTCTACCACGCATTCCCAAACTATTTAAAATGAATATCCACCTTTTTCATGCTCTAAAAGCGGTGCAGTGATTCTGAAACACACTGCATTTAGAAAACTATCTTACAGGAAACTTAAAATTGTCTCAGCCTGAAACCAAAGGTTATTCTGCTATACCATCCTGTGACACCGAAATCTAGGCCTAAACATGATTTTTGGCTCCATAAGTTCACTTACCAAAATCAGAATCAAGTATATTCAAAAGAGTATTCATTCAAAAATTAACTTAGTATTCAAGTACTATCTAAGGCACTGCATTTGTCCTCTCCCTTCAGCTCAGTAGGGTCGTGATTTGGAGGAGCTTGTCCTTTCCACCGAGCAGTTAAAAATTGCACCATAGATTCTTGAAGCCAGAGTTTAACAGAAGAAAAAGTGTTTAACTTACATCACATAAGGCACCATAGCGAAGGGTGGATAACAAGGAATGAACATGACTCTCGCTGGTGAAATACAGCCGTGTGCGAACGTGCCGCTCAGGGGACATAACGCCCCGCGAGTAGCTAAAAAGTCAACAAAGTCTTATTAGACCATAACATGAGCTTGTTTTAGAAATAGCTTTTAACGAATAAATCATAGTTTTTAAATGACTGATCTGGGAAGACATTTCAAATATGAAAGCCATACAAGACCTCCAGTAAATCTTACAAAAGTTACTTTAACTATTAAAAAAAATTGAAGACTTACAGGGGGTGAAGCTTATTTACAGTATCATCATCTTGAGTTCTCTGAAGGTCAGAACGAATTTTTCTAACTAGAGGAGTGCAGTAACCTTTGGCAATCTCTAGTTTCTCAGCCTTGGAAATACCATACTCCTGCATAGGAAAAAAATGACTTAGAAATCTTCACCTTTGCGTTCAAGGCCCAGATATTAAAGTCTCCTAATATTTTGTTCTGGCTGCAAAGTGTTTTTAAACATGTTTTTAGTGTTCAAGTGTACTTCTCTTCATGTAAGACAGGGTCTGCCTGTATGCTCTTTGGGTCGACATGAAAAAAATCCGTTCACTTGTGAAGTAGCTCATTCATTAGATAAGCCACAAAAGCGGATGCATCCTGGTATGAAGAAGCTCTTTTCCTGAAGCAAAACATCCAGAGAATGTTCTTACCCTGCACCATGTTCAGGCATTTATAATGAGTTTAATCTCACCTGATTTCAATTCACTACCTTTTTTTTTTTTTTTAAACTGTCAGTAGAGAGAGGCACAGTATCTATTTTAGCCTGGGGCAAACCATCCCAAAGGAGATCCTAATTCATCTCCCACAGTACTGAAAACCACGGAGTATTTTAAGAGACAGGCATGTGGTAGTAAAATACAATTGAAAACTAAGTATAACGACAAATGCTACAATATTTATGACACTTAACATCTCCTTTTTCAAAAGCCTCATGCTCTATGCTACCCATCAAATGAAAGCAAATTCATCGTTATGATGGATATCCTGGTTACCCTGTCACCAAAAGGTGTTTTCCCTTTTGTATTGTGGGGGTGCTCCAGGTTTTCCTGAATTCCTTCAGGATGTACCCTTATTTTATATCCACTCTTCTCTGAAACTCTATTCAAAAGTAACGTTTGAGGGTCATTGCTCTTTGGCTCTCCCTGCTGCAGGGAGTTTCAGAGATGTGGAGGGGAAGAAGCTCCCTCACTCGCTGCATAAGATCAGGGCTCTGTAACTGCACAGGTACTTGGAGACAGTTTTAGTCTGTTCTGTCCCACAATGTAATTTCACATCCTACAACATTTTAGACTAGTCTGAACCAAACAGCCTGCAGTGTAAGGAAGTTCAACTTGTCTACTTCTGGCTTACTTAAGAAAAGTGAAATTAAACAGTTTGGGGTTATCTGCTAATGTCTGTTTGCAACAGCCTGAAAAAGCTTCTAAAAGCTTTAATTAAGTTAAATAAACTTTCAGAAAACGCAGGTGTTCACACCACCTCCACTTAAATCTATCAAGAATAACTGAGACGAACAAGTTCATTTTAATATGCTGCATTACAGGAAGCATATATGCTCAGAGTTTATTGCTGCTGGAAAAGAAATAATAATTCTGAGCACATTAAATCTGATGAATTATGTATCAAAACTTTTCTGATGCGAAATATTCTGCTTGTTACCAGAAAATAAGAAGTGAAATGTAAGGCTTCTATTACTGCCAAACATAGGAACATTCAAATTAAAAACATGACAGAATAGGCATCTTTCATGTAATTTGATTAAATACTTATTTTAGAAGCAAGTCACTACCCGAAAACGCTTACCTGAGGAATCACAATGTCAGCTAAAGCCTTTGAAAGCCTGTATAATTCCATTGTGTTTTCTAATTTTAAGGAACAATTGTGCTGAACATCATATTTTATACAGTCATAAATATCAGGAATTTTGCTAATGTCGTATCTTCCATTCTTTGTTTTGAAGTCTTTTTCCAACTTGGCCCACCTGCGCAGCATCAGTTCTAGTGTTTCACTGTGGTACAACTGAATATCTGGACAGACAGACACCTCACGTAAGTATTCAGGATCGTGCAAATAACAAAAGCGCATTTTCAGTTATGTTATTAACTCTTTAAACAATTTAACAGAAGCTCTGCTTTACTTTCATTTGCTTTTCCTATTCCTTCTGCAAACTGGTGAGTCCCAACTTATTACGACAAGAATTTCTGCAGATACTTGAACGCTTCTAGATGCCACGAGAGCCGTTACCTCCAAAATGACTAGGGGTTCTTCCTGCTGCTCTCACATAATTTTGGAAGCACAAAGCTTTTATTCTAGGTTCACACACACAAGATCAGACTGAAAACCATTCCTGATTAAAGTTCTGCTATAAGCCAGTTTAATGAGGAAAGGTTATATTACAATTCTCTCTCAAATGTATGTTGAGAGAAATTAAATATAACTACAAAATATTTAAGTACCTGCAGACTTTGGATCTTCCATTCTTTGCCTGATCTGAGAAGTCAAGCTCTGGATTAAGGAATAGACCTTGTCACACGTCTTTACAGGATTTTTGATAACCTGCATCGATTTTATCAAAGAGATGCTTCCAGATGGAGTAAGCTGAAATTTCAGATAAACACAAAATTACCTAAACAAACTGGTTCATTTTTAAACAACTGAGGAATCAAGATAAAATTAAATATCATTTTCAGAATTTGATTTTAGTAGGTATGCCCTACAGAGTAAGGGCATTTTAAAGGATTAGATTCTTTTTTAAAGTTTCCTAACTATTTTCTCACTGTTCCTAAAAAAATAATACTTACATTTAAAGCCAAGAATAATTTTTTTTTATTTTGTACAAAGTCAGCATGGACTTTACTTAGATGTGCTAATTTAGCATGTTAATGAGATGTTTCTTTTCACTGTTTACAAAGTATTCTATTGCTATTCAGCAATATATCATTCTTGGAACTAGGAAAAGGCATTGCAACAAGTTAAAAATCGGTACAAATTTTAATAACTAGGCAATATATATTGCATTCCCCATCCCTCATATACTTAAATCTCTTCAACAATTAAAAAAAAAAAAGTAAAAAGAATTACTAATGTCTTCTCTATTAACAGTTATAATCCTGTCAAAGTTTTAGCTATTCTGATAACTCATATGGCAGGAAGGGACAAAATATTTGAATGAATTTCCTGCAGATTCCTTCGTAGTCCAAATTACTTGCAACCACATAATTTTTCAAAATAGGTCAATGAAATCCCTGCCTACTTCTTCAATACAAATATTTGCTTAGCTATTTATTTGACTTCACAGAAAAAGTCATCCCATTCTAACCTTATCATAATCATCAGCAGTAAAATCCCTGTCCCTCTGGAGAATTTCATGGAGTCTTGCTTTAACACGATGCTGGCAGCTGCTTAAGGAATCACTGTCACTGTCCAAGAGACCATTCATGTTAGCACTCTTCACCATCTGGACAAGAATAGGAGTCAGCTCACCCTCTAAGGCCAGTAGTCCCTGCAAGAAAATAATGTAATTAGCTGAAAGAGATGAAGATGAAATGTAAAAGTACCTTCAAAACAGAACACCAACAATTGTAATCAAGGTTATACCTCTTGGCTACATGCTAGATACACAGGGACATGGCAGGTAACTTGTGCAGCTTGCAGGGAAGCGGCCCCCAAAGCACCATCTTTGCGTTTAGGACCGCTAGAGCGGAGCTCAAGGGCGCTGAGGACAAGCCCCAGCACCAGCTGAAGCGAACCTGGCACATCAGGGGTGCTGCCCAAGCTCCAGGGAAGCCCTGGCTGTCCAGCTCTTGGGCTGCGAGGGTGCCTGGAGCCTCTCCCCAAAGCTGGGAGTAGAGGTAAGTGCTCTGGTGAACTGAGCCACCCAGTGAAGACCTATGGTAAGGTCAGCAGACTGAAAGACTGGAAAGGACTGATGTCTATTCCTACGGCTGCAAAAGTTCAACTTGTCTGCAGAGAGCTGCTCCCTCAGAGATTCACATGCCAGGCACATTAATTGGAAACCTATCACATTGCGCTACATACTTTTTGAAAAAAAAAGAATTAATTCCTTTGAAGTGGAGCCTTATTGCAGCACAGACTGTAATAAACCATACAACACCCTCAGCCTTCAACAGAAAAACACAACCCTGTGAGTATCAGGGCTCTGGAGCGACGCTGCAGGTTCCTGGGGCTGCTTGGCAAAGGCGGCCGCCGTCATCTGCACGCGGCCCCCGTCGGAGGCGCAGAGCTCCGTACCGCCCTCCGGCAGCAGCCACAGCTTAGGCAGCTCAAAGCAACCTTCTCCTCTTATTTTCATTAATTTGTTTTACCTTGTCCACCTGGATACATGCACCTGAAAGCCCTGCCCAGCTCCTCCGCTTGAACCCTGCCTGCCGGGGTCAGCTCTCCTCCCCACTTCAGGACCAGCAGCAGGGACGGCTCGTTTCTTCTGTTGTCTAATTGTGCACAGGGAGAGCAGGTCAGTTGTGAACTACATTAGAAACCTTTTTTTGTTTATAAATAAAAAAATAACGAAACTATGCAGGGCTGTAGTGAAGGATCTCTTCAACATTATAAACTTTTAATAACATTTTACCATTAAGAATACACTGGGCTAGAGAGGACAAAACAGGCACTTCAACAGAGAAACCTGCAGTAGTTCAATTACAGAGAAAATGTAAGTGAAGAGTATTTAGTAAGAAATCTGAGGGGGGGGAAAAAAAGAAAAATCAAAAGCCAGAAACTTAAAACAAATGGGATGCTAAATACCTACAGTTACTTCACTCAAAAGCCAGAAAAGCACAAGAATTCATTAAAGATAATGGTATAACAGATAGATAATAGTATAACAGTGTATGTTTTTTTTTTTTCCCATATCTGCCCCAGGCCACTATTTCTGGTCAGTCCATGAAGTTTCTTTCTCCCAACTCTTCTATTACCAAAAAAAGCAATGTTAAAGCACAAATTTAATACCTCATTTTAGGCATACAACTCAGCAGTTTAAGAGACTGCTGAACATCTGCCCTCAAAATAAACATTCAAAGCAACATATTCTGCTTCTTAACATCACAAAAGTGATACCATGAATCCCTTCATTATGTAAATAGACATCCTATTAAGACAAAGTACACACTAAAGTAATACTATACCTTCCTCTTCACTGGACGTTTTGGGGCAACCATGAGGAAGATATGTTAGCTGGACTTTGCGATTTATCCCCGAAAAATGCCCATACCTGAAGGAGGAATTGATGGAGGAAGCAGGGAAGAGAGAAATGATTATTTCAGATAAGAATATAGAACTTTGAATACATATTCGAAGTTCCTGTGCTCCTGCAACAGTTGGGGTATAACAAAGAAATGCTGCTCGTTGATTCATGCGTACGGTAGCCCCAATACTGAAGCAAGGCTTGCAACAAACCTTATTCAACAATCTGACTGGGATCTGCCAAGCTTGCTGCAAGATGGACAGTGGAGACACAGCCTGAGTGCCCACAGGTTCCAGCAGGCTTCACTGTGTCACACATTGCAAGAATGACATCCCACGTTTGAGGATTTTGGGTTTAAAAACATACCCGAAAATAAAACTTGAGATCAAATAAAGTGGTCTTTTCATAAAGAGTGTACTAAGACACATGCTAAATTAAGTATTAAAATCAATAAAAAATACAGATAGGAGAAAACATGGAAAGAGGCTGGGTCTCCTTAATCTCAAACATGAGCTCATCCTTTCTTGTACTAATCCTTATGCTTGAATTAATATATCAGTGCATATTATTTGCTAATCATTGCAGTTCCAAGCATTCACTGAAATGACTGGGAAAGGCAAAATAGCAGACATCTGCACAGCTGTGAAGCATTAGATAAAATTAAATACTTACATTTCCAACACAGTCTTTAGCTGTTCAAGTTTTGCTTTACTTTCTTCAATTTCAGAATCGTTGTTTTGCCCAAGTTCCACAAGAAGTTGCCTTGCTATATCAAGGACTTCCTAAATAAATGAACCATAGGATTTCCTTAAAACAAACTATATTCTTGTCATAAAATATGAAGTGGGGAGGAGGGAAATAAAGAAAGACTTGCCTGTAATTGTTTGGGCTTTTTCAATTTTAGTTTTCCAGATTTGTATCCATCACATTTTTCAAAGAGATCAAAAAATCTTTAGGAGAAAGGATATTGATTAAAA
Organism: Tinamus guttatus; assembly: GCF_000705375.1. Next base: position 15,005 of record NW_010582001.1, read on the forward strand.
CAAGCAAAAACAAAACAAAAGAAAAGCAAAAACCCCACACCAATAAGTCATACCTAATAAGTATTTTAGATTTTTACTTAAAGAAGTGACTTTTACAATTAAAGTGGCCCGAAATTAACATCCGTGCATTATAGAAAAAGCATGCTAAAATCTGAGCTTCAAGAGCTCAGGTCAGCCTTTACCCATTCAGATCTTCCCTCCCACATGACGAAGTCAGAGGAATTGTGATTTGCAAAGCAAAGTCAAAAGACAACTCCCGCCTCCACAAAACACCCTACACATCAAATGACCATATTTTTGAGCATACAGTGAGGTCTAGCTAGTCTTAGTTTTCAAAAAACATCCTTGACAGAAATGGAGAGTATCAATTACAAATATACAGTTCTACACATTTACAACACACACTGCTGAATGCAAGAATCTAGTCCCAGAGTGAGGAATAATTATGTTTTACTGAAATTGCACACAATTCCAAACCTCTAGGTAAGGCACTTTATATTCTCTAAGCTAAAGACGGCAAGTATAAAAAACACCATATAATCATATTGCAGAAGACAAAAAGATGGTGCAAAATGTAACAGTTTGTGCAAGCACATCAGCAAGATAAAAGGAGAAAGTCAAATGGTGAAACACAAATATGCTCTGCTATAATATTTTCAGTAAGGATTAAGTATTTTAAGCAAAGGCATTTTCACCAGATTTAAACAGGAGCATACAGAAGTCACAACATGGGATGAAAGAAGTCAAATTACTTTTATTGTCTTGTTAGAGGTGCACATTTGTTATTTACCTAGAATAAAGCTGGTTAGAGTTAAAAGAAAAAAAAAAAAGACAGCAACAACCAAATAAACAAATACAAACTCATATTCAAACAACTTCTGCTCACCTCATTGCATTATTTTCACATGCTGACGAAATGAGCTTGGTTCAAGAGCTACCAAACTATCAAAATTTAACTCACCGTTGATGTTTGACTTCCATTTTCATTTTTTGTTTTGGTGTTCGGTCCCCATGACGTATTACAGCTATAACACATCTAAGCTCCATCCTGAAATGTTACGAGTTTTTCTTTAGTTCAATGTTTTACCTTAATTTTTATTAAAAACACCATGAATCAAGACAGTTGACACAATTATATTTGACATAACTACAGCAGTGACGGAAGGATATGCAAGAATATAAGGTTAACTGAAAATGATGGAAGGTATAAAAAAATACTGATTTTAAGACTCGGGTAACTACAGAATATCTATTTGAAGTAGTTTTTAAAACAATTTTGAGGTTTATTTAATGAGAGAGCATGTTTATTAGAAGCGCTTATTAAGTTGGTGCTGAGCAATGATTAGCAGTGAAGGAAGCTATGCGTAGAAGATGCTACACTTGAAAATCTGCTGTTCTATACTCAGCTGGACTAAGGGTCAGAAACTCTGATTGCTGGCATAGCAATTGTGATTCCTTCCTTGTTTTCACCACACAAAACAAGTGGTCATAGACGAAAGTGGGCACACCTTTTGAAGAGAGAAAAAAATTCACACACGAGTTATATTAGGGCTTGACATCATTCAGGTAGAGCTACTATTCTCTTACATTGTTCCAGAAGTGGTTGGCACAATAGGGATGTCTTCAGCTTCCAAAGGAATCGACCATGGAATCTGAAACTGGGGAGCAAGTTCTCTCATTATGATATTTCTAAAAGAAGAGAGGGGTGGAAAAAACAAAACAAGCTGTTTAAAGCATGTTGAAGAGTTGCTTACACAATACATCCAAACTCCAAACAGAGGTATATGTATACTTTTAACCAGTTTGGTTTTAGAATACTAGTGGCATTAAGTCTCTAGATATGTATTTTCTTTTAATTGTACACAATACACTGGCTAAGATAGTATTTTTAAGCTACTGTAACCCTTAATTATATTTGCCATAGAAACAACAGAACCATAACTTGCTCAGGATTCATAGGAAACCTAAGTCTATGCACTGCAATTCCTATATAGACACCTAGGACCAGATTTGGTCTGGTTAACATAAATATTCAGATACCTGACGCCATTATCTAACTGACAGTCCCTGAAAACCAGCAAGCCGTTCTAGCCAAAGACTAATTAGTACTTTTATTTCTGGGAAGTTTATATAATAAAAAGTGGAATAACACATAAAGACTCTGGCCAGAACAAAATGGTTACATTACACCCATATACAGAAGATTCAAAACATTTTTACTGTCCTACTGCCTTTCGTCAAATACAAACAAATACTGAACTTGAGATTAACGTTTAGCTTTAAAGTTCTGCATTTTAAATTAACTCAATTGTTTCAGAAAGAATTTGGGAATAATGGGAAAGTCGAATATAAACTTGCAAAGTAGCACATAAGAGTTTCACACAACACAGTGAACAGGTAAAATGCCTGAATGAAGTCAGTAAACTTACCCAAGTATCTTAGCACAATCATCATAGTATTTCATGGAGTTCTTCACAAAACTGAAGCCATTCACATCACAGACATAGGACTGGCCATTAGCACGCAATAAATCAAAGCCGCAAACTGTTTGCTGTTTCAGAAAAATAGTTTTAAGTCATGTCAGGCAGGCACACCTTTGAGTATTAAAAATATTCATTATATATATATATATACACACACACACACACATCTTATGCAACCATTTTTGTATTTATTAATTTTACACTCCCAGTTTCTCCTTAAGCTTCCCCTATACCTGTAGCAATATCAACACTGCAGGTAAAGTTCACAAAACTAATTCTCAAGACCCTCAGTGCAGGCAATGAGACACTGCTTTTGAGGGTGACAAGCAGGAACAGACAAAGCACCAATAAAATGATTTTGTCCACATTGTAATTTAATTGGATATTTGAAATAAATAACATATTAAATAAGAGTATACTGAACTACACAGACATGGAAAACATCAAAAAAAAGACCACTAATCATGTCAATACTAAAATAATAATAATCAGGCCCAGCATGAACACAAGTTAACAAGAGTTATATAAACTTGACTACTGCAGCTGTGTTTCCGTAACTCAGAAAACATGAGCACAGCGTGTGCGTGTGATGCATAAAACACACGGCCTGTGGACTGGCAAAGCACAACAATAACAGGAAGCTCACACAATAAAAGCATCCCATCCAGAACTTTCTAAGGCAAAGGCGGACTTCTTCCAGACTAAACAAAATGCGGATGCAGACTCTTCTCCCTCCTGGGAAGTTTGTAGCAGGGTAACTACTGGTTCTGTACATGTAAACATTCAGGCAGTTTCACATGGTAAACAATTAATTAGCACTAAATGTTTGATCAGATAGCAAAGTAATCAGCTTACCTTGAAGGCAAGGCATACTTTCCATGCAATTAACTTCTCTCTGGCATTCAGGATGACTGGATATCTCACTTCTTTTCCTTCACTGTCTCGTTCCACTTTGCCGTCCAGAGCTGGAGACTTTCGGGCTTCAGCATGAGCATAGTCTGGACCTACTGTGTACACCTTTATTAAAAAATAGCAACTCTTGATTCAGTGTAATTAAGCTGCATTACATATATGCAAGCACCTTAAATTTATCTCAACTGTGGCAGTCAATGCAAAACATGCAAATTTGTAAATTTTGATTGTAAAGTCTCCAACTAACCAGGCAATAGCCAAGTACTGCCAAGTATCTCATCTCTTCTCCAACAGGACCAAAGAAGGCTCTTATAGGAGATCTCATGCAACCTCAGCACCTCTTTGCTTCTTATCAGATGGAATAAGGGACTAGCTTAAGGCACTCAAACCTTTAAGTTGACAATATCCCTTCCTCGGGCTGCATTTGACTATGTATGGTTGAATATAAGGTAATATTGACTCACTTGAAAGTCTAATGAGACTAGACTTGGCTTCTCTCAAGTGGTTTTATCTTTGTCAGTGAATTTAAGGGAGCAATTGTAGGTAGTCACACTTCTTCAAACGATTCTCAAAGGCAAAGTCCTCCAGCCCTCCACGTGGAAGAGGTGGGTGGCAAGTGTCTCATACCACTACTGCAAGGCACGGCCTGCCGTACCAGCAACTGCCTGCAAGACCTGACTGTTTCCAACTAGATTTGATGAACGCCAAGGAGAGATTAGAATAGTTTAAAATACGGATGACAGGAACACCTGCAAGCAGGTCAGCTCAAGTAAGAGGGCAAGCTGCCTGATAGGAAGTTGACATTAGTCCTTTTACTTGAACAGAATCTGTTTTTTCAGGATGCTGAGGTCCACAGCTGCTGTTCAGTAACTGCACAATCACACTGTTGACAAAGCCGTCCTCACCCACCCAAGTCATCTGCAACTCTTCAGATCGTTAGGAAGTTTTATCTTTGGAAGTAGATAATAAAGTTTTTCCACAGGCTTCTGTAACCTCACGCTAACCGACTGCTAAATGTTCTGCATCCTGTTGCACTATTCAAAGAGTACAGCTTATAAAAGGACAGCAATTTGCAGACCACAGAATTGGTCTGAAAAGACAAAATCAGCTTCGCCCTCACGCAGCTCCAGCTAGGAGAAGGTGACTGCTAAATGTCAAGCCTCCCTGACCTTCACTCTTGGCCTAAACATGGTCTCCCATGCCCATGGGCAAACAACTGTTTGTCAGGTTTTGTGAGGGACCTGCAATTGACTTCTGATACAAACATAAACAAAGCAATAGATAACTGGTCGGAATCCCCTTCTGTTGTTATTACTGTATTTTACTGTTCTGTTATGATGCCCCTAACCTTGTATCTGTCCAAGTAAATGAGAAAAAGACAGAAAACAGACAGGTATGTTTAGCACACTTTTTTGACTTCATATAATTTTAGTAAGTAACTAGTGCTTATTAAAGAGAAGATAATATTTGCTAAAAATATATAAAAACATATTTCAGGTACAGGTTTGTTGGCTATTTTCAGAAAAAAAGTATCAAGGTAGCATCTGTTTGCATAGGAAACTGTGTGGTGGTGATAAAAAAAAACATACCAAAACAAAAAAACAACAAAACCCACAATGTGCCAGGTATCAAGCATTCCAGTGCTTAATTGCAAAGAAATAAGCAAGGATACTCTGAATTATAGGTACTATGTTTTGCTAGAGTTAGAGCATTCTCTGCTTACAAACTGTACCAAACCTTGATTAAAATGAACCCTTGACACATAAACATACTTTCATCTTTAAAAGCTGACAAACTCTTAGAGCACTTGATTGTTCTAAATATAAATCAGAATGCATAGTTGTCATACCTTCACATCAGTGCCATCTGTAGGCATGAATTCCTCATAAATATAGGAGCCTGTTTTTCTCACACTGCTTTCAGGGGAATAAACACTGCTTCGGCTGCCAATCTGAAACAAATATTTTTCTATTAATAAACTCACAGGCTACTGTCTGAGAGACTTTTAAAACTCCCTAGAGTACCCCACCAGGGCTGATAAAACAGATTTCCTGTTCTAGGTGAACCAAAGTTTTTTGATGGTTCTTGGAAGATTTTTATGATATTTATCTTGGATAATCTTGGATTATTTTGGAAGATCTACGATATTCTAAAAAGGAGAGCACAGGAAGTAGTTGGTAATTACTAAAAAGAATAGGGGCCTTAATTCATTATGCAAGTTTTCCTGAAACTTGCTTTTCTGATCTGCACAGACTTAACGTGACGAGAGCAAAGATGGATCTGCAGTTTTTGGGTGGTTTTTGTTTTTTTTGGTTTTTTTTTCAGGATGAGGAGGGCAGAGGGGGTAGAAAGAAAAGGAACTGCAACTTTCCTATTGAAACCACTTTTGTGCTCTCATGCCAGGAAACTGACTCCACCCCTTCCCCAAGAGTTAATGTCACCAATTTTCCACTTAGCATGACAGAATTTCCGTACTTTTAGTACACTATTCTCCTCACCTTTCGAAAGAGCCTCTGGCTTCCACCCCCAGCAGATGTTGGGTAATAAATGTAAACATTGTGGTCCTCAGCACTGACTGGCTTTTCTACAAAAGGTTTTTGGAAAATCTCCCCATTCACCTCCACATGATCTTCTCCTTCAATCAAACTGCATTCTGAAGAAACAGTGCAAACAGAAATGCAATGATGTATGCATCGAAAAAAATGATTAGAGATTAAAGGTGATTTTGGTGGATGAAATTAAGATTACTATCAATCCTTCGTTGGTTGATTTGTTACTGACTGCACAAAGACTTCATCATCACGTGCTGAATGTGTTTGCTGTGCCACATCTAAACAGTATTAAATCCTATGTTTCAGGATTTCTGCTGATAAATGCAGAATCGGAGAGCAAATCATCCCTTATAGATGCACAGTCCTGTACAGCATGGGCTGTAATTTTTGGGGTGTGGTGGGGAATTGGGAGGGGAGGAGGTTTGTTTTGAAGGGAGGAGGTGGGACTGTTAGTTTCTTTCTTTCAGTGCCCTTCTCTGAAATACCAGAGCGATCACAGCTAGACAGTGAACGTGGGGCCAAATGCAACAGCACTTTTAATCTGCTGAGAACTCTCTCACAATCTGATTGATTACCCTCTCCACTGTGTACTCAATCAGAAATCACTTTGCTACAGGTTAGCTCAGCACAGCAGCTTTCAGTTGACTTCAGTAGCACAAAATGAGTCTTCTTTCCCCCAAGATTATACAGATGGTTTGCACCTAAAATTCTCTGCCTCTCCTGAGAGATACAACATGGTAATGCTCTAAGTTTTCTTATTCTTATTTCTTACTCTTACGGCTTAACCAGTCATTGCAATCTCCTATAGCTGTATAAGGTTTGATTTTTAGTAGAAAAAACCCTTAAGATTTGATTTAAAGAAAAAAAAAAGGCACAAGAAAGTGATATTCAGAGAGATAATCTCTGCAGAATCTCTCTGGACTAAATTTCCTTTACATCATTCCTTGTATTTGGAAGAGAGAGAATTCAATAGTCCCAAGTTGCTTTTGACAACCCTATCATTCTATTCTAAGCAAGATTACTAATTGCCATGCATAATGACAGACAAACTTCCTCTCCTTTGAGAGTAGCTTTCATATCAAATTGGTTGCGTATTTCTACATCAGTTTGAGTTTGGAGGGCCTCATCCTAGCTGGCTTGTGATGGCTATAAGAGAATTTCGACCTCAGACTTCAGAATCATTCTTTTCAAATGCATACTTTAAATATTGGAGAAAAAAAAATCTCCAAGTGAATGAACTAATTCTCTAGGAAGCTAAGCTTATTTTTCCAATATGAAACCACTGTTCTCCAATGGAAATCAAAAGATAATATTGATATTCTTGTCATCAGTTTTTACCTTGAGGATTGTTTGGGTCACGGTTTAGAATTGCATAACGAGGAAGTAAAATGCCTTCAGCCTTAAGAATACTGTATACTTCTCTCCTAGAGGAAAAAAACAGAAGTTGCACAGTAAGATTTCAGGTCCTGAGAATATTTGTATTTTCCAGCCCATGAATGTGTGGAATCAAAGAGGTAACTAACACCCTAGCACCTAAGCTCACACATATACTGTAACACCCCATTTGTATATATGGTGCTTCAAAAAGGCTGTTGATGGAGAGCGTCACCTTGGCAGGGATCTCATCGGTACCATTAAAACAATCACGTGGGCAGCACCAGTGCTTTCCCTCCATGCTCATAGGGCAAGGGCAATTTGCACAGAATGAGTCTCCCAGCACAGGAGATTAACAAGAAGGGTTCCACAGCAACTGGAGTCATCTAAAATAGCAGGTCTGCTCACTGACCACAAAGCTCTGCCATTGCTTTTGCTTACTATTTTTTTTTCTGTTAGTATTTGCTAAGCAGGATCACAGCCCCAAAAGAAAATTTGCTTTGCTATTCAAAGATCGCGTGGTCATTCTGCAACCCTCAGGAGTTCTCACTTTCCAGAAAAAGCCTTCCATAAGCCACGTGAATTCTTTAATTACGGAACATTTTACAGTGGCAAATAGCAGTTATGGCCCAAATAGCAGTTATGGCCCAAAAGGCAAACATGCTTTTATTTCCTCATCTCAGAAAGCAATCAACTGTTTAATATACTTCCAGTTCAGCTTTTCCTGTTTCGCAGCTGGCATCATCTTGCATAACAACTATCTTAATTGAGGCTGTTCTCTTTCAATACATTCAGCTGCCAAACACAGCGCTCAAAGTGTAACATCAGCCCTGCACAAGAAACTGAACATTTCAGAGCAACTTAAAGTCATGAAGCAACTCTCCTCCACATTTCCATAGGTGGCATCAGGATCTCATGCTTTAAGTTTTACAACTCCAAAAGACTTATATAAGAGGTGATCAAACATACATCCAAAAGTCAGACTAACAAACACTTTCAGACAAGCAAATGCTATGTCACTTCATGTTAGTGCTTGATAACAGAGGACTGTACAATCCCAAGTCTAAGTTATATGTATGTTCTGACTTTGAGACTTTTTTATTGGCTAGGCATGAGAGAAAGGTATTCCAAATGTCTATCTCAGTAAATCTTCAAAGCTATCAATACGAAGGAAGTCAAGGCAGGGAAAAAAAGTATATCGCAGAAAATTGTACATAAATTAATAAAACATGAAATTCACTGTAATTTTAATTACTGTACAATACATTGAAAGCGTTGTAATGTGATACCAGAAAATTCTCCCAGTCATTCCCTTAGAAGTGATTTGTTCTTGATATCAGGGTAGTTACCACCCCTTACCTGTCTTGTATGTGATACTGCATATTCAAGTCATTGATTACAAACGGATTCCTGAGTTTTGCGTAGGCGACTGCTTTGTCCAGTGGAAAACCTAAAACGTTTATTGAAGAATACAGATTAAAACCCCCATGCCCAACACTAGTTTGGTAACCTGATTCACAAACACTAGGGTATAACCAGATGTGTAGCACTGGGAGGATGTTCCCTCCCTTAACAAGACGCACTTAATGTGAGCTGAAGACAAACATGGAACTGCAGGCCAACTTCAGTATGTATTAGCAGAAACAGTGGTCCTGTCTCCCACTCCCTCCTCCTCACCTCACATTCCCTAGTGCCAGAACTAGGGCTTATGTTGCCTTTGCCTGAAATTGTGATTTTTAACCTCAACCCACTCACCTCTGGTTCACTGAATAGTCCCACAAACAAAATAAAAGTCTTAAAGAGAGCATCTGAGATGCAGTAACATGCAGCCAGAGACCCAGCACACCCACTGCGAGCACAGCCTGCTGTTACAGTTGGTCCCAGTTGGTATTAGATCAACAGTGCTCACCATTCCACTAGTATCCCAAGTACTTACTAAGGGAACAGCTATTTTAAATGTCATGCCAGACCAGAACTTTCACACACAATAAAAATAGCATCATTTCAAGAGGTGCACTGCAAAAGTCAGTTGTATTACATTAAATGAGGGCAGTGCTTCCTATAAAAATTCAAGAGAACTACAAGGCAAAAACAACTAAAAAAAAATCCCCAGTCTGGAAGAAATATTTAGTTGTTGAAAATATTTACTGTATTAATAAAAGACCTACCTTTAGAATGAAAGGAAATGAGACAGTCACATGCAGGCCAGTTTTCTACTGGCTCATTCAAAATGACATCCTCTTCAAATATTACAACAGTTATGTATTTAAACATGGAGAGGCGTTCAAGAATTTCCTTCATTGGTTTGGACTTAGATTTCTTAGCCATTGAACAAATCCCAACCAAAATCTGTCTTTCTGGCGGCTGAAGAGGGGAAAAGAAAAATACAATTATTAAGTCTTCTCAGAATGCAACAGTGCTTTAGCAGAATAATACTAGCACAGACATTCTGTTAAAATTCACATTCGTGATTAAAAGCTAAATTAGAGGTAGTAAATTGCTAGCAGTGTGGGATGGTAGCATTTTGCCCTGTGTTCTTATGAAACATGCTTCAAGACATTAAGTTGTTCAACCGCACTCTACTACTTTGAAGTATTTTTGTGAGCATCATACCAGAAACAAATGTATGGGATCAAAAACTGAGTCAGAAATGCCACACTAGAGTGAGATCATTCTTGTGGCTTACTGCAAAATTAACCTGCAATTTTTAAATAATTTAATCTTTCTAAACATATTAGCCAGAGGGCCTCTCAGTTTATAACCTATTATTAATAGGTAAACTATGAAAATGAAAGCTAATCGAGTGAAAGATATTCCTGTAGACTTCTCAGGGTTATTCTGGGTATAGTTAGTTTCACTTATCTTCTGTACGGTCAATATGCTCTTTCACTTTACAAGCCCTTAACAATTTTAGTTTCCTCAGTCACGTCAAGAGTGACACCTGTCACATCTGTTTAAAAAGAAAACCTCACAAAAATCCTTTATTTTATTATTCTTTTGAACATTGTCAGTTACTACTTCTTGTTAAAATACAGTGACTGCAGCAAACAGTCTGAGCTCCTAATTTTGCAGTAGGTGCTGGAATTCCTATTAATCACAGTCAAGTGTTTGATTAACATCTCAATTAAATTTTAGGCATGCTTGCAATCAGCAAATTCAATCTGACCATTCCCTGAAGTGAAAAGTTACTGTAACACAGCATGACTCATGCAGAATCAAACAAGAGCTTCAGTCTTAAGCTAAAAAGTGGCAAGCACAGTGTTAAATACAATTCACAAAATTCTGCAAGCATAAAACTAGGGTATAACTTAATACCACATGCATTTTCTAGAGGTGCACCAAGATAAGAAAGAAGGAAAGAATAAAAACACGTCATACCCTCACGAAAACAACAGTAAGATGATTATAAGACGAAAATAAGAGTCTGTTCAAACTGAAAATCAAAGGTAAATCCAAAGCGGCTGACAACATATACCACGGGTAAACTCTCCATCATTATTTACTAATTATCAAATAGGGCTTATGTGCTGAAATTTAATTCCAGAAGCCAAATGAATTCTGCGAAATTGGCACAACCCCTTGAACTGTCCTCAGAATCTGCATTAAGATCAAGCACATCTATTTCCAGGTTCAAGGTATACTCATATATATGTACATGTATTTTTAAGGGTGCTGCTTTTCCAAATGTAACTGACAGGTCATTATCTTAATATGATCAGACACTTCCCAAGTTAAATCTAATACTGAAATGGTGATCTAAGAGAGCCAACGTCATGTCCCAGGTAAAACAGCACTAGAAAGCACGCAGGATAAAATCAGACCGGAAAGCACAGAGCGCCCCACATCCCTCAGGTACATACAGAGTCATACTCCTCCTCCTCCTCCTCCGCATGGCCGTAGAAGCGATCGTAATCCGCGGACCTGGCCGAGTCCAGCAATTCCTCGCTGTCTTCTCCCCCGACGAAGAACCTCGGCGGGTCGTTCTCCGTGACAGTCACGGACATGACGACGAGCGCTCTGGCGACCTAGGTCGAAGCTGCAGCGGCGCCAGCAGCCGAGCCGCTGGGCATATTCCCAAGGGCAAAAAAAAAAAAAAAAAGGCATCCGAGTATAAATATATCTCCAATATAAGACACAGCATCCGAAACCCTGCAGACCAAACAATCTGCATTTCTGCAGGTACATACGGAACTGGGCGAAGTAATCTCTAGATATTTCAAAATGCTGATGCTTGACATTTTTAAAATACCCAGAACAGCTCCGCATTCTATCCAGCTTAGCAAAGGAAAAGCACAGAGGACATCTTTTACACAAAGATAAAGGAACAAAAAAAGTTTCCTCCAATATTGTGAGATATTTAAATCTCTATTTCTACCAGCTGCTTTTCCTACAGTTTCCTGCTAAAATAAGCAATGAATATAATGAAAATGAACAGGCAAAAATATTGAAAAATAATCATATAAAGCTACTACAGAGGCTATTTAAGAAAACTATTCTTTCAAAAACAGAATAGAATTCTGTTTTGAAAGCAAAACATACACAAGCACTGCCAACTTGATGCCATGTGCTTATTTAGCTCAATTAAGTGTTGCTTTATTTTCACCCTGAAAAAATATTTACAGAAGGATCCATTAGCGCTGCCTTTGATCAAAACTACTTCTAAGCATCAACTTCCAATGCCACAGTGAAACAGAGACATATTAACCAGTCACATCAAAATAAAGACCAAGCCAAGCGAGCTGTATATAGAAACAATGAGACTTGATGCTCAGCACTCTGTTATACTAACTAGACAACTGTTATTTTAGAAATAGTGCCTGGTATTATCCTACTAATTATAACTTGTTAGCATTTGGAATTTTAACAAGCAGCCCTCTCTAAAAGGCATTTAAAGGCAGGCAAGTGCAGAGCAGCCACGCAGACGGCACTGCACACACTTGCTGCAGTTTGCCCTGCTGCTTCTTGAGCAATAATTTTCAGGCAATGAGAAAAATTATTATAACATGGAAACGCTCTAAATTAAAGGGGCAAGAACAAAAACCATCCAGATTGTTTATTAGTCAGATCATTATGCAAGTGCTATTGAACAACGATGTCTCAGCAGAACTGAACTCATCTTTAAATATCTGCCAAAGTAACTCTGAGTGTTCTATAAACCAAGTGAAGCAATAGGAAATTTCCAGTGGCAATCAGCCATTTGGCCTCCTGTTGAAAGAGGGTGGCAAACAGAGCAAAAGTACCCAGAAAGGATCTGTCGTAAGTGAGAGCACGAGAGATTAAGCACGGGTAAACAGTACAGCTGCTTGGGATTCAGAAAAGCATTTGTTCCCCTGTGAGAGTTAGAAATTAGGTATTGAGAGAATCTCACTTACAAAACAAAGGGTGAAGAAAACAAGCAAGAAAACAAGCGGTCCAAATCCTGCTTCAAGTAAGATTCAGCAAGGCTGAGGTTACTGACAGTGTGTGCTGACAACTAATACAAGGTGTTGGAAATGGTAGGAAAGATAAAAATTGGCAGAGCCTGAAGAATTGGATCCAAGCTTAAGAAAAGTGAAAATAAAGTTTAACAGTTCCTCTCAAGACAGTTTGCCTCTCCTCCAAATTCTGTAAATAGTCTCCCATTTAAAAGTATAATCGTTAGGTGAGTTCCTCACCAGACCATTAACAATAACAATAAAAAAAAATCATTCTCAATTCTGTCAAGAGAAACTGAGAACTTTTTGGAAAGCTATGGTACAAATTGCGGCGTACTACTGGGTCACACACAGCCTGAAATTCTTGTCACTTCCTCTTTAGAAAAAGAGGGAAAATATGAAGAAAAGGGTAGAAGACTGAGGCACAACAAATCTACAGAATCACTAGCAATGGAGAGGACAAGAGCGTGTGATTGTTCATTACCTCCTCTAATATTTTCACTGGGGGGCAAAGACTAGCAGGTGGAAATGACAAAGAGAGGAGAATTTCCCCCCACTCACAACAGACATAATTAAAAGTTTTGGAAATGCAGGTAGTGTAGATTCTCTAAACATGCATGGGTTCAAAAGGTGATTAAGCAAATCCATCGGAAAAGGAAGATACCAGCTCTGACACCATCTTTTGAAGCTCTCAGGGGGAATGCTATTCTGGAATGACCAGGACAACAAGCCAGGAGCTCTTCGCTGCTCACTGGTCCGCTATGCCTCTGCATGAGAGACAGCCAGGATGTGAAAGGGATGGGTAGAGAGGGAATATGTTTACTACACCTTCCAGGCTGTCTCGCGGTTTATTTCTATAGCACAAGCTTTCAGACAGTGAAACTCTTGGACAGAAAATGAAAACAAAAGTCTTCACAAGTTCTTCAAACTGAGGGTTTTCTTAAAGAGGAAGAAGCAACCACTTAAAGCAAATAAGTAGCATGTCATCAAAAGGAGCTTTTTGGCCTTCTTCCCCCTTAGTTTTTCTGTAGTGCCTTTTGTGAAAGCAGATGTACCAAAAGAAGCTTCGCTTGATGTTCCGGATGGGCTCGGGATTCGGCAACAATCATAAAGAACGAGGTGACTACATCAAGCATTTATTCAGGTGAAAGCACATAAAAGAAGCAAAGCACAGATAACTACTCTGTGCCAGAGGGATACCGGACCCGAACATCCTCTCGAGCTGGCAGATCAGAGAGAGTTGCTGACCGGCTCCCGTGCAGACAGCGCAGGCCTCAGAGTCAGTAGTTTCTCCTGTCCCGGTTCTCTCCGCAGTGTCCTCTCTCTGCCCGGTGCATCCTGGCACGTAGGGTCAGTCCGACCCAGGAGGCAGCCCAGGGGAGGTACAAACTCCACCTTCAGTTGCGCGACTCTCCCCCCGGGTGCGCAGGCGCACATGCCAGCTGGGGGTCCCAGCCCTCAATTTGAGGGTCCTGCTTTCCTCCTCTTCTTCCTCACTTCCAGGTGTTTGATCTCCAGAGCTAGTTTGGAGGACGTCTGCGGTTAGGTTGGCTACAAGCCTGGCCGAGCGCCCAGGCTCAACAGGTTTTTGGAAGGGGCTGCCTGTGCACTTTGAGAAGCCACCTTTGTGTTCGGCAGACTGTTTTCCGCAGGATTGTTGCGAGGCATGCACCCATCTCAGCACACTGCTGGAGGAAGTCCTCTGCTGCGGATTTCTGAGGTCAGTTGACAACACTCCCAAGAAAGCAAGCGCCCTGTTCATAAGCACATGCGTTCCAGCTGCCCATGAGCCCCTCTAGCTCCTCAGGGAAGATGAGAAGTAACATTCCATGCTACTTCAGGACGCGTGGTAAGAGCCAGCATTTATTAATCTAGAGAACAGCCAAACTGCAGTTGTAGGAAAAACACTTGTATGTTTTGTTTAGAAAACCATCCTCAGCCTATCCCAAAGAAAAAGGATAAGAAACATGGCAAGATAGGTCTTGCAGGGCTCCAGGTGCTGCTGGGGAGCTTTCTTATCATTAGAAAAATGCATTTTTTGTATCTTAGGAAAGTCTAAGGGTAGAAATATCCCCAAAATACCCTTCGTAATACCTAAGGTTAGCTGCATGAAAGCCAGCTCAGAGTACAGATTTTCTCAGCTCACCACACATGAGACTATGGTTATTTTGTAACTCTCTTATAATGGGGTGGCAGGGGGAAGGAGGAAACTAGTGTAAGGATTAAGGATGAAGTGACAGAAATCTTGAGATTAACTCATTTCATAAATGAACCCTCTATTCCCTATTCTGGCTTCCAGATTTTTCCATTTGCAAAAATAAGACCAAAAATAAAGGATGAAGAAAAGGCACTGACCCTTTTGTAGCCTTATAAACTGCTACTGCTGAATTGCCGATAAATTGGCATTCTAGTGATTGATGATCACCATCTTATCTACATGACAGCAGATGCTGTAAGTTACTATCATTAGCACAAATTTGCGTCACTACAGAAATAAGTAAATTCTTATTTTCAGAATAAATGCTTTTAGAAATAAGAATTAAGATTGTTCCCCTCCAAATGCTTGGGCTACTATGAATTTTAAAGAATCCACTTTCTTTGGATGTGCCACAGAGAAAGTCCAAGGAAAGGGGCATGAAAAGAAAACATGAAAATAAAGGGCTGTAACTACAGTAAATAATTTATAGAAGTCTTCTAAAACATCCACAGTAACCTGAGGTCAAAAGAAAATGCAGCAACAAGCATGTGGTAGAGACAGTCACTGGACTGTTGACAGAAGTTTCTAACAGACTGTGTCTTAAGCAGAATTCCATCTTCCTTGAAGCAAGGAAGCTCCTGTTTTTCTGCATCAAGAAGAGAGCAGCAGCAGCAGCATAAGAGGCAGAGATGCTCCATGTTATATCCTCTCACACTCAGTGCAGGAGCATAAACCTAATCAGACAGCAAAGATTAAAAGATTACATGTGTACCCCAACCAGAGAGGACTGCAATGCAAGCAAGACCAAACCCAAAGCTTTCTGCTGGAACAAACACTAATCTGTCTCCAGCATGGCAATGGCGAGAAGACCCAGGCAACAATCTCCTCCTGTGCAATAACCTTTCAAGGTAAAACAAATTAGATCATGCTCCCTTTAAACCTCTGCTGTTACGCAAGGGCTTTTTATTACAGTTGACAGATTCAAAATCTTGTACTTTTGACCATCACAATTGAGCAGTGTCATTTCTTTAGAAGAAATTTCAACCATACATACAGCCTGGTCATTCCACCTGTCGTAAAATTTTCTCACCATATCACCATATTATACATCTTGGCCAAAATAAGGGAACTTTATGTAGACTTTTTCTAGTAGAATCATTCTCAACTTTCACAAGGAAAGTCTTAAAGAGGCTTCACAATCTGAGAAGCAGTCCCTACTAAATGTCAAACATGTTTCTTCAAACCATTTTCTGCCCTTACTCTGCACATTCTGGCAGCTCAGGAATCCTGTCTTGGTATTTCCCATATTTACTTAGCCCACTAAAATCAGCATTCCAGTAGCTGTCAGCAACAAATTGGCCCGACACGGCAGCAATGATCTGAACAGTCATGTATAAAGGGCTCAAAGTTTTAGAAGCTCTGTTATGAAACATTTATAAAAACATGACTTCTGTAAAGCACGGAAAGCTTTCCTCCAGCTTTTCTTTTGTACAGCCATAAAACATTCTGCATCAGGAGCCACATGGGAAAACTTACTTTCGAAACACCATCATAAAACAAATCAAACCCACCTTTCACCCATTTACATTACAGATTTTAAACAAGTAATTGTACAAGGAGTGTTCCTGACGCTATCTGCTTCATGATTCCATACTTGAAATAAATAAAACACCAGCAGTTCCTCTAAAATATTGTCTCTTTTCAAATGTCAGTTCTTACCACGGTAAGCTTATTCAAGCTGCTGAGAGTTCACTACCAGCTTCCTCCAATTCAGATTAAGGAGCGAAAAACTCGACAGTCTGAACAACTGTCACCTCAAAGTCTTTTACGACAAGCTGGGCTGTTTTTTTTTGTTTTTCCAGGAACTCTTACATTTTTCAAAACACGCTTCAGCTTTGGATCTGCAGGACAGAGCCAGAGGTTTCCCCGTCCCATGCAGCTGCAGTTCGCAGTGGCAGCAGCAGGGTCGGGAATGGAGCGTGGCCTCCGGAATGCTGCCCACGCGACACGCACGGTGCAACAAGCCAGCACGGAAGGGCCCTTTGTTGGGTGCTGCTGGCACGAAGGGGAAAGCGAGAGGGACGTGGAAGAACAGGAACACAGGGTGCCGATGCCAAGGCAGGTGATACGAGACAGCGTCAGGGCTGCAAAGCTTCCCTATGAAGTCGCCAAGCGTAGTACATCACATGTACGTGCAATACGTACGTGCATGTACGTCCAAATAAATGTGGTAATAACTCAGATTTAAATGCAGACTCTTGGACTAAAAACAAGGTCACATTCAACATACAACAGTGACATGGAGTCTGATAGGTGACCAGGAAGAGGAAGGCAATAGGACCCGGAGAAGGTAGGAGGACCAGCGAAAGGATGTGAAGCCACCAAAGTCACTGTGAGCAAACCACAAATCACTCGCTGTTTAGTACTACATCTTGCATAGCAACAGACACTTGGCTCTCCAATGTACTTAAATACTCCACGTCTCCTGTGCCCTACCTTCAGTATTACCTAATATTCACACATTCACAGGTGCGGTGGCGTACCAGCCTAGTTAGGAACTGTGAATTACAGACAGCCTCCAGCTCCCACCGACAAGGAAGAGCTCTGAGCCACCACAGCGTGCTCTGTGCTGCAGCCCTTTATCATCTTGCCTTTCCTGCACCTTATGGAAAGGTTTGGGCCCTGTCCAGCTCCCAGCTGAGCACGTCACCTCCTTTGGCCCTGCCTGCTGGCTCCAGTTGCCTTTGTTACAGGGTAGGGCAACCTCCACAGCCAGCCAAGAAAGGGTGAAACAACAGAAATTTTGCAACACTGAAGGTGGACAGCGCTCTTTGGTGCTACTACCCAGCCACCTGGTTGCACCTGCAAGCCAAATTTCTTAATTGTTTGAATTTCTCAAAATAACTGTGTGGCTCAGCTAGTCAACTAACTACATTTTCACAGGAACCTGAATTACTTTGTCCCAAAACATGCTGCCCAACTGGAGCACCTAAAGCCAGGTTTCTAGCTGACTCTGCATGTTACGGCTCAGGGCGCCAGGAGTTCAGAGCTGAAACCCGCCACACGGACCAGGATCACATTCAAGAGCCGGCCCTGCCGAGTGGGAAGACCTGCCTGTTAAGCTGGGGGTGGAATAAAAGGCAAGACTCAAAAGGCAACTGTTACATTTTCTCAAATATTAATTATTTGGCTGAGTCTCCCATGTTTGCTGTCTTCTCTAGTAATTCCACAGAGGAAAGGAAAATACTTCTAGACATTTCGGGATCCCAAGCCTGACATAGAACTTCTTTTCTGTGCAAATACCTTAATCCTTCCCTTACAAAATTCTTTGCTTAAAGCATTTTTTGCCAACACCTCAGCAGCTAATGTACGACCGTTCAGCACACCCAACGACATCTGCAAAAATTCAGTGGAGAGCGTCAAGAAGCCCCAGCCGCTGCTCCCTCACAGCGCTTCATCCTTCAGCAGGGTCTAAGTTGCCAAACGACCCACTGGAGCCCTCCAGCAAGGATGCTAGAGCAGTTTGAGAGGGCAAAAAAGCCCTGTCCGCAGAATACCTCCCTTTGAGACAGAAATGGTGCCTTTTTAAAAGCGGCAAACAGTATAACAAGCTGCCAAGGAGCAGGCCCTGCAAGGGCCTCTCGCCCTTGCAAGAACCAATAACCTTCACACGGCCCAGGTTCATTTCTAAACCAAATCTTGTCACGCACATCACAGGCAGGGCCATGAAACACAGTCATCCTAATGGCAAGTCTGAAAGTTTTAAGAAAAGCAGATTCGGGATTTTTAAAGCTCCTACTTCAAAGCAACTGGAACGGCTTCTCTGTATGCTCTCAAAAAGAAAATTAGTTACTGCAACTTTTCATAAATACATTTTTTTTGTGATGATGATTAAAGTTGGTGCCCAAAATCCTGTAGCAAACTTCCAACGTGCTGATTCTCGAGAGGCCTGATCTGATCTAATCACTCTGATCCAGCCAGATCACGCATCCATCCACAAAGAGTGTCAGCTAAGCAGGGTAACCCAACCAGCTCAATAAATAAGTAAATAAATAAATGATATTTCTCAAAGAGGAAGCGTAAAAGAGGCATATCTTATCAGGCGACTCTCTCCCTCCAAAAAAGCTTTACATAACAGCAATAGCTTTGTTACGGGTAGAATTAAAACTCATTAACAGTGGTAGGTTTAGTGGCCTACCCTTTCATTTAGAAGAGCCGCAAACAAAGGCAGCCCCGCACACGTGCGGCGCGGGCAGAGCGCAGGAGCCGCCGTGCGGGCGGGGGGCACCGAGGGCTCGGCGTGAGCGGGGA
>NW_010582001.1:34875-48162 GCF_000705375.1 Tinamus guttatus
CCGCCATCTTGGCGATTGGCAGGGCTTGGGTTTTACCGTGGAGAGTGGGCGTGCGCCGCTAAGGTGTCCCTTCTCCAGCAGCTAGGGCACCTGCTGCTGCCCTTGTGCACTATCAGCTGCCGAAATGAAGGCAGACTCCCCAATGAGATGAAGTACAAGCACTGTGGTCCTGCTTTGACACCTCTTACCCTTGTGCGTTTTGTTATAGCCAATAACCATGCACCAGAATGCACACGGCTTCTGGCGAGATAGTCACGAGGAGTCAAAAACACTGAAGGAATAATGACAGCCTTTCTCCGTCACGTGGCATTTTTGTGCCGTACACGGAAGCTTGTGTTGGGCCCAATCAATCCATCATCTTGAGGGTTAAGATGTCCAAGCTGCAGGAAAGGCAGCAGTAACATATGGCTGAGCCTGACTTCCAGCCACGCTTGGGTAGCTGCAGAGCTGGCCTTTGGCAGCAGCCTGGACTGAAGCTTCAGTGCATGTCCCTGATGTACAGAATATCCTAAATGCACTTCCCCAGTGCTCTCTCACTGTCAGAAGTGCTAGTTAATAAACTGCTTTACAAAAACAGGACAGTAATTGTATCATGATAGCCTAACCTTAGCTGACAGCAGGGAAGCTATCAAATTAGCAACGTGGTCAATGGCTTTAGCTGATGCTATCAGATTAAAAACTTCCGAGAGGTTACTGTGCCAGTTAAGGTCCCCATAAACAGGATTATGTTCAGGCTCTGCCCCTTTCCTGTGCTGAAATACCCTCTTTTCATAGAATCATTAAGGTTGAAAGGGACCTCTAGAGATCATCTAGTCCAACCCCTTGCACACACAGGGTCACCTAGAGCACGTGGCACAGGACTGCGTCCAAGTGGGTTTTGAAGATCTCCAGAGAAGGAGACTCCACAACCTCTCTTGGCAACCTGTCCCAGTGCTCTGTCCTCCTCACTGTTAAGAAATTTTTCCTTAAGTTCCTGTGGAACTTGTGGTGTTTCTGTTTGTGGCTGTTACCTCTAGTTCTGTTGGTGGCCACCCCTGAAAAGAGGCCAGCACCATCCTCCTCACTGCTTCCCTCTAGGTACTTATATACACTGATTAGGTCCTCTCTCAGCCTTCTCTTCTCCAGGCTGAACAGGCCCAGCTCCCTCAGCCTCTCCTCATAGGGCAGATGTTCCAGGCCCCTGATCATCCTTGTAGCCCTGCGCTGGACTCTCTCCAGCAGCTCCACATCCCTCTTGTACTGTGGAGCCCAGAACTGGACACAGTACTCCAGATGTGGCCTCACCAGGGCTGAGTAGAGGGGCAGGATCACCTCTCTCAACCTGCTGGAGACGCTCTTTCCTGATCTAAAAGAATACAGCAATAAAAACCTTGTGTGCGCCAGTTCTCTGGTCTGTGGGAATTTTACCTTTGCTTTAAAACACAAGTGTAAGGATGTTGTATGACAAAGGACTTGGTTGTTTATGAAAGCCAGGCCCAACTCATGCAAAGTTAGATATTCTGTGGAGCAAAGGTCTTGTCCTTCTTAGAACTGTAAAGTTCGGTGCATGCGTTTGCTATTGATAACAAAGCAATGTTTAGTCTCACTGCTTATGTAGAATATGAGGTTCTATAAATAACACTAGCAGAAAATACACATGGCATTTGATCTTTCTTTCTTGGGTGGCAGGGGGGAATAGAGTGCTCAGGCGGTCCTAGTAAGTGTAGAGCTATTTACGCCTTCCACATTACTAAAGACAGGTTAGAGTTGCAGCGTGAAAAATAAGCGCTCTTGACTTACGTACTTAGCCTTCAAACAGCATCAGCAGACAAGGAAATGACGTGGGCTCCAGAGCGCCTGGATGCTGTCATTTCCCATAATCGTATGCCACTAGCAAGCACAGAAAACACTGATTATTCTTTCTAGCCAGCTGCTGCATTGTCACATTGTCTAATTTTGGAGACGTTGCAGGGATAAGGGGAAATTTGCTTAATGCTGTGGCTGACCAGCATTCATTAGGAAATTATGAGCTGTTGGTCTCCAAGCCTGAACTCGCTCTTGCCGAAGTCAATTAAAGCAAGATCAAACTGCCATTACAGCTGTATGCTTGTTGCTGCTGGGGCATATTTAAAAAAAAAAGAAAAAAAGAAATTACTGAAAGCCTGCATGAATATTCCTGCCTGTTGCTTGTCATTAACCGGTAATTATTATTAATCTATTATTTCTGGACCCAAGCTTCTCCTAAGCCAATTAAGCACTTTACTAATGACTTTTTAGCTTGTTGTTGCAATCAGAGAAGGGAGCCCGATTATTACCTTAACCGCAGAATCTGATTTGGGATTTCAGAATCTAATTGCCAGGTGAATTAACGAACACAACAAAATATCCATGGCAGTTTCCATCTCGGGAGTTACTTTTCCCCTATTAGTCTATTTGTGTGTGTTTTCCTTCTTTTTTTCTTCCCCTTATCAGAGTGACTGGGATCACGTAGCCTCTGCTGCACCTGGGCTGGGTAAACGGTCCATATTTCTCACATGTGGCTGTTACGCGCAGGCCTTGGCAAAGCCTGCCCCGCTCCCAGGCGGACCTCTGGGCGCACGGGAGCTCCATGAGCCCAGCGAACGCGCTGCGTTGGCAGGATGCTTCCCTCTGAACAGCAAGGAAGCCAGTAAAAGCTCAAGACGTGCTGCCGCGGCAGGCGCTTCAGCCAGCCGATACCGTGGGCATTGCTCAGGGGAGCAATGGTCCGCAGCGGGAAGAACGGCGGGCTGCACCTGAAGCAGATCGCGTACTACCGGCGCACGGGGGAGTACCACCCCAGCACACTAGCCAGTGAGCGAAGCGGCATCAGAAAAGCAGCCAAGAAGTTTGTTTTCAAAGGTAAACATACTCTCTCACTGTGCTTTGGAAAATGGATATTTAGGTGAAGAATCAACGATACTACGATGCTCTGCAGCACGCCCTCTGGTCTTTATACATGTGCTCTGTAAAACAAATAGCCCTGCCTCTCCCCTGTTAATATATAACAGCGGCCGCAGAAATAGAAGCCCTTAGCACGAGGGCTTTATGGGTGCATCTGAGAGCCAAAGCCTGTTTCAGATGCCGGGCACCAGTCAGCAGGTGGGACCCGCCGGCGCAGCACCTCGAAGGGAAGCTCCGACGGGCAGCGCGGGACGAGGCCCGGCCGGGGTGCTCCGTGCACACAGCGAGGGCTTTGCCAGCCGGGGTCCTCCGCGTCTCCCTGCGCTTCCCGCTTCTGCTGCAGGCCTGTGAGGACAGCGAGAGGGCTGGTCCTTGTAGGCAGCTCTCCGTGTGCAGGGCCGCAAACCGCCCGGCTTGCCCAGGGAGGAGGCAAAGCTGCCAAACCTCACATGGTGGGGGTGCCCACAGGAGTTTCATCTTCCAACACTCAATCCTGCTTCTCCCCGCGCCATCCTCAGTGTGAGCTCGCTTCAGTGAGACTTCCCGGGGACAGAGTGTGACCTCCGCAAGTGACAGACCCATTGCCTCATGTCCAGGTTGATAACCATGTAAACACGTGGTCCTGGGGAAGAAATAATTATGAACAAAGGAGCTGTTTTCGCACAAAATTAAAGACAAAGTAGAGTAGAATATCCGTACTGGATGGTGCCCCATGTTTTGGTAAACTAAGAGCCAAAGCAACAAAAGATGAAGTGCTGCTTTATAATTTATTGGTATTTGCTTTCTCTTTTCAGAAAACAAATTGTTCTATGTTGGAAAAGACAGAAAACAAATGCGCTTGGTAATTGTTTTGGAGGAAGAAAAGAAAAAGGTGCTTGAGAAATGTCACAAAAATGCTGCAGGCATTCATCATGGCATATCAAGGACACTGACTTTAGTGGAATCTAATTACTACTGGACCTCTGTAACAAATGATATCAAACAGTGGGTATGGGCTTATAGCTCTAGGGTATATTTTTAATGTATTCTTTGCTATAAACACTTTGTGATTCCCCCCACAAGCTTCATCTCTCTCGTGGGCAACACAAGAATACTGAACTCAGGCTTTACCTAGAGTTCATTTACAGAAGTTCCTTACGGGACTTAGGAACACACATCTCCTTGGGGAAAAAGCACAGCTTAAGCATATAAGTATTTGCACATTTTGAACAATCTGAACATCACTGACTCTTAGCGAGTCATGCAGGGGTTTTGAAAAACTTGCTCCACATTGGAGTTTCTCAGGTTGACGGGTAACATTAGCAAGAAAAGTTTTTAAAATGTTTTCCTTAGCTGATGAGCAAGTAAACACTTAGTGTTAGAAATGCAGTCACAGCTAAATATACAGAATGCGCTGAAAGATCTAAGGGTAAAAAACAATCATGAGAAAAAGAAAAATGAATGTGTTCGGTGTATCCAGAGGATACAGAGGAACAATGGGAATTTATAGTATTATCCTCCTGCTTGTTTTAAACTGTCACCACTCCTCTTTACTGAGATCTTCGTCCCTGGTTTCTGCACTAGGTGTATGCTTGCCAGCATTGCCAAGGGGCAAAGAATACAACCAGCACAGCACCCAAATTGCACCCTATCAAAGCAGAGGACCACTGGGTGGCAGTTGCTATAGACCTAATGGGGCCTTTTAGTGCAACCAGCAGAAGCCACATGAACATCATTATTCTGACAGATTTGTTCACCAAGTGGACTGTTCTGCTACTGCTGGGCCATACTTTGGCAGCTGAAATTGCTAAGGCAATTGTAAGTGTGTTTTTCTTATATGGGCCACCTCAGAAAATGCCTATGGATCCAGGGAAGGAGCTTGTTCATCAGGTAGGTCTTGGCTTGGATGATTTGTAATTGTTAACATTGTGTAACATTTCTCAGGAAGGAAGAACAAAAGCAAAATAACTTCTCAAGGGTCATAGTTCAGGCTTTGTTACTCAATAGAGCTGGCACAGGCTTTCACTCTCCAACAATTGTACTTCATCTGCTCACATTGACTCATATACTAGACAGACCAATGTCAAAAATACCCTAAGGTGCAGCAATTCTGAAGAACTTTACACTTAATCCTCTCAAAGATGATGAAAGGCTGTGATATGGAGCAAGTGACAAACCAAGTGGCAAAACTGTGTCTAGAAGCCTTCATGCTGGCTCCTAAGCCATACTTTAACTGCCCCCCTTGAATGTGGCCTGTTACGTGGGTATGTTTATGTAAGACTTTTCCCCAGTTGCCATGAGGAGTGGAAAGTTGTATTGAATTTGTTTACTAGAGCTGCAATACTGAAGAAGGAACCATTCAATAATTATGTTCCTTTATTTTTAAAGATAAACCAAGAAGTGTTTGCACTCTTTGGAATGAAACAAATAGTAGTGGGCTATCCTCAGACAGATGAGCTAGATGAAAGAACAAGCAAGACCATCAAAGCTTTCCTTAACGGCTACTGCAAAGAGCACCCAGATGATTGGGATGAGCATTTATCTGCTATTGCCTATGCTTTTAATTTGATTAATGTGGTATGTGAAGTCTCTTCCCCTCCTGCAAGCTGGGACTGATGTCCCTGGAGGTACCTGCAAAGCTGTTTGCTAAACATGCTTACTTTTTGCTCCCCACTGAAATAGGAGCCAGATGAAAGCACCCCATATTTCCAAATGTTTAACCGTCACCCGTATGTGGCTGAGTCAACAAGTGTGCATGGGGAAGGAGAAGACAGTGTGTTTGCCAAAATATTTGAAGCAACGAAGAAAGCCAGGCAAGCACCGGAGGAAGAGAAAACCACCGACTGTCAGGTAAATTCTGTAGATTCAGATGTTAATTGGCAAGAAGACTGAGGAGACATAAGGTGGGAAGATTGGAAATGTAAAGTGAATTAAACCTTTTAGAGTAGTGAGTTGTTCTTTTTTTTTCCTCACCGTGGGGTTCTTGGATCCCAGTGTACATATGCTTGTTTGTATGGAGAGGAGGTAAACAAGAAAACAGGAGGTTCTCTTCTTGGCCAGGGTGTTTGTGTTGGGCCTTGTGGAGTTGCAAAGCCAGTGCCTGGTGAGTGTTATTTAGAACAGGAACACTGATAAAATCAATTTATTGAGAACTTTGCTTTTTTCTATGGTACAAATTACACATACCCAAAGACTTCTAATCTTAGGCCTCAGCATTATTATTCAATGCTAGAAAAATCTATGGTGGCTTTTAAAAAAATAAAATATTTTGTTTGTTTCCTCTCATAGGTAGTGAAAGGCCGGTCAGATGAACAGAAAGCCCGAAATAAGCTTACTGTCAAAAGGAAGCCAAAACAGTTAAATCCCCTTCACCTTAAAGTTGGGCATGAAGTCCTCAGACAAAGAAAAAACTGGTGGAAAGATGGCCGTTTTCAGTCGGAATGGGTCGGGCCTTGTATTATAGATTATATTACAGATAATGGCTGTGCCATATTAAGAGATGCCACGGGATCCAGGTTGAAAAGACCCATCAAAATGTCTCACCTTAAGCCATACATAAGAGGGTCCAGTGAAAAAGGTATGCGGGTGTATAAATATATATATATGCAGATATTTTGAGAGGACAGTTTAACTTTTCTGTCATGGTGTGGTATTTGGTAAGGTAATGAACCACAAGGACACAGGCTAATAATGTAACTGCATACGGTGAACAGCAGGCATGACTACTTTGAAACCTGTGCAGAGCAGAGAGCTAATGAATCATATTTAAAGGATCTTTAAAAATAGCTTCCATTAAAGCTGCTTCCATGTGGTTTGGCCCTATTCGTGCTGGCTGGTGAAAACATACTGAAAGCAGGGCCGGCCTGAACTGTGTTCAAAGACTGCTTCCTGACTTTCCTCCAGGCTTCGTGTGTGTGGGAGAAAAATTCA
This sequence comes from Tinamus guttatus, assembly GCF_000705375.1. The sequence goes on from NW_010582001.1 coordinate 41,686, forward strand.
CCTTGCGTTTCCTTGTGAAATGGAAACCTGTTTTTTTCCTCTTAGTCTGGCTAGTGCAGATTGTGCATGTTTATAACCTCCCACCCCTATCTTCTCTTTTTTAGGAAACTATCTTCCCAAAACCTTAAATACAAGGACTACCTCAAATTAAATTATGGTACTGAAATGGTAAATATGCTTCTCTTACTGGAGTAAATGAAGCTATTTCAGTCAAAGAGTGAAATTTTTAATCACTTAAAAATGATTTAAATTCCAAGTTAAATTCCAATTGAATCGAAGATTTAAATTCAAAAATAGCAGCCATTTCTTTTCTACTAATGCTGTGTTTGAGTCACTTCAGACACTTAGAAAAAAGAGTATAAATTAATTAAAGCATAAAAAAGTTTAGTGCAGATATTTTTGTAGGATCAGGGTCTAATATGTTCACCACTGACTACTGCAGAAGCTGTAAGTAAATGTACATTTTCGGCCCCTTTTCCAACAAGAGATTAAAGATTAGTTGTCCGATACAAGCAGAAAACTGCTTAGATTATAAATATTTATAAAGCTTAAAATTCTAGTGTGATGTTCATACATAGTGAAATTGTGGAGGAAAGTAAACCAGGCTGTGAAGAAAGCATTCGCAGGGCTTTCTGTGACGTAAATGTGAAAAGGTGCACGTAGGTAAGGGTATTTGTCATGGCCCTGCTTACCAAATTTAAGTGTTTTGCTTACACAATTTCGGAGTGGGGCATCTCCTGTCTGTGTGTCAGGCCTTCAAACTGTGTCTTGCTTTGTTGAGCACTAGAGACACAGCCTGGCAATGCAGTCCTCATTTTAAGGTGAGGAAGAATGATACTAAGGTAAGAAAGGGCTGCTAGTAGCAAGATTCTTTTACTTTACTTATTTTCCCCATAACCTAGTCTGAAGGTGAATCTTGAGTGAGTGTTTTGGCAGAGCTCCCAGTATAGGCCTTGCAGGTTTACAGACTGGTAACAGTAAATCTAGCAAAATAGACAAAACCCCAAAATGGGTTCTTTGCTACCTGGCAGACTATAGCTAGGCAGAAGTTCCAGAATACCTTAAATCACATATATACCCATTCTGTCTGAAGCAGCACTTTTTTCTTGTTTGAAATGTGGGTTAGTTAATATTAAACTCTGGGTCAGTGCTCTAATGTTTCAGGAGTGCAAATAAGCAGATTTAGGACACATCTATTGAGAAATACAGCTAGAAAAGTGCAGAATCTGCTTTCTGCATCTCAAAGGCTTTTGTAGCCCCCTGTGTAGAGATAGTTATCTGCTGAATGGCTTTTCTGATTTAACAAAACACCTCATTTTACCCTGCCAAAACACCTCATTTTACCCTGCCATCCTCCTGCGAGCAGGCAAACAGACCCTAACATCATCCTCCAACACAAGGTGTTAACCCTACGTTAACTATTACATTTCTAATTACAGACTATTTTCATTTCATTGGAACTCACTTGGAACAAATCAAACACTTCAACATGTTACCAGATAGAAGAAATAGTGGTACTATAGAATAACAATCATTTTCTCTAATTTCTAAAATAAATAAATGTGTTAATGCACAAGCTCAGTTTGTAATTTTATGTTTCTTAGTTTCTAAAGAAAACCCTGTGTTGCACTGAGACTTCCTGAAGAGAGTCTGGAGTAGCTGCATTTTTCGTGTGGGGTATACAGAGTAAAAGCAGTTACGTGTAACATTAGGTAACTACTACTCTACTAAGACAGTAGTTCAGTAGGTGATTGTGGCAAACCTCAAGCTAGTTTATTGACATTGCAAAGAAATCCTGTTCACAGGAAGCACTGTGAGCACTATTCTGGGGAGGTACCAGATACTCCTGAGCATTTGGTTGTTAGTGCAATTAGGACATGTTGGGTGCAGTTCTGGGCTCCCCAGTACAAGAAGGTTGTGGAGATTCTAGAGGGGGTCCAGCGTAGAGCAACAAAGATGATTAAGGGACTGGAGTGTCTATCGTATGAGGAAAGATGAGTGATCTGGGCCTGTTTAGCCTAGAGAAGAGAAGGCTGAGAGAAGATTTGATCAACATGTTCAAGTCCCTGAGGGGTGATGGAAGGATGGGGCCAGGCTTTTCTCTGTGGTGGCTGGTGACAGGACGAGAGGTAATTGGGTGTAAGTTGAAACACAGGTGGAACTCAACCTCCATATGAGGAAGAACTTCTTTACTGTGAGGGTGACAGAGCACTGGAACAGGCTGCCCAGAGAGGTTGTGGAGTCTCCTTCTCTGGAGATCTTCCAAACCCACCTGGATGCCACCCTGTGCCATGTGCTCTAGGTGTCCCTGCTTGTGCAGGGGGTTGGACTAGATAATCTCTAAAGATCCCTTCCAGCCTCAACCATTCTGTGATTCTGTGTGACATGAATATTATCAGACTGCCATCACTCAAGTATTCTCGCCTTATTATTGAAATTGCTTTGAAAAATAAGTCAACACCTCAGCCATCATTTTGTTTGTGGTTAATGATGTCAATGACTCGTACTGGACTAGAAAGATCCACTCTAAAAGATACTTTTCTTTTGCAGACAACCATTACTTCTTACATGGTGCAGTAGTCGTTGACCACGACTATATTGGCTTTTCTGAAAGATCACATAATCCATGCCAGCAAGACCCCGCTGAGGAAGGGGGAATAAAGGCCTGTGCAGGAGGTGTGGTGTCGACTGTGCAAATACCCCCTTCAGCTGGCCAAGACCAAGCAGCAACAGGATGCAAACAGCAGCCCGGGCTCATGAAAGAGCACGGCGTCGAACCCAACGCTGCCCAGCCACAGCAGTGGCCTTCACCCTGCTGGACACTTCAGACCAAGGCAGAGGATACCTAAGCAAATAAGTGCATGTCATCTTTTACTGGCAAGTTTTCGACTTCTGTGCCAGACCGGGACACTTCTTTTAGTAGCTCCTGATTCCTTGGACAAATGCACTTCACTGCTGTGTGTGTTTAAGAATCCTGCAGATGTCCTGTGGTTAAGTGACATGGGCATTAAGAAGCCATCCCTGTGTTACCAGGAATCCGGGCACAGCCTAGAAGCAGCACGTCATCTTCCTGCAGTTGAACTACAGACAGGCTGGTGGCAGATAGGCATGTACAGAGCAAGGTGGCCCTGCTCCCTGTGAGTCAGCTCAGGGAACGTCTCACCATTTCATTCCCAAAACCTTTCCTCAGTCCCCATCTGGCTCATTCTTAACATGCACGGATATTGTGGGATTAATTAAATTTAAGCAATTTAATATAAATTTTGCCTCCAGTGCTGAAGAGTGAAGAAACTCATGTCCTCCTTTATTTTGTTATGAAACCCTTTCCCATTCTTTCTGGGAAGCTGCAAACTCTGACCTTTACAGCTTTTATTCTCGAGTTTAGCCCACAGCCCTAAGATCTTGCAGAACAGTAAAACTGCCAAAATCAAGTACAGGCAAGGTTCTGCATATGAAGCAATGGGGCCTGCCGCTGCTCCCTGCTCATCCAAAAGGAACTAGAGAAAGCAATTTTAGTCTCCCAGGCAGGCCAGAATCTGAAGGGTGCTCAGTGTTTGCTTGTGCTCTCTTTACAAGCCTCTGATTTCCCTTGCCCTCACTTCTTAGAGTTACAACAGGTTTGGAGGAGAATTCCTCTTCTTTTGTTGCCAGTGCTCTAGGAAACCTCAAGGACCGATCCTGTTTATTCTCTGAATTCCTTGACCCAGTTGCTATTGGCCTGCACCTCCTGCTGAGAGGACTGCATCTCAGAGTAGTGGCAAAATCTATCTATCTACTCAGGGTTCTGTTAATCTTAGGCAGAAGGACTTAGTCCTCAAGGCCGTTTAGCTAGCAAACTTAGATAGAAATTCATATCTGGTTTATGGTTTGACCTATCACAGGACATGGCTATCTAAGAACTCAGTGTCGTCATGCTGTTCTTGAATTGTGTCCTAAAATGCCTTCTAAAGATAAAGTGCTTCATGTAGTCCTACATACACCTTTTTTTCTTCCACCGAGACACTGTTTCATAAAGAACGTGCCTAATAAAGACAGTTGGATGTTCTCTCCTAGCAGCCTCCTCCTGTATGACAACTTTGTGCCAAACACTAACATGGGCAAGGTTTGTGCTGTTCATTGATAACCATGCTCCAGCTTAGAAGCCCCTCCATATATAAATTGCTTTTAGCCCCAGTCTATATTGTCCTTTGAGGCCAATCATTTTTATAAGGATTTTTCTAATGCAGTTGAACAAGTAAGTGGGCTTGCCGAAATACATTTTTTCCCACCTAAAGAGAAGACTTGACAAGAAACAACGTTCTGCTAAGCGGGCTTGAAAACAAAATGACAAATAACTGTGTGCTTGTAAACAGGAGGAAGCTGGAGATTGAGAGCAAAGGTCTTACCTTGCTTTTCTTCTGTAATGAGCTGGTGATCACGCAGTGTTTTTCTTCAGGAATAGCAATTTAAAGATGCTCCATGCAGCAGCTGGGGTGACAGGCACATGCTTTGGAGGTGCAGGGCATGGTAGTGACCTGGCAGGCAGTTTCTGCACCCATCCTTCCTAGCAGAGCCCCGCTTCTTTGAGCCAAACTTACCTGCTCCCCACGAACCTTTGGCTCTTTGGGGTGGACGCGTTACAGCATGGCCCTGCCTGTCTGACAGGATCTCTTAAGCTGGCAGGGGGCTGTTTCCTGCTAAAGTGTGGGTCCTTTCAGAGCCAGAGACAAAACCAGGTAGGGGATAAGGGAGCTGTCTCCAATATGCCCTTCTGCTCTGTTAGGGCAATAAAAACCTACCCCATATGTTATTTTTCCAACTGGACAGTTCCTTGTTTGCCCACAGTGCAATAAAGCTGCACTGCAGAGCGGGGCGAGGGGAGGGAGAGCTCTAATAAGTGGTAGGTGCTTCCTGGAGCTCTGCTACTGGAGAAGAGGAAAAGGCAAAGCTGGCTGTGGAAGAGGGAAAACAGCAGATGTGTACACAGCGCTCCCTCCCCTTCCCGCTGTACTAACAGGCAAGTGTTAGCACCTCGTCAGTTCAGCTAAACTGGACCCAGCTGAACACTGCATATGAAAGGTTTACTGAGGTAAAATGCAGCTGTTTCAAATGAATGGTGCCAAAAACAACAGGAAGAAGGAAAAAACCCTCCGGGAAACTTGAGAGGTTCTGAGCAGTTTCTGCTCAGGAAAGAAAACGGGATAGAATCCATGCCCCCTTGTGGTGCATTGCACAGGAGGAAGAGGAGGTTGTGCAGCATGAAGGAAAATACAGTCATACTTGCACCTCCCAGCCCAGAAATGCAAACTTTGACCCTTTGGGTTTGCTAGAGGTGCTAATTACCAAGTCAGAGTTGGTTGAAAGCTTGTCCCAAACCCACCAGCTTCTGGTGAAAAACTTGTGTACAGCCACAGAGAGTTAAGTACAGAGTAAAAAACCACAACTCTCCTGCTTGGCTACGTGTGTGCAGTGCCTGCCCATGCTGCGCTCGCGCTCTTCGGCTTGGACAATCCGTGACATTTCAAAGTTTCTCCCTCCTTCATCACAGGACTGAACGTTCCCTGCTGGAGGATGCTGATGAGTCACAGTTTGCTTCTCACAGCAAGCAGTTAACAAGTCTTTGGGAAATGTCAGTCTTGAGGACCTGATGAGTTTGTTTATTCATTTGTTTGGGTGCAATGTCCATGTCAATGGCCTTTTGCAGCAGGCCTCATTACTTAATGACCTCACATCAAAACCTGTTCCCACAGTAACCTGCTTGGCATTTTCAAAATAGATAATGGATTTTTTTTTTTTCTGGGAGCAGAACGGAGGCTTTCAATTAATTTATTGGACTACCTAAAAACACAACGTGCAACTCGTGGAGTCCCGGCAGATGGTGGGAGGTCAGCGAGGTGCTTGCTGCCCGCGAGCTGCCCGCCTCCCATCCCAGCAGGAGGAGACCTCCCACCGCTAAAAGTTATTAGAGCAGGTGATGGGGTAAAGAGGAAGGGTAAAATTGGTAGAAAAAACAGGATTTATGGGCGTTAGGGGTAATTGGTGTTACGCTGCTCTACCCAGACTAAGAGACCTGCCAGCCTTCTGGTTCAAGACTCTAGGAAAGCATGTTTGGGTCCTGCAGGTGATGTTGCCCTGCTGCAGATTTCCAGCGCTCAGCAACCCCCTCTGGATAAGGCCTTTCACAAGTACCTGTTGCTGCTCATGAGGGTGTTTTCTGACTGTTTGGGTTGAATCTCTGCGCTTTGATGGGCAGAACTGGAGTGGCCCGAGCTGCAGCTGATGCCAGGAACTGCCTCAGCCCATATGGTGTTTAAGACTAAGTGAGTTAAAAATGATACATCAGATTTCAATTCAGTCACCAATCCCCAGTTAAAGACCTAGAAAAAGAAGAGCGGCCTACCTTGCAGCAGGGCAGTGTAGCAGGTGGTTATGGTATTATTGCACTGCCAAACCTGACCCCGCTCCCTGCTGCGGCTGCTGCTGTAGCAGGGTGGCGGT
>NW_010582001.1:53132-83305 GCF_000705375.1 Tinamus guttatus
GATGACGACGGTGCTGCTGGCGGTGGAGGGGCTGAATACTCTTCCTCTGAGTCTGTGCCATCATCTTCATCTTTCTCCTGGTCGCTTCCTTCAGTGCTGAGCCGGTCAAACCCCTTCCTGCTGTAGCCTTTGTGACTTGCAAAGAAGTTTCCAAGGTTAAGGCCACCACCACCCTTTCCTGTGGAATGCAAACACGTGCCATAAGCTTTGCTTTATTGCACAAAGTGAAAAAAAAATGTATTAACACGAGAACGGAGATTATTCTAAGTGTCCTTCTGCAAACTACTTAAAGTTTCAAAAGTTTTTTTTTAAACATCCACAGTTGGATTAGAAGCCTTTGCCCAAGCTGCCTGTGTTCCCACCGGTTTGCTTGTCTTCAGTTTGCCTGTAAGGCCAAAATTCACCATTTAATTTCCCAGACACTCAGATAACACCTCAGCTATTTGCCTCCCGCCAGCAGGGCCACATCCTCTCTGGTGGCAGATGTTCAGAGATGAAAGGTGGTTTCAAAGACGCGTCCTCATAGAGGAGCTGAATTTCTCTCTCTACTCCTCACTGAGAGGAAGTTCTATTCCCAGATCTCAAATCTCTCATTCAACTAGAAGCAAATACAGAAACAAACTCCAGTTGCTGGGTTGTTAAAGGCCCTAGAGTGTCACTTACCTCGAAGTCTGCCTAAAATTCTGCCTGAACTTGAATCAATTTTGTGTTCTGCATCAGCTGAAAAATAAAGGAGATTTCAGAAATAAGTTTTAAATCATAATATATGTTTAAATCATTAACTGTGTTTACTGATAAAAACCACAGACACTCAATAAATTGATCAGCACTTCTAAACAACAAAACTAACACTTTTCAGCTTCCCTGCTAGGGTGTAATTATGATTTCTAACCAAAAAAGCCAAAAATCGTACTATGAATGTTCACTTTATGCTGTTTCAGCCATTAAGAAGATTCCCAGATGAGTTATTTCTGAGAATGTCACTTTTTCAACAGTTCACATTTGTTACTCTGAAGATTTTATGGGGAGAACGAGAACCGATAAACAAAAGGATCCCTAAACAAAACCAAACCGAAAAACTCCCCCATCTTGGGAACTCTATTAGGAATATAAACTGCATGACCAAGCTGTTTCTTCGTTTGTTTGTTTTAAATATACTACTCAGTATCTGCAGGTCTGTGCAAGGAGTTTCCTTTTCCCAGTGTAACTGTATTATGCTCCTTCACACAGGAGGTTCAGGCGCTGAACCCTCAGGGGCCTCAGGTTCAGGCATGGATCCAACTGGAATGCAAAGATGTTATTTTGGGCCATTGCTATGGACTACTCTTCTGCTGTAGTTTAGAGTGGTAGCACCTGTGATGCTAAATGTATTTATTTTAACACAATGTGGCAGGAAGCTCCACACTGAAATGTTCAAATAAAACACATCAAGCTCAATTACTCAATAATACTGCAACGTTGAATTACCTCCTCTTTTATATTACATCCCAGCCTATGATATTGGCAGAACTAAGTTATCGGTGCATTCCATATCCCCCTTCTTCCCTGCTTGAGGATAACTTGATAAAGAGACTTATGTCACACAAAATAACAAGTGCAATGATCAAAGTGCTACTACAGCCTTTCAATTTCTCCAAAAGGCTATTGCATGATATGAATTAAAGACAACTTTACATACTTAGCACTGTTACTCTTAACTAAAGCTGTCACAGCAATGGATGGAGGCACCTAATAGGAACATGTTTGACTCACAAAACGCACAAGATGGTAGTGAACAGTAATTCCCTCAGACACGTTTACAGTTTGCCTTTTGCTTACACCCATCCATACAGTAGGGTCTTTGCTCTTCGTGGTTTAAAGACCCCAAAGGGAAGAAGTGTTGGCGTGGGATGATTTTTGTCATGCTCTAGATAACTATTCTCTCGAGTGACCCGGGGTTACCTCCACAGGCCGCTGCCTTCCTCCACCGAACGAAGGCGAGAATGGCCAGCAGGACCACGACAGGGATGATGAGCAGAGTCGTAATGAGAACGAAGGAAACCCCTGCACTGGCCTGGTGCACCAAATGCTGCTTCTCCTCCTTCTTGAGAGGCTCTGTTGATTGTGGGTTGTTTCCCAGTTTGGTTTCTATAATTGTTTCTGATTAAAAAAAATATTATTAAAAAAAAGAATCAATCAATAAGCAATCAAATGAATCAAGCAACACAAAGCAAGGCCTTAAGGAAAAGAACAGGCTAGGATACCTGAGGTCTTGAATAATAAGGAAACAAAAGACAAACATTTATGAGACAATTTTAATTCTTGCTGATGACATCTCCAAAGTAAGATAGAGTCTTCTTTACTTTCTAGAAAGGATGCCCTCTCCATTCCTCTGATGAGGAGCTATCATTTAAAACATGAGCAAATCCTTTAAAAAAAAATCTTGCAAATAGGCATATGATTTATTATCTATTAAATATCTCCATTTGATAATAATACTACCACAAGAAATTAAACAAAAAAATCCAGCATGCTATATTATCACAAAATAGAAAGCATTTATTGTTCTTTCAAATAAATTTGTGACAAAGGGCTAAACTTTCAAATGCCACATCCCATGAAAGACCTTTGGCTCTTGAAGTCCCAAGAGTTTTCACAAGCTGCATCGGGAGATCCCTGCCTGTTTTAACTTCAGTACCCTATGCAGTTTCAGAGATGGATAAGAAACTATTTGCAAATACCCCTGTGGTACCACTGCATTTGTCTGTGTAACAGCAGAAGCAGCAGGCGGCACGGCGGCTGCCTCAGGAAAGCTCAAACGCATCCACCTCTCCCCAGATCCATCATACCACTGATGCTGTAACACTTCTCTTCCGAGTGCTTCGGGAAGATGGATGCACCAATAGAGATGAAATAGAAGGCTAATAGTTTGGGCAATAGGAATTTACTGTTTATACTGTCAGCCTATTCTACTTTGCGCTTGCATTTGGCCATTTGGATCTTTTCATATATCTCTCTGTGTCCAAAGGCCTAATTCAATTCACAGAAGCTCTGAATTCAATCAAAGAAAACCAGTTAAGAACAATTTAACATTTTACAAAGGCCTCTCCATAGCCAGGTACTGCTGCTCTGAAAGGGAAATGAACATTTCCTTCTTCCATCCAGGAGACTGATGAGACAGAAGATTAATGGTTTAAAATAATTACTTTTCATCTCCCTGACTTATTATCTTACCCCTTTCAACCTCATCTATACATGCTTCTTATCTCCTCTGATTAAGTCCCAACATGTTTTTTGTTCTTTTTTTTTTTTTCATTTTTCAGGCAGATAAATTGGAGAGGAAAAAAAAGCAAATCTAAGGAGATAAATCTGAATATACAGAAGGCTATTTTTTGGTTAAGCAATGTAACTGGCAGGCCTGAAAGACCACGCACAGAGATGAACCAACTGCTGTTTTGAGAATACCTGCGGCAGGGAGGGCAGGAGGGAAGCGGCCCTGGGCAGTAACTATCGTGGTCACATTACAGTTATTTCTGCATCTAAGGGCGCTGACACAGATACCAATCTGGACACAGCAGATGGTGATACGGAAATGATGCACTGGCCAAACTCAAGGTTTAGGGTCTGGGAAGTGCTTGTCACCGATGGAAAATAAATGTTTGGACTGGCTGCAAAATCAGCGTCTACCAGGTAACGCTGTGACAAGAGGCCTTCTCTTGCCTCCTATGCTCTTTTTATCTCTAGTAACTGCATAAAATGATGGTGACAAACAGAACTAGCTAGTCAGCATTTTCCCCTCCAGAAGTTCTTAGCATGAGTGGTCAGAGCAAAATCATATTATCATAGCACAGTCACACAAAGTCACAGGGTAAAACAGAGGGTCCCTTCATGTCCATTATGTATCATACCAACCTTTCACTTCCTGCACCTCAATGCCAGCCTTTTTAACTGACCGATGCTCCACTTCTGTAAGACACAATTGATCTTCAGGACAACTGAAAACTTAAAAAACCACTCAGTGACATTTCCCTGCTAGCTTCCCCTGATGTACCACACAACCCCACAGGAAACAACTACGTTAGCACCTGAATGTCATCGAGGAGAATCAATATAAAGCATTCAACAGCTCACAACCCCATCATAAATAAATAAATATTTCTCATGCTAGAGAGAGCTTTTATGGGTATGCGTAAAGTCCTTTAAAAACCATACTCTTAATTGTAATCAGAAACATGTTGGACTAAAGCCTAGCTGATAAGGACTGCTTAGCTACTGCAGTTTTATACTGCAATATATGCTACAGAAGAAACTAATACACAGGACCCTCTCTGACCTGCAAGTGGTAAGTGAATCCAAATGGTAAGTATTTTTTGTGTCCTCGTATGTCTTTGAATAAAAGCCTGGAGTGTTCTTGTTCACGCTGCTATACGCAGAAAGAGACACATCCAGGCAGACTTACAGCTTATCTGGTCCAGTTTCCTTTTATCAACAGCAGCTGGTACCAGATGCCTCAAAGCAAAATCCATGAATTATAAACAGATAAATATGGAATAACTGGCTTAGCCAGAAGTTCATTTATAACAGCAGACTGTTCAGCTGGTTGACTAACGCTCTGAAGCCTGAGGCTTTCTCTCTCATACATTTTTTCCACCCTATATAACTTAACAGTGGATTATATTGTCATTGCTATGAAAGGTCTAATCCCTCTCTGAATCCTGCCACATTGATGTCTGATAATCAGGTTCCTCTCCTCGAAGCCAAGCTGCTTGGTTTGGGGGTTACTAGATTAAACTGGGAAGTATTTTCAATTAATGGGAATAGGACTACAAATTACACTGGATTCCTTTTCTAGTGGTAAATAATCCCAATGAGGTGAAGATCTATTTATGTTGACTGGTGGCTTTATTTCAGCCTCCAAGAATTTCCTATGTGACAACCCCTGCAGAAGCAGTGGGCTTGACAGCCAAAAATACAGTAAAAGAAATAAATGCAATCCTCACTTACAAGCTGAAGAGTCATGCTTTTGTTTAAGCATGTACCAGCAACATGATAAGGGATACTGTGAGGCAAGTGCCTTTTGATTCCTCCTTCTGTGAAAAATCAGTTTATGTGCCTAGGACTTCTTAACAGCATACACAGCAAAGTGGTCTTTCAAAAAAAAATCTGAGCTGCAACATACAACTTATGGCAGAACTCCCAGTATATGAAAATTATCATTAGGCCACCAAGCTTTTGACAGCATTTACTTATCCGGGGCTACAAAGTGTGCAGTTGGGACACTTGAGAACAAGAAGAACACACTTTCTGTGGATGTGAACTTCCACACTGTTCTGGCATGAACATCTCCAACAAACACTGTTTTATCTTCTGAAGCAACAACATCGTGTGGCATCTCAAAGCTCTGTAAGGATAAACAGGCACAGGTTACCTAAGCATCTATGCACTCACAGTCTGACAGAAAATAAAAAGGTTGGTTTAATGCTGAACTTGGACAGGTCCTTAGACCTGAAATCACAGGGGATCCTTGTGCCAAGGCCTAATATGAGCAAAGGGGAGCAACTTCCTACCTATCGTGCATGTTTGCTTTCTCTAGGGACATCCACACAGAGATTATTGGGTACACTCATGCTAAACAATTTATATTTATATTCTTGCAATCAATTTTATCCTCGGAAATAATCCACTTGAAAGCTAAACTTGCTAACAAAGATACATACTGCACACACAGATTATCAGCCATGGCCATGAACAGACTTCTAAGCTAACCGTAGCCTATCAATTAGAGATTATTTTTTGTAATGATATGGCTCTATCCCCACTATAGAACGATATTTTTTAAACTTTTAAGCAAGGGAAGCTATGCTAAGAGGCAGCATACAAACATGCCACCAGAAGAGCAGCTCTAATTATTGATATATGGCTGCTAAGCTATATCACTAATTCCCTATCAACTCAGCCTGAGACCGAGCTGTTCCTTTACCCACAGCAGCGTGCTGACGTTCAGTGGAAACACATCATTGCTTATAAATGCTCCAAATGGAGTAGGAGAACACAGGATCCTATTTCACAAGCTAGGATTTTAATGGATGAATTCCCGTAACTTACTACAGACAATGTATTAGACTCTTTAAGGCATGTTATAGACAACAGATCATGAGAAATATCAGTAATTATATTGACATATAGTTATTAGTCATAACCACAAAAGAGGTACAGACAAGTTTGTGACAAGAATATTTCCGGACCTTCATTTTTCACTTTAATTAGCTTTTAAGGACTGTCTGCCAGAAACCAAACAAAAACAAAAACAACAACAAAAAAAAAAGCCCCAACTTTTTCTGGATGACGGATTGTCTTGAGGCTTTAAGCATGTGGTATAGGTAGAATATAAGGCCCATAGTTCAAGGGTCTTTATCAAGTTCATACCATAAAGAATTCCTTTTGTATACTATTCTATACATTGTGAAACATCTCATTTCCCTAAGTGTCTTACAAGAGGAGAAGTAAGATGTCAGCAGCACCAATTGAATGCACAATGCAGTCTCTGCAATACTCTACCTTTCTAACGGGGCTGAAAGTATCAATTATTTCTCCAGTAGAGAAGTTCATCACAAATCCTTGCACTGGTTCCGTCTCTCCAGGATAAGGCATTCCATTAACTGCGAAGAGGAGACCACCTGCAACAACATCCACACTTACTTTTGCAACCCATACACTGCTCACTGCAGCTGGGAGCAAGTGTAATGGCACAGATGAAAGCAGCTGTCTCCAGTCAAGACCGTGAGTGCATCAGAGGCAACTCAACAGAAAACCCAAGCACTGCAGGAAAGCCAGACATGTAACTTGGGCTTTGAAGATATGGAAAGCTTGCCAAAACAACATGATGAAGGTCAGTCTTTGTGTTGACTTTATTGCTGAAGGTGTTGGGGAGACTTCCCTAGTCCATATATATATATTTTTTTTGTAGTAGAGCTGTCAGAGGAGCCATCTCAGTTTGAATACCGAAGGTATTAGATAATTTAGAGATTAACAGGACTAGATGGTGTTCACCTGAGTCCTGAAGGAACGTAAATAAGAAATTAGAGCCCAATTCCAAAGCAGAAATTACTTTGGTACTCTGCTGCTATCTACAGAAAGGACTAAAAGGGGTGCCTGGGAGGTAGAGAGCAATGATTCTGGTTTCCATCCGCAGGTAGATGGCAGAGTCCATAACAGAATAAGACTCCCGAGTACATGGATGAGCATCTCAGTATCAAATGTCTAACCTAATAATACAGTAATCCTTACTCAGATTTTGATAGGAAAAACAAAAATCAAAGAAAAATAAAAAACCCCACAGCTTTGAAAACTGTTTGCTTCCTTGATTGTTTGGGAGCCTTTTATTTTGTTCTGTTTAATGGAGCTTGAAATGAATATTTTAAAATGTTATTAACTAATTATTTGACTGTACAGTCACTGAAAAACAAAGTCTCACCTACTTGTGACATCATATTTAGTGAATCTAATTAATCATTTCTCAGGAGCAGATGTTATATTCTAAGCTTTTTTTTTTTTCCTCCTTCCCAAAATAATACAGTTCTAAAATTTTCCGTTACATCAGCACACCTTTGAAAGAGAATAAATATCTTGCCTAAGATGCACAATAGCACACTTAATGGAATAACACTATATATTGTGATACAGTGTCATTAAAAAAGCACTTGAAATCCAAAGAACATGAAAAGCAATTACCTGGCACATAGGAAACGGCAAACAATTCTCTTCCAAATGATTTGTGCTTGATCTCCCTTATGAACTGCCCACTCCCTAACTCGAAGCACTGGATGCGACCGTTCTCCCTGTCTGCAATGCAGAGCTGACTGAATTCAGGGATCAGGGCTAAGCTGTGAGGGATACGGAACTGCCCAGGTCTGGCTCCATCTGAAGAAGTGCCTGTAATGCGAGACACATAGATCTGTGTGAAGGTACACACTGAAACCTTCATCTCTGACTAGAAACCACCATATTCCACCTAATGCATAGGAAAAGAATGAACTCACTTGGTTTGCTTTCCCTCTGCCCCTTAACAGGTTTGTTCATTTAGGAAAGCTGTGCTGCTTTACCCTACTGTATTTGCAAAATCTGAATTTATGCATTAGCTATTTCTCTATAAAAACCTGGAGTAGCAGAAGGCTTAACATGTAAGTTCGGCAGAGTTAGGCAGAAACATGCCCAAGAACATGCCAACTAACTGCTTTGAAAAATCCGCTATTATTAGAGAATTCATAAATACCCACTTTGGCTAGCTGTACGAAGTGAGAGAATTAGAAGGCCAAAACTCGTTTGTGCCTTTGAAGATATAACTGCAATAGCTCCAAAGAAGAGAAATAACACTGACAAGCTCCTGGCTCGTGATGACACATGCTCCCAAGAGCGGCGATAGCAGTTCAGCACCACGAGCTCTAACTGTACCTTCACCCCACTGCTTGAGGAACAGCCCGCTCGCGGAGAACTGAACGATCCGGCTGTTGCAGTAGCCGTCAGAGACGTAGACGCTGCCGGTGACCGGATCCACAGCCACATCGGTTGGTTGACAGAAGTGATTTTTGTCACTGCCCGGTTGTAGCGCCGTTCCCAACATCAGTAATGGCTCTTTATCATCTGCTCTCAATTTGAAAACCTTTGTTTTAAGTCAATGGGAAAAGATAAGAGGTCTTAATTGCAGAAGATTATACATTAGAGGTATTGTTGCTCATGGAAAAACACATCAATTACTTGGTATAAAATAAATGTATTACCAAACATTACCTTAGTATATTGACTACGAAATATACTATCGACTTTACAGGAGAGGGAAATTTCTGCACAAAATAAAAATTTCCTGTGATTTCAATGCACGGTTTAGCTTTACATTCAAGGTATGGAAACTCAGGAATTGCCAAGCAGAGCTATAGCAGAATAATCTGTTCTTGTACAGAAGAGACACTGTTTTAAAAGATCAACTTTCATTTCTGCATATCCACATAACAAATCACTCCACACAACTATATGCCACTATGGCCCTGAGTTTCAAATTTTTCAGGTGTTTTCTTAATGTACTACAAATAGTACTAGCTAAATAACTGGTATCAGATCTGTAGGAAAATATAGACATTATCTTTGGCATAAGTTTTAAGGTCTTGGCAGTGAGGCTTCAGAAACATACCTGCTGGAGCGCTACATCAGTGACCCAGTAGTTACCATTTTGGTCTATACTCAAGCCATGTGGTAAATAAAATCTGTAATCACAAATATCAAGGAATCGAGTTAAAAACATTTTTCAGGAAGAACAATTTAAAAGAGCGTTTTCAAGATTTCACTTTTTAATCTACAGGCCACCAAATGGTCTACTTATTAATAACATATAGCCTTTAATGAAGAAATCAGCATTACAAGATAAGAAGTTTCTCAACAGGAGTTTCAGCTTTGGAATTCCCTCCATCTCAGGTACATTACCGGGACTAACACATGCTATCTTTAAGGGTGATATACACTGGCCACCACTGCTTTTCGTTAATCTGTTTCTGTTAATCTGGCTAGCAGATAAAATGACATGAACTGCTAGAAAGCTGAAGTGCTGAGGATGCCAAATGGGTGAGTCAGATATCCTGTTTTTTTATTTTTGGTGGGGGGAGAATGTTTTTTGGACTGAGCAAACTCAGAGGCTACAACCATGGAACATAACTTACAAACAAGAAAGGTCTGGAGACTCTCCAGAACATAAATAAATAAAAAAACATGTATATGTGTATGTGTCTAAATATATATACATATAAATGTAATTAGTTCTACTAATAACAGGAAAATAACTTACAGATTTTTGCCCATGGAATGAAGCAGTTGAGCGTTACTTGGATTCAGCACCAGAATGGTGTCCTGTTCAATTGGTCCAACTCCTTGTTGTTGATATACAAATTTGCTGTCAAAAGAGCTACACAGAAATATTGGAACACAAAGCTAGGGTTAGCAGGATCCACTGATGGACAATACACATAACTCAAACTTGAGTTTTCCAGACTAATTCTAGCCTTTTTTCTTGTTAAGTGAACTTATTATACTTTTGTGCCACTACGTAAGGGTTATACTGCTGGATGTCAAATCTTCCTGAAAGGTTATGACTTCTGAAACATCAAATCAACACGGCAACAATCAAGACAAACCTAACTTTCCTCTTATTAAAATGAAACAAACAAACATGGAGTTTGCTCTATCATGGTGTTTCCGACTCAGTGAAATAACATAGCCTAACCAAAAGCATAGATATTCATCGAGGCAAAACTGTCCGTATGAGTTGGTACACACTATCTGAGGTATTTGATTGCAACTAAAATGCTGGAAAACATGACATGCTCCCCCTTTCACTCCCAATTTTTAAAACCATTTCTTAGTCCCTCCAAAGAGAAATCCAACTCTGATTGATGCAAGATGATAAACAAGAATATACTTGTAATAGCAAAGGCCACAAACACAGCTTTTAAAGCTATCTTGTACAACCCTAGCAGCTTAACCTCTGCATTACATTAAATATTCATGTACTGAGAATATTCAATGTGGCAAAGCAATTCTGGCTTCATATATAACCAGCAAGATATATGAAGTGTTTAACTTTCTGTCGAGACTACAATTAAAAAGCAATGTTTAGACATTACCATTATATATAGTAACTACCTGCTGCTACCTACTTAGTTCCTGACTGAAAGCAATAAATCCTGTTTACTATGAATGGTTATGCACAAGGTGATAGCTACTTAAACTCTCCGCTAAGCCCTCCTAAAAACTGTTTGTCTTAATCCTATAAGGAGATGCAGGGTAAATAGTGCTGGCTCACACTAGCCTAGGGATGTTAAATTTGCTTATTTGACCATGGTTCTGCAGTTGTTTCATTCCTTAGCATCCCTGAGCGTAACTGCCTACGAAAAGGTCTCCTGGTGTTAAAACAACTTTACCAAAAAGAACCCTACTCGCCCAAATTCCTGGCTCAATTTCAGTAAGTGGAAGGGATCTAGGAATCTAATGCACTTAAGGACTTATTCTAGGAGTGGATGGCCACCACCAGAGGACCAGCACTGGGAAGACTATACTCATGTCTGGCCCCAGTGCAGAATTATCCTACGATGATGCTGTAACTTCATAAATGCTTGCAAAGAACGTGCTGTGGGGCCAGGAAATTTCTTCCAGCTCCTGCCTGATTTTCTGCCTTTTCTGCTTTCCACAGCAGCATGAGAGATACTTTTGCACATCCGATTTATCTTGGTTGAAAGTGTTTCAGTCTGTCCCACACTAATGGAGTCACTTAAGACAAAACGGAGAGAACAATTTATCCTCTCTAGCCTTGAGCTCTGTGCAAGATACGTGATATTATTAATCAGCAGAGCTAATCGCAGAAGAGAGTCTTACTGACTGAGCGGTCCTGCACAAGCTCCCCAGAAAACCCAATTGCATCTCTTTGGAGAAGGGACCATCTACATAGCTTAAAAATATAGGATATCTTCTTAATAACAGTCCTGTCCCTGTCCGAAGCATGCTCTGTCGACCACCATCTAGTTTTTTTCCTGAGAACTGAGTGCTTTCAGGATAAATATGCAACTGGGTAGTATTTGTAGTAAAGGAAACCTAGGGAGCTTGGACTGTAGTTTTGGGAGAGGTCTTTTGTGCACCTGCTCCCTAGGAAGTGCCCTTGTGCAGGGGTAGCATCTTTCCTCTCTCAAGAGCAGAGGACAACAAAACCACTGGCACTCTTTTCTCCCTAGAGTTTGAGGCCAATCTCCAACATAATCAATGTTCCTCTTTTTCAACCGATACAAGAGAAAACAAACCACACTGACTTCTGCTAGTTAAAAAAAGAGTCAGTAAAAGCTGAACAGCTCACTATTAAATACCACATGGTTCTGCTCTCAGCATCATTTTCGACGAGGTTTTGCACTCTGAAATCAGAGCACCTCTAAAATCCGCAGCGTACGTTACCACCTCTCATTTCCACCCTCAGCTTACTTCTTGTGTTATTCTTCCACCTTTCCAGCTGTTGGCTTGCCACCACGCACAACCTTTATGGGCTACATATTCAATTCAGATGGAGCACCTCATCTCCGACCTCTGGCAAGCACAACCCTGAGCTCTGTTCCTGACAGATACCCCCACCTCAACTCTCCTGTCTAGCCTTTGCTGTCTAAGAAGGCAATAGCAGCCTTCCAGGAATGCACTTGATATTCTTTATTATGCCTTTCATAGATTGCATAAATAACATGCATTTTTCATTTTCACCACAAAAAAACAGAAGAATTTTCAAGTAATTCACTGCTCAGCTGGCCGAATAATTCTCGTTTTTTACATTTTGAATAGCATGCGCCACATACTGCACAAAAGACTGTTCTGTAACTGAGGAGGCTGTGGGGTAAAGGAATCTGACTCATTTATTTATTTTTTTTCTTTAAAAAAAAATCCCTCACAGGAGGAATGTTAAAGCCACTGGAAAGCTGCTACTATATTAAAGGCCTCACATTGTATACCTATTTTTGCCTTCTCCAGCAAATTACAATTGCACTATAAAACAGCATAGACTGTTCACTCGGCTACATTTAGTTGAATAAAAATCTAGCTTTTATAGCACGTATTAATAATGCATTGGCAACATTTCTGCAGTGTCTAATAGCACAGATAATTTGTTTACTTATTTCTATACTGTGCTGGTGAAGCACCGAAACAGGAAAAATTCTGGGCCTTAGGGCTAGATTCATCACTTTTATGATTTGCTGAGGAATATTATATACTCAATTAATTGTGTATTTGCAAGCTAATAATAAACACCAACTTACAAGGCTGATATCTTCCTAAGCCTCCCCCAATCAAATGCAATAATGGCCCTCAAAAATAACAAATTCTTCTTCCCTTTTACTGAAAAACATGGAGATATACGCCTTCCTTTTCAGCATAACCCATGAAAAGGTCTCCAGCCTCTTTCGTACACCTATGTCAGAGCCAAAAATGAAACGGGAAGGTTTTGTTCGTCTGTAGCTTTTCCGCCCACTGCTTGTCAAAGTTTTGCGCTCTGGTCTGCAGGAACATCTCTATTGCCAGCCTCCCCAAGTGCACATTTAAAGTGAGGAATTACGACCACTGCCAGTCTATTTTCAAACATTTTTGATTCAGTTCTGTCTTCAATGACACATAGAACGGCATTTATACTCTCAAGTAGGAGGATGAAAAGAACCAAATCAATACCAGCTTTCACCTGAAGTCTGAGTAATGCAAGTTGCAACATGCGTCATCCTTTCAAAATTGTGCAGTCTATATTTGTGTACACTTGAGCTGCAGAGATGGCTGATATAATGCGCAAAAGAGACGTAAGTGACTGCCTTATCTCTTACATTACGCTACTTATCAACCCCCTCAAATCCAACCAAACAACAAGACATTACCATAAAGCAGTACTCTAAGCATCCCGTGTCACTATAAATTTGAGAAAACTGCTCTATTTTTTTCAGAAGTTGCTTCATGAATTAAATAAATTAAGATTAAAAAAAAGAGAAGTCGATAAGAACACAAAAAAGCATATTTAAGCCACATCATATTCTTTTATAAGCAAAGATTATTACCCCCTTGTGTTCTGTTATAGTTTCATGGCATTTTTCCCCCAAAAAAATGTCCATTCGAAAGTACGACATACTGTTTTCAAGTTCACAGATAAAAGGTACCATAATCCCGAAAAATCATACTTATTCGGAATCTTTTATTTTTAAGATAATGTACATTTGGGTCAAAAACATTTGTCAGAAACACTGCAGAAATCTTCATTTTAAGTCTAGACTTTTCTTTGAGATACTAAATGCTGTGTCATCAACTGAATAGATCAAAGCCTTTTTCAAGTAAGTGCGCTGTAACATCCCAGTTCTGTTGAGAGGTCATAAATGCAAGAAAAAACAAACTATACCAGAGCTACCTTTGCATATTGCAAGCTCACGTCCTTATAGTAGTATATTATACTAAACCATTATTCTCCCAGACTAATTAGCCCTGCTGAAAGTTACAGAGAAGCAGGGGTAATTAATGTAGGTGAAGATCAGGTTCACATTGTTCTACATTTTTGGGACCTAATGTACTACCTTTTCTCTGCAGACTCATTCTTGCTGTCTGAAGACCTGGCAACCCCACAGTCCTGAAATGGCCGGTCATCCCTATGAATTTCCCAAAGAAACTTTTAGGCTAAGTGCAGATAAATCTCGACCTGGACAGGAAAGGAGCTGCAATCCTGATACCCTTTGTAGCGTGCACCAGTCCCATCTTCCAACATGCCACTCTGCCAAATGTCTACTCACTTTTCATCCCAGACATGATCACCTCTGTGGAAGACAACAAGGTTATTTTCATGGTCCAGGGCCAACCCAGAAACTTGGCCCAGCTTGAGGTCTAAGCCAGGCCAGTCCACCACCTCTTCTATGTGGAAATCTATCAGAGAAAGAAAGAACAAAACAAAACAAGACACATTCATGTATTTTATTTACATAAAAATAGAAAACTGGTTAACTGGCTTTGGGTGCAAAGGTTGTTGGAGGCCACATGAACATTTTCTTACATGCACTACTTCTATCAATGCATTGCAGTTTGATTCCAGGCATTATTTTAATCACAATAAATCACATCTCATGCACAAGCACTGGCATCCCAATATGCATGTGGAGACAGAAACTGCAAAACCACTTTTGGCACTGTTTTTTCCCCCATCTCATCAGCATACAGGTGCACAGATATTAGATGACCTAGGAATGCTTTCTCTAGTGAAAGACCATAGAAACATACAATTACCAGTCAAAATCAGCAGGCAATTTTATATATTTCTATTATTAACCTAAAATAATGTATTCTAAACCATGGATCACCAAAGCCCCTAAATATCAGAAGGGGTTGACTCAGGTTGATTCACTAAAATAAATAAATAAATAGGTGAGAAGAAAAAAGAAAAAAAAAAAAAGCAATTGTTAACACAAAGAAGAAAAACAACTCAGGAAATCCTGCAAGAAAAAAATTTAAACAGCATTAGCTCTGCCTAAGATTTTATCCTAAGCCAAGTAATATTATGTCCATAAAAAGGTAAGAGATGTCTAAAGAAGAGATCAAGAAGGGTAGAACATCTGCTATTCTTATGTTTTAGCTCACTGTTTTTAAAAACACATATTGAGTAGTTTTTGAATAACACGTATCTGGTCTTTTACACTATGTATCAAAAGCACAGTGGGTCACTTACTAAATGCCATTAAAAGGGTGGACACTTTTTGTGCATAGAGTTCTTAAATCTTAATGTCCCTTGAGAAGAGGAGAAAGAAACATAAGGGGGAAAAAATCACAAACCTTTCTGTTTTTTCCACAGTGGGTTCAGTATTTTTTATTCTTTACCTCTGGGGAAGAATGCTCTTCCCCAGAAAACCCTTTCAGAAGGTCCTCTGAAGCCAGGCAGCTCACAGAAGTTAAGACTAGCACCCAAGTGGTTTGAGGGGGCTCAGTTTGGGGTGACTTTCTAAGCAGAGGAAAAATGCAAAGGGACACGACCTCCCCCCAAACCTGCAGGTTGCAGCGTGCAGCCTGACTGCTGGGATAACCGGCAGCCCCGGGAGACCATCCTGGGAGGGAGGCAGAACACTGAAAACCTACCACAAACTAGAAGATACATTTCACTCATGTAGCTTCGGATACCACAGGTAGGGCAGGTGCTGGAGAAACTCCTTCGCTAACAAAAAAAACCTAAAAATCAGCATCTGTATTGAATATGAGGCAGTTATCAGAAACACCCAGAAGAAACTCTTCTGTACAGTGATTTTAGCAAAAGCTCCAAGCTAAAAAAATCATTAAGAAAACAGACAAACAAACAAAAAAATCATACATCTTCATCAAACCTCCAGTACTTGTGCACAGTTCAGTTGGTAATGGCAGGTGCAATAGCTGGTGCAGGCATAGATGGTAGGAGTTTTGAAAGATACAAAAAGGCTGGAAAATTAGAGCCTGCATGGTAGCTGCTCATCCAAAAAGGAGTCTGAGCTACCCTGCAAAAAGCTTGTGTGCATTTATGCTGCAATGCTCTTCAGGCTCCTCAATCTTTGAGCCTCTCCCAAAAGAAAATGGAGGGAGGGAAAAAAAAGCATTACATATGGAAAGTCAAAATTTTGGCCTTTGCAAAATGGTGTTTTCCAGAAGGCACTCATAACAAAACACAAAATTATTGTAGAAGTATATTGAGAAGATCAGGAAACACACATATATGGAATAAATAGAAATACCATTCCGCATTAAAATGATTCCCTATCATTTTGCCTCTCTCTCCCCGCCCCTTTCTTTCCCCCCCTCTTTCTTTCCCTCTCTCTCTCCCTCTCTCTTTCTCTCTCCCCCTCTCTCTCTCTCCCTCTCTCTTTCTCTCTCCCCCTCTCTCTCTCTCCCTCTCTCTTTCTCTCTCCCCCTCTCTCTCTCTCCCTCTCTCTTTCTCTCTCCCCCTCTCTCTCTCTCCCTCTCTCTTTCTCTCTCCCCCTCTCTCTCTCTCCCTCTCCCTCCCTCTCCCTCTTTCACTCTTGGTTGTTAATGAGATCTCTAAATCAAGAACCAGGTCTTCCATATTGCAATTTAAAGTAATTCATTTGATTCAATAAAACTACATAGATTTAGCATGTGAAAATCAGCCTCTAAGTAATCTACAAGTTAAAAAATAGACCCTCTGTTTACTGGTAAAATTACAATTTACTGCCCATAAATCTCAGCAAGCTCTTTTTAGCTCTTGACTTTACAAACTTCATTCATGCTGCGTTTATGCACTCCAGTCAGAGGAGTCATTTAAATCTTGACTAATGGAAGCAAGCACTGCACAAAGGAGTTTTAGAAGTGGAAAAAAAAAAACCTACACTATTTGCTGTAATTAAAAGGCATAATTCCATCAATTTCATAAATGCTGAAAAATAGAACGATCGATTAGTGGCAAGTTATAATAAAAAGCACTGCAGTAAAAAAAGGAATAGAAGATTATAAGCATAAGATTACCATCCTTACTTAATATAGTGGTCGCTTGTTATTTCAGGCTATTACATGAGAAAAATTGTGATATTTAGAAGAACGGAGAGTTTTTAGTTTAGAGTATTTTAAAAATAGCTTTAATTCTAGCAAGTTTTTCAACACTTAAATGAAATGAATGCCTAATAGAAACTAGGATCTGGTCTTCAAAGACATTCATAAATCTTTTAAGATCTTGGTAACAAGAACTGGTATCTAGCCTATGAACTTGATGAGCAAAGACTGTGCGTGCAACCTTAGGAGATGAGGTGTTTATGTGTATATATATGTGCGGAGATATATATATTATATATATATATGTGTGTGTGTGTGTAAATACACACACTTTTTTAATTATATATATTTAAACAAGTTAAAACAACTCAACACTTCTTCCTCTAGGATGAGGAGGATCTGTTAGAGAAACTAAGTTCTGTTCTAGTATGGAAATACTTCCCAAACTAGACACTAAACATGCACTAAAAGATTTTATTGCTATAGCAATCCTGTTATCAAAAGATGGCGCTGACAGCTTCTGCAATTATGAATTCCTATAATGTTAGCAACACTACAAAAATTAAAAACTGAAAAAAAAGTGTCAGTACTAAATATTTAAGATTATTCCAATTTTGCTTTTTGACACAATACAAAAAAAAATTCTGCTAACAGTAACACTAACTGTTCTTTCCTGCAGTCAGGACTGGTGCCATATTGCGTGCCAGTCAAGCCATTTATTCAGCTCACTGAATAAAACAGAAAGGCAGTTTCTATCTCCCTTCTCCTCTCTCCTCATCACATTTTTCAGGCTGAACTCAAGAAACGGGCTTTGCAGAAGTGCATACAGACATTACTCTTCCAAGCATGTGAGTAATGCCAGCCGCTCATGGAGTTATATTTATGATTTGCACTTACGTCAGGCACATGACAACTCTCACTTGCTTCTCCCCTCTATGCCAGTCACTTGGCAGGCTCTCATTTAAACCGAGCGCCATGGGATAACATTGCAAAGTCTTCCTCTTTGGTCTCTTATTAAACACAAATTAAATATTTTGCTGTACTTGAATGCTGTAACAGAATCTCAGAGGTAAGCAGAGATCCTCCAGGTTAGTATTTGCAACCAAAATAAAAATCAGATGGATGAGGAATGATGTATACCTCTTGCACAGCCCTTGAAAACATCAAGCAACATAAAAGCAAGCACGTGTACAGCTCCCACATAGCGACGGCTGCCATGCACGCGTGTCACCTTCGCGTACGGGATGCTCCACACATGCTGTAGTACCCGGCTTTCCACATTAGCGAGGAAGACTAAGCACAATCAGCAGCACAGAGAGCAAAAGGCAAGGAAACACACACACCACTTCCATGGCTTTTGCTGTCATAGAAACCTGAAGGGAACGGATCATGATCCTGGTATAATAAAAGGGCCATGCCTTGAATATTAGGCTAGCCAATATCAACAAAATAATAATTCTGAAGAATATTTCAGGATTTACCACACTTCCTAGATGACAGAAAAACAGCCCTAGGATTAAGAATATAATTTTTGTAAGATTTGTTATCTGACAAACCGAGTCATCAGAAAACAACTTATAAAGATTATCCCAGTGAGTCATTTCATAGTAGTTAGTTACTTAAGAAAACACCTCCCTTTCTGTTACAACTATATCCTTTATTCACCTGGGTTGAGCAAAATTGATATCAAATTGCGAATGTTGACAGTGGAAAAAAAATCCTCCACATTCCAAAAAGCACGAGGATTGTCCCATCTGTACACATTCTTTCTTCATAAAAAGGAAGAAAAAACTCCCATTAAAATAGCTCTAAAATAAAGGGAGACAATTTTTATAAGTAGGAAGACACATGTAAAATACTTTCCAATGCCAATTTGTATTCCCTTCAGATCTTGCTAATGTGAATCACAGCTCTCACACTGAATGTCATTATTTCAGCTGCTAACCCACCTCCCGTATGTTCTTTGTCCCAGCTCCCCTCACCACGTGTAGGTTGTTGCAAAGAGAAATGTCTGTTCTCTGGTGGCCTCAAGGTGGATTCTAGTCTGTGAAATTTGTGAATTCTGTCTCTGACAAGAACAGCATTGTCCCTCTCATCGACATTTGTGACCTCTCTGGCAAGATCCTTCTTTTGGACTACATTAGCAATCTCGGCTACCAGATCCGAGTCTGCCTTTTCTGTAGGGTTATACTTATGCACATGAACAACATCTTCCCTCTCGCCTAGCAGCTTGGAAAGGAGTGAATAGAAATCACCTGCACAGAAAAGAGAAAAGATGAGAGGGGGAAGAAATGAAAACAGTTAGATTGCAGTTTTCTAAAATTTCAGCAAAGTCTAGCGTGATAATGTTATTCAAACAGTCACAGTCAGATGCAGTATAAAAGGGAACTGCTCCACAAACCTTCTTCACCTTAGATTTACATACAAACGTCCACTTCTATTAGACATTTTGCCATCTAAAAAATCGCATCCCAGCCCAGATATTCTTGCAGGGTGAGGGGGAGGAGGATGCAAACACCCAACAACTGGATACTTTCTGAAAGCAATATTTATAATGAGATTAATCTGGATTATCAGACTACTGCAGTTTTTTTTTTATATGTATACACATATGTATACGTATACACATACACATATATGTATACGCAAAGGGATAAAAACTCTACAGTTTCATCAGCTTATGCATTAATAAAACAAAGCAGCAGCCACACACTAGAAAATAAATTTATTTGAAATTTGTCATCACACAAGAAGCTTGGGCTGTAAAAAAAATCCTCACACTTGCAAATAAGACTCCATACAACAGGCTGCAAAAAGATGACTGTTAAACACCACATCAGTCTATTATATTTGAAGTTCATGAAACTGCTGCAGAACCACTTCCTTCTTCTAAAGAAATTAGTAATAGCCCTCAGTCATAGCATCAGGTGGGAATGAAGGGATTAAGGTTTTCAGTACCTCTCAACCCTCCCAAAATTAAATCACACAAAATCCACAAGTCCTACTTTCTTGACAAAAACATTCAGACTCTCTGAACTGGTTTTCATTAGATTAGTTTTCCTTTAATCCTAGAAAAAGGATTTCAGTGGTAACAATTATATTGTCTACTAACCAGCAGGTATCCAGCTTGTCTGAACTGATTAACCAAGCATCTCTGCTGCCTTAAAATATACCAGTTCTTTTAGAGCCAACCTCAGCTACACTATCTGAATGGAGACATTCAACATGCACTTGTAGCTCATTTAACTATACTTCTATTTCATTTTAACTACAAATTACTGATAATTAAGAATTTGTGTTAGTGCATTGTATTGTGAAGAGTAATAGAAGAGCAGTCCTGATAGAGAAGTAAAACTGGAAGCTTTCACAAACCAAAACAAAGCCAAGCCACCACTAGCAGCTCAGAACAGAGGAAATTATGTCTTCTGAAAATGACCTAAAGAGATTCTGTCATGTTTATAAACAGTCCTAATTCAATGACTTTTGGCTAGGCTTCCACTCCTTGCCCTTGAAAAATGAAATCTCCCAGGTGAAAACTTCTGACAGAAAATAATTACAGAAGTAATAGGACCAATTTCAATGAAATGAACAATGAAAATTAGATCAGAGAAAAACTTGTTAATCTGGCATGCTCCGTAATCATCCTACTGCCACTCAACTAGTCCAGCTGCTGATTCAGAACAAACCCATACATTCAAAAAGGATGATACAACAGATGTTTTGGATGCAACCATATTTATTCTGGGTTGTCTAGTTTCTACTCGAAGCAGCCAGGAATTGGCACTGATGTCGAAACATATTTGGAATTTCCTTTACCTAGAGAACCACAGTGAGAACTAAAGTGGTCCTCACGGGCCTTAGCTGTATTTTTGAGCCACGCATTTGCCCAACAGTTCCGTACGCTTGTGCAAACAGGAAGCCGAAGTCCTCTGCCAACTTCTTGGCGTGACAGCGCTACTCACAGTAGTTGCAAAGCAGAAAGAACGGGTGTGGATCCAAAAAGGGGAAATAGTTGTCTTGAAAACTTCTGGTAACTGAACGTAACTAACTGCTCCCTAAATTCTACACACCTAAACTGAGGCTCTTATTATTTGGGACTAACTTCTTTAAACTTCCTTTCTGATCTTCAGCTGGATACCAATATATTTATGAGCAGCATCTTCTAAGAAGTAGCTCAAAGTTCACAGCTGATAACTGGAAAGCAGCAGACTCATGTTGTCTCTGACTAACAGTTACTATCTGCAGATGTTGGAATATCCAGCAAACATCAAAACATGATGCTGCGTTGCTGTCATACAGATGTCTCGTACTAGCTGGAACAGCTGCTGCTTGCTCTCTGATGGAGTGAAGATACGCACTGGGAAAGGAACACAAGCAAAATGCCTGGCATTATTCATTTGGTAGTGACCGAGTCGAGATGGCTTGACCTTTGGACAACCTCGGTGTGACTAGAGAAAAAAAAACACATAGGGGAATGAACTGATTAATCCTGATGAAATAATTAAAATTCCAGCATGTATAATTAATTTTCTTCCAATACTGAGCGTAGTCTCAGGAACATAACAGGGAAGCTGACTGACTTGGTTGCTTTTAGAGAGGCTATATACACGAGCTCCTTATACTCTGTGCAAGTTCCCAGGAAATTCCTCTCTGGAATACAGCCTAAAGTGACCAGCTACAAACAGCTAGTGTTCATTCTCTGTTGTGGACGAAGCAATAGCTGTCAAGACTATCATCTCCAGAATGGGACAACACAAAATCATATTACTGAAAATTTACATTTATATTCCTTAATATTATGTTCTACATACTAGGAAAATTCTTTTGCAGAACAGTATCTTAAACAAATCAAAACATCAATAAGTTAATCACAAACTGCTGTGCACCTATGTGAGCTGAACCTCAACCTGATAAAAAGTTAGTTAGCTAATTCATTTAATGGCAGTGCAACAGGTCTGTAATTTGACCACCGAGGTCTGGCTAGCAGTCACATTGCATTGAACTATCCAGATGTGGAAATAGTCCACATTCTTCATCTCTCTAATGTGGCTTTCCCTGTTTGGAGGCAACAGCCCCTGTCCATGGTTCTCACACAGCAAACGCTTACGTTACTGGATGTGTCTATTCCTGACCTGGGTGAAGTTTCTGGCCATGGTGCTGCAAGATCAAGCTGAGAGAGAGGGAAGAAGTTCAGTCAAAACCAGTCTGGCAGAGGCTGCCAGGCTGAGGCCATGAAAATGGTAGGTTTGTCTGTTCTCATCTAGGACAGCGTTCTGGAAAATAAGCAACAACTGAGCCCCCATAAAATACAATCTTCTTCCATTGCAAGTTGTCTAAGAAAAAAAAAAAAAAAACACACCTGGCATTTGGTACCATCATTAGCATGACAAACATCTTTTCCAGGAACTTCTGGTAGAAAGAGCATTGTCCCACGACACACCAGTGCAGAGACTTCGTGTTTGGTCATGAACTGCTTCCTCAGCAAACCTGCTAGCACCATGTCAGAGCAAAAGCTCATCAGGGTTATCCCTTCCAATAGCCTCAACTATTACATATGTAACTCGCTTCCTGGAATAGCAACACAAAATAGGCAGTCCAGACATCATATGCATATCTCTCCCTCCCTTATATGCATAGCCAGGTATGAATGCACAGCTGTCAATATGCAGAAGTGAAAACTAGTTTTACTGCACTTAAGAACAAGAAATACAGATCAGTTTGCCAATTAGTCACCTGCCCTATCCTTTCCTCTCCTTCCTCACCAGTAAGACTACCACCCATCATTTTTGTTACAATGAAAAGTATTTATCAGCCATTTTAAATGATTCGCTGTAAACACATTGATCTTACTGTATGTGACTGCTGTCCTCATTCAGCTCGATTACACACATTTGCAGTTCAGGCACACCGTATGACTGCTTCACCTTCAATTTTTATTTCATGCAGTACAAATATACCTGCAAATACATTTCTTTGCACAGAGCAGCACATCTGAGACTATGTTTATTAAAGAGTCATTCTGCTATCTCCAACCTATTTCTTTTATAGTTCTGGCACCCTCACCATCATGCTTTAGTCTAAAAATGGCATTTGAATTAAAAAAAAAAAAAAAAGTCTGGAATAAAAGTGACCCTTGTTGGTGTGTTTCATATTTGTGCTATGAATTATTCACTGTAATGTCTATCAAAATCACAACCATTTTTCAGAACCCTCCCTGGATTAATTCAACATCAGCTTCCATTTCTTCAGACAAGTTAATGGTTATCACAAGAAGCTTTTGCAGCTGCTCATTGTTCACTAGCCTTTTGGCATCACAGAAAACAAAAGCAGAAGTCCATCTACTTGTAAGAATCAGAGAATATAAGCCAGATGAAAAACAGTGGAGATTTACACATTCAAACTGAGATGTCTTCTTTTCATGCTGATTATGTTCTTCTACTGCTTACGCATGCTTGCAGCAATTTTCACTCTTCCTTACTCTGCTTCTCTAAATGTCAATGTTGCTTTTAACATCTTTGAGTAACATGTTTTTCCAAAATTTAATTCAGTTGCAATTCTCCTACTCTTGTTAAGAGACCTCATTGAATCTCTAGCACAAAAAAGCATCTCAAAATGTAAAATTTCTTAAATTTTTTCTCAAACGCTTGGCAAAAATCTAAAACTGTTTCTGGCCCTTCAATCTAGGTATCTCCTGTCAAAGCTGGAATGCTAATTTGTCCTTCCTTTCAAGCTTCATTCTTCTACCAACAGAAGATATTTTAACCATGTATCCCACCACGTTCCCCTCTTCCTACAAGCACACACACTAACTAACAAAAGAAAGCCTTTAAGATGAATTATGCCAAATTTATTTCAGAAAGCACTGTAACACATGGCTATATGCTCTGGCACAAGCACACATCATCTCAGTTTTACACTGCTGCCTTGCCCTTGCTCTTTGGTACCACCACAGGAATGCTCCACATGACATTGTGGGGAGAAGATCAGGTACTCTCTTCCACCTCCTTTTACCTTAATCAGTAGGAAAGCCTTCTCCAGAGGCAAAAAGCTTTGTTCAGTACATTTTTGTGGAATCAAGCTTTCCTGAAAAATACGCAACTAAACAGCAAAATACGCAAGCCTGGAGAGACATTTCACCATCCTCTACCCCAATTCAGCCACAGCCTTGCAAAACAACTCCAGCAGCGTTGCAAAAGCGCTGTGGAAAAGCGTGTGGGTACACACAGCAATGGAAGGTAATTAAGGACCAGCCAGGCATCCAACAGCTAACACACACCAGAATTATGAGCAAACTTAATTCAGCCCCTTTCTTCCATGCATTAGATATGAGGCAAGAAAAGTTTATGTCGTACTCTATTCCAAAAAATCCCCTCTGTGCAATCTATAGGCAGCCACTACACATTTATGTAACCTGATACAAAATATACCCTCAAGCACTCCCAAGCAAGTATTCAAATGAACAGAAAGGGTTCTCCTTTCTGATTCTATTCTATCATCTTTGTTTATGAAACACGTACTTACGCGGAATTACTGCATTACCACAGCCTGCCCTGTGAAAGCAAGGGACATTATTACTGCTATTTAGCTAGAGCTTATAGCTAGGCTTGTCATTTAGCATACATTAATTTTGGGTGCCCACCTTGAAATAGCTTGAAGTGCAAGTTTATAGGGTACTTAACATTATATTACATGCCATATGTTCGAAGCACAACTACAGGCAGTTTCGGCAGGAACTGTGTATGTGTGACACTACTACAAAATTTAGCTCCAGTTGTTGTGTCCCTACTGAACAATTAGGAGCACAGATCAGAAAATAAATAAATAAATCAGACTTCTCACAGGTACTAAACTGCTTAAAATCTCTGATTAACCTTCTGGTGGAGAGTGGAAGGAAACATGTTCTTTTAATAGATGGCATTAAATGGGAGCTATAGTCTTGTAAGGTGTTCTTGGCTTTACTCACTGCAC
Source organism: Tinamus guttatus (assembly GCF_000705375.1). Next base: position 78,135 of record NW_010582001.1, read on the forward strand.
ACTTTCTTATCTTGAAAATAATGGAGACGATGACCTGTGGGGCCTTTCTCTATTCCCCCTGCCTCACCATCTATGCTTCCATAATTCCAAATTACTTTTATATAAACTAAACTCATCTCAAACTGTAATATTAATTTTAAATGTGGGCAGCTTAACAAGATTTCAGGTAAAAGCTACAGCTTTGGAATGAGAATATCACATAAGTCACGCTGTCCTATCCAAAAAGATACATCTCAAGCACACCTGTACTGAACTCCACCATTTGACTTCCTGGAGTAATTTATGCTCATGAAAATTAAGAATTAGTGGAACTGAAAAAAAGTATATTGCCAGTACAAATTGACCAACACCGATGGCAAAAGAATGGCAATCCTGACTGTGCTTCAGATCCCAGCACAAGAGGCAGAAAGACTGCTGCTTGTTTGGTAGTAACTTTTAAGCATCTTAAGATACACTAGTAAGAGTGCACTTTTGTAACTCACAATAAACATAATAGCAGAAGTAAGATGAAAATCCCATCTCCCTCGCATATTATGCATGCTTATGTCTTTCTGAAACAAAAGTCTCAACTAATTTTTGGTTAGGATTTTTGGTTTCTATGCTGCAAACAGTTTTTTAGTTCAAGCCAGTCTTGACATTTTCTTAGTTATATAGATATTATATAAACACTGTATTTTACAAATATTTAATTTTAAATATAACTATACTCATTGTACTAGGAATAACACTTGCCCTTTCTGCTTCAAAATAGAGTTTTTGATTACATATAATGCACATAAATGACATATAGGAAGTAACAGGCACTTGACTAATCGTCTCCTCTGCCCTCTGCGGTGGTCATTAAGACAACTCCTTGCACTGTGTCTGCACAGCTCCCAGCTACAGCAACACACTATCTTGATAGCCAAGGCTGCCTTACTGCTTGTCTATCAAAACACACCTAAGCTCTCTGAAGCATGTGTCTGTCCAAAATATATATAGATTAAAAAAAAAATGTAAACATTACAGTAAGTGTTGGTCAACTCTGCACTTATTTTTCAGTTCTGGTAGCGAGTATATATTATTCAGCTATGTACATGAATGGAAGAGTATTCCAGTGCACACAAATACAACTTATATTTATAAGTAGCCTTTTATTTCTGTGTCTGCAATGTAACTGCTGTTGCCTTTTTGCCCAGTAACTCTTCAGTTAGCCTAACACCACTGCCGGACTGCGCTGCTTCCCTGAAGGTGTTTGAAGACCTCCAACTACCAGAGGTCATGCACTGTTTTCCTTCTACAAATTGTACTTTTGTCATATCCACTGCATCTTGGGAATGGAGTAGCTTGCGGTGACCTTTGGGAAGAAAGATTGATTAAATGATGCCACCCAGCCTACCCGGCAGGGAAGGTTTTGAACAAACAGGGAAAAAAAACACACGGAGGTATTTTTTTCCCTCAGGGAAAAAGGGGATAGTTAGCGGACATTATGGGGAACGCTATGAACAGATAACAGCTTTTCAGGACTCCAACTACTGAATCCACTTTACTTGTGCTTCTATTGATGAACAGAAATGTAAATAATACCCGTTTTGCTGAATGGAGGACACTTGGTGCTTCTGCAGGAACAGGGAACACTTAAATATGCACAGCTGCAACAGCCGGTTGCATTTGCTATAATAATTAGCTTTCTCTCAACAGCTTCCGCTCACCTGACAGTGCCATTAATGCTTCAAAAGCCCTGTGACAAGGTTGGCTTCATTACGGCAAGTAAGTTTTGTTTAATTTCAACATTAAAGGAATTTAGCTTTGTCGGCTTTGTTCATGCTGAATGACGGCTCACTTTGTGATGATTGCCATTTATTTCAACATATTTACATGGCTTATTAACGCGTTTTTCATTAGTGAAGGTGACAGAATAGATTCATGTGTGAATTGAGAAGTTACAGTAAAAGCCATGGTAACTCCTGGACTGACTGCATGTAGGAGAAAGCACCTATACACAGGAATTACATTTTCATTTTATATACTTATTATATGCATATTCATTTCATTCAATATTCAATCTATTCTTTTATTCTATAGAAACACTGCTGGCAGAAAGGTTTTCATGCAGTATTTTTTTCTTTTTTAAGCTTAGGGACAACTTCTGCTTTGAGACAAACACACAGATTTAGTACCAAACTGTCTCACTGATCATCCCTTTATTTTTCCTTTTCCACAGATTTGCAAGTATTTGCAGGACTTTTTTTTTAAACAGTATTTCAGCATTTAGTCTGGAGAAGAGAAGGCTGAGAGGAGACTTGATGAACATGTTCAAGTACCTGAAGGGTGACTGCAGGGAGGGTGGGGCCAGGCTCTTCTCTATGGTGGCCAGTGACAGGACAAGGGGTAATGGGTGTAAATTGAAACACAGGAAGTTCCACCTCCATGTGAGGAAGAACTTCTTTCCTGTGAGGGTGACAGGGCCCTGGAACAGGCTGCCCAGAGAGGCTGTGGAGTCTCCTTCTCTGGAGATCTTCAACCAACTTGGATGCCACCCTGTGCCACGTGCTCTAGGTGTCCCTGCTTGTGCAGGGGGGTTGGACTAGGTGATCTCTACAAGTCCCTTCCAACCTCAACCATTCTGTGATTCAGTGATTTCAGTGTTTATTAGTGCTTATTTCCATTACCTGAAGCTGCTACAATGAGTCATCAAGGAAAAAGAAAACAAGAATCTGCTAAAATATGTGAGGCAAAACACAGAGTTATGGGAAAAAAAACAGCCATTGAAGTGCTATCTCCAGAGCTAATCAAAGGCTGAATTTACTAAGCAACAGCTCAGCAGCAGTAGAACTAATCAAAGCCTGAGTTTTCATGGATTTGTGTCTTGAAGATAAGCTCCTTTATATAAAGTTTTTCATGCCAGACCATAACGGAAAATATATTACACAGCTTTTACCTCAGGAGAAGTATTTATATAGCTCTGCGTGTGACACATGCATACGGGCATGCACGAAGGCTGGGGGTTTTGCCTGCACCCAACCTGAGGAACCTCCATGTCATTAAGACCTCTCTCAGATTTGGGTCAGGCTTCTTAAGGTTACTGGAAGATACAGGCAATTCAGCAATGCAGTCACATCAACCCCAGCTTTGCCCCACTAAAGCGTCCAAGAACCTGGACTCCAATCTACACACAATTTTCACAGGCAGATTTTCGCGCATCACTTTCAGCCACCTGATTTTCCCAGTGAAATAGACAGTGGCTTAAGTGTTTGTAGAACCAAAATCCGCTTTCGAAAACAGTGATACAACTTTCCCTCTTTGAAAACAGTAAAACTCCAAGCGCCTCCAACTTATTTTTCCTCCTCTATATCTACTTATATGCACGTAAGTCAACTGAAGTCAGAGCTACAGTGACATAAAATCAGAGCTAAGCCACTATAAATGATGGGAGAATTTACCTTGAACTAATAATTAGGAGCGTGGAACGAAACACTGGAACTACCGTGTTTTCCTATCTCACATCGTCAACCCAACTAACTCCAAGCGGGCAACACGACGCAGCCCGTTTCCATAGAAACGCGCCAGATGAGGACGTATACCAAGCAACGGTCTCAGCAAACAAGGCTGCATTGCAGATACTGGGCTTTGAAACACCTTTCAAAGACAACCCAGAAAGGCTTTTTAAAGAGAAGTTTGTTTTAAACTAATTTGGTTTCAAACGTTAATGATTTCAGTCAAACACAGATAACAAGCACTTCAATCAGATACTAATGTGCTTACCACTAGCATAAAGCTGCTTGTCAGCATAAATCTTGATCTATAAGTGGCTAGCTCATTCTCCCCTGGAATGAGTTTAAAAATCATGGAGAGTATATCATGATTTTTAGAACTACATTTATTTCTCAATGTATTCAACTTGAGTAGTCTAGGGTAAGGTTTGAATACAGAGTTGTAAATATTGTCTCTGGTAGTTTAAGATGCTTTTAGTCAAGATGCTCTAATACTGTGGAAGCTAGATTTTGTGCAACTAAATTAATTACTTGAGCTAACTTTATACAGTGGCTAGCCCCTTTGGGAGAAGTTATCAAAAGCACCAAGCATTGGCGTAGTCTTTCCTCTCACTAAATGTGAAACGAATTTTACTATTTAAATACCACAAGAAAAAGGCTAATGCTGAATACGCTTTTCAGAATCTTGTCTTTCATGTATATTTTATGAATCCATTCTTTCTTGGCAGTCCTGATTCAGTATTCTCTTTCAAGCCCAACAATGTTCAGATAAACCAGTATCAAACTAGTATTAAGCAAGGACTTCTGGTGAGGGAAAAAAAAAAATCTCGATAGCAAACTAATATCTGTACCTATTGACGTACATCCCCCAAGAACTTCAAAATACTCTCATATTTTAAAACATCTCTGATATCTAAATAACATTCATAACATAACATAAAAACAAGAGTCATGGACTTTTCTGCAGCCAAATGCAGTATGCACTTGTGCAGTTATGTTTGTGCATATACCTATAAAAGGTAATGCTGAATCCTTTTTCACTAAACACAAGCACATCACTCTCAAGCCGTCGCATTTTGGATTAGTACTCAGGCATGAGGACATACAATTCATACATACATTACAACTGATACATACATAGTAATGCAAACTAAGAAATAGCAGGAGAAGGGCTAATAGCCGATTACACAATTAATCACATGAGAGAACAGTTACTCAATTCTCATCCTATAGGATGCCACTGCTTCTGTGTGTTGCTCAGGACACCTACAGATAAAATGTAATTGTCTTTAGACAATTAAACTAAGTGCAGAGAAAAGCACCAAAAAATGTACCTGCACGACTAGAGACAACCAGTGTTAGACTAATTTCTCATTAATTGTTATATAACATCCAATATTATTAACCACACAGAACATATTAATTTATATTTGTTAAAGGAAAGCAGATAAAACTACAATAGTTGTTAATAATCAGGATATGCTTAGCCAGTAATTAAATTTATGAGTCCCTTATTTGATAGAGAAATAAACAATTACATACCCTGATCTAAAACCTCCTCCTCTTCTCTTCTGGGCTGCTGCAGCAATGTACTTTTATCAGCATCCTTGCTCTCTAAGTAAAATTAAAAAAGAGAATATATTGACCTCTGAGTGAAAGGAATTGACGATCATTTTTGGAAAAAAAAAAAAAAAAAAA